>OY744612.1:10763782-10798782 GCA_963556255.1 Allolobophora icterica
CGAAGTAGCTTGCTACTGACGATGCTACATAAATTGTCGTAATTACAATTGCAATCATTACAATAGGCTACAGTTTTTAACTTGACAGCTGTTAGAAGTATCCAATTTGTCTTAAATGGAATGCAAATGTTTTGGATCCCAACTGCTCAGATTTGCTGTGGAAATAAACCAAAATCAACGGAAGATTCGTCTCTTGTGTCCGTGTATCTGTGAATGAATGCATGTGTCGACACATAATAAAGCGCCTTTTGGGGGTCTCTCAAAAACCACGCACTAAATGATCTACGTGAATTTCAGTATTTGTAAATGAATACCGAACGGCAGACGCTAAAGTAACGCCCCTGGTGTCAGTAAGCAATTGAACATAATTAGGGCCGCCGACAGAAATTTCGGGCCCCTAGGCAGAGCAGTCGCGGGCCCCTAGGCAGAGCAGTCACGGGCCTCTAAACTATCTTTATGCTTTATATAAATACATTATTGTACGGTCGTACGAAAGAATATAAAAAAAATGAAACAATAAAAGTGCGGGTACGACCGTACGCTATTATATTTATGTATACAACTATGATTTATTCAGATGCTTATAGTTTAAAATGATTGTAGTTAAGCGTCAGATAATATATTTAGTAAATGATTATAATATTTTTCATATGTTGATTGCGGGACCGGCCCGGGCCCCTAAAAAGTCGCCGGGCCCCTGGGCATTTTCCCCCCTTGCCCCCCTCTCGGCGGGCCTGAACATAATTATATGTACGTATCACTGAAGCAGACTCCCAAAATTCATAATGAATGCGTCAAAATAAATTTTTTAATGTTTCAAAGTTGCTCCTAAACTGTCTTAAATTGCACCTGTTTTCAGAAATTCCATAAATGTATAAGAATAACCTACGAATGAGGCAGATGGTGTAAGGTGTATTGACACAATTTTATATGCAGGCGATATTCTCGCAGAAGATGGAAGCATCGTTTGTGTATGAAGAGAACTGATCACAAAGAAATACGAAGCAGAGAAACAGACAGACAGACAGACAGAGAGAGAGTGAGTGAGTGAGAGAGCGACAGGGAGAGAGAGAGAGACAGACAGACAGACAGACAGACAGAGACAGAGACAGAGACAGAGACAGAGACAGAGAGACAGAGACAGAGAGACAGAGAGAGAGACAGAGAGAGAGACAGAGAGAGAGACAGAGAGAGAGAGAGAGAGACAGAGAGAGAGAGAGAGAGAGAGAGAGAGAGAGAGAGAGAGAGAGAGAGAGAGAGAGTCAAATCTCCATTTGAATTATAACTAGGCTACAGAATAGTACAGATGAACTGGTAGGTCTAACTGGACGGTCTGGTCAGTCTGAAACTCAACATGACCCCGTCTGCCACCCTTGAACCCGTCCTCTCTCCGAGGTCGACGCCTCATTGATGGCAACGACTGCTGTCTGGTCCCACATAATGGGACACCATCCCCTTTTTACTTCTCTCACCCTCTTTCTGTTGCGCTCCATATGGAATCGTGCGTTAATTCTAGCAAACCTTCTCATTCTTCGTCTGTTCCTCTGTCGTTCTGTCTGTCTGTCTGTCTGTCTGTTTGCCTGTCTAGTTCTCATCCACGGACAATCGGCGATCACTAGTTCTTCGTCTATGTCTGTCTGTCTGTCTGTCTTTATGTCTGTTTCTCATTTCTAGTGTGTTATCAGAGAAGCGCCCTAACTTGTCTCATTTTGAGGTAGACCCCACTAGATTTTCAGTTCAGAAGTTTCTTAGGAGGCTGGCGTCACGTGATCGTCAGTTTTTCGCTCGAGCGAAGTCTTTGCTGAAGATCTTCTGTGTGCTTAAGCGCTTCCTTCAGCTGGCGATTAAGCGCTTTCTCCGAGAGCTTCCACATGTGCAGCAGTTCTTCCTTCGACAGATATTTCAATGTGTTCCTCAAATCTCTTCCACTGCTTCCAGGTCGCCTGTTTCCAGGCGTGTCCCCTGCTCTTGTCCCTGCCCTTCGCGGGACGTCAACTGTCCTTCGTCTGATGAGGACATCGTGAGCAGCGTCTCTGTCCCTATTCGTTGTTTCCTGGCAACTGCGAATTGGTAGCGACGTTTTTCGTTCGACCATGTCGCGGAGGCCAGACGTGAATTCAGGAGTGGCACTTGGTGCCACGACCAAGGCTCCACTTCGACGGAAGTGAGGCGCAATGTATTGCCGATAGATGTCTCCATTTGGAGAGAGAATGACGGCGCCGTTTGGAAGTCCTCTGGCCACCAGAAACCTCGCATCAACGGACAGTCGCCGATCCCTGGCTTCACTCGGGTCGCAGTCACTTCTCTGCCTGCGAAGCCCTGGCGACCACGACTGACTCGTGTATCGTCCCTTAGACAGAACGTGGCTGTCGCCGAGGAAAGGTAAGGCCACCTGGACCGCCGCTGCCGTCGTCCCTTGATTGGCCCCTGGTGCCGTCCCTTGATTGGCCCCTGGTGGTGTATCGCCATCTTCGTCGATGGTCGAGTGCTGGTTGGTACGACTCCAGAGCTGCTTCGGTCGGCGAGGAATGCGTCCTCGGTCTCGTTCCATCCGTTGCTGAAGTTGAGGAGGCTGAGAGGTCACAGTCGCTGGGTTGTCGCCTGCGGTGGTACAGTCAGGGCTGGTTGGACTGGTAGGGGTGCTTCGACTGAAAGGGGTAGTTGGACTGGCAGATTTGGTTGGGCTGACAGGGGTCGTTGCATTGGTTGGGGGTTGTGACGTGTAGTCGTACAGTTCACCACTTGAAGGCTGGCCATGCAGAGACTCCGTTGAGAGGTCGCAGGCCAGACCAGACTTACGACCTGCGGCATTCTCGCTAGGCAAGGTCTTCCTGGATTTTAAAAAGCGTAACAGACAGTTTTTCAAAATCAAAACTGTTGGCCAATTCAAATTTCAAGATTTCAAAAGCACTATCTACAAGACAGTGCTGTATGCCCTATATCCATTTACTAAGGCACAAACCACGTAAAGGTGACCAAAACTCTAAGATGCACCAAGACTCAAATCGTCATGCGGTCAATACTAAACAGACAATTGACCAGATCTACTCGCATCTGGTCAAAGAAATGATATGCTTACGTCACAAAAGCTCAAACCACTAATTTATCCGGCGACAATTTTGTTGTGCAAAAAGAAGAAGCATCAGAAGAATGAGGAGGAGGAGGAAGAGGAGGAGGCGGAGAAGAAGAAGAAGAAGAAGAAGAAGAAGAAGAAGAAGAAGAAGAAGAAGAAGAAGAAGAAGAAGAAGAAGAAGAAGAAGAAGAAGGAAGAGCAGGAGGAGGAAAAGAAGAACCAAAAGAAGGAGGACAAGAAGAAGCATAAGAAGAAGGAGGATAACGGTTGGTGTCTAACACTTTAACGACCAGGTTTCCCAGTCGCTTTTAGTACACTCCCGTCGTTAAAGTGTTGCAGCTGCAGCGTTTCTATACATAGCAGTTGCACACGAGTTGAAAACTGAAGAGAAGGAAGAGGAGGAGAAGCAGAGAAGACGTAGTTGAAGCTTGTAAGATTATCACTGGAGAAAGGAAGTAGTTCGGCGGGAAAGGTCTTGCAATTAGCACTAAACAAGGCGCCTCGGGGACATAGGTATAAATTACTTAAGAAACAGAAAGGAATATTAGGGCAGACATTTTTCAGTGCAAGAGTTATCGACTTGTGGAATGGTTTGGGTGATAGTAAATATTAGTAATGTCTCAATGGGCAATATAATGGCCTTCAATAAGAAGCTAGGAACTGTTTATCATTCCAGGTCAACTTGAAGTGATTCTAACACAGATTGCATATCCTATATAGGGGTCTATGAATCAATTGAAATCCAAGTTAGTTTATGTCATGCTGTGTAATGCTATCCTATGCGCTGTTATGTTATGTTAATTTTATGTTAGACCTACAACGGGCCAGGCGAGTAGAAGCAATGCAACGTACCATTTCAATTGTTCGACGACGTTGAACAGGTTCTTCCTATTTCGGGCAATTTTCTCTTGCTGAAAAGAAAGAATAAGAATTACAGACCGCAGCGGCGTCTTCTGAAGGCAATCACGAAAATGCTCGGCTGCTATTAGCCAATCTCTGATCCCGTAAAATATTGCATCGGGTCAACGGTGAACCCCGTTGGATTATAACCCTGGCCGACCCGACATTCGGACAATGGTGTATGGTGTAGGTCATGACATAGGCCAATAGGAACATCAACAACGCTAATAATACAAATTACAATATGCAAAGCAACTGAAATATGACAATGGCCTCCTTACAAAGTTCAGGAGTGCAGACTGAGGCCGAACAACAGGAAACATTAGGAACCATAAACAGATTGGAAGAGTTTTCAGATTAGAGCACGGCAACAACAATAACAACATCATCAATAATAGTTATAATAGTACTAGTAATCATCATAATAATAATAATATGATAAATATAATAATAATGAATGGAACGGCCCTTCAACCAAGATGGCGGAATGTTTATGCTGGGAGAATAGAACGAGACTTTAATAGCTTTTCTGTCGTTGAAACCTCTGAAGCATGGTCTATTTTTAAGTCTATCTTCTTACAGACAATAGGGGTTTTAACAGGTTAGCAAGGTTATTCCTTATTTGTCCTTGTTTTCTCTGCGCTGAAGATTTGAAACGCGCGCCGCACAAGCGATGACGTGGCTCACCGCATAGCTCACCGCATAGCACAGCACAGGGCCAGTCAAAGAAAATCGCTCGACGGATATTTATCTATTTACGTTAACCCACTATGGCCATGCTCGTCCACAGTGATTTGAAATTATAACCGCACGGACCACACGGACTATCCGTATATATGGACGTCTTAACACCTCCTAGACCATCACAGAAGGCACGCGGAGTCTGCAGTGTCTGCAGAGTAGAAAGACAACTGCATAACCGGGACGGAAGGGTACATTTGCATGGACCCAGAAGCCAACCATGCCCCGGTTCACACAAACTACCCCTTGGATCGCATCAACAGAACCAGGGAGAAGCAGCACCAGACGCATCCGCCCACTACAGAATGACACACGAGACAGAAACCCGCAATGCATCATACGCGAACGAAAACACACCCATGGAACAAGACACCAGAGGTCCAGAAATGGAGGGAGGTCTCAAAGCACACGATCAAGTCAATGACGAAACCACCCACCCATCACTGCCACACAACATTATGAAGCACATTCCAAAAGCAGCTAGACCAAGCACAGGGAGACTCCTGATCTCAATTATAAACAAAGTTCTGAATGATGCGAACAATCCAGCCGCCTGGTACATGCTGATGACCTTCGCGGCGGGGATCCTGGAGCAACCACGAAGAGGAGGCAAACGCCACAACCTATCTTCGACAATTAAAAAGAGAGTGGAACGCTTCCCTACGGAATGGCCAAGGAAATGGAAAGAAATTTCAACACACAACCCTAGAGACAATAAAGACGGAACCAGACCAAAAATAAGCGACGACCAGGCGGTGGCGGCGGCAGTGGCGGCTAAGCTGGAAGATGGAAATATAAGAGCAGCTGTGAGAATTTTGTGCTCAAGCGACAAACCGGCGAAGGCAGACTACGAAACCCTAGAAGAACTGCGCCGGAAACATCCTGAGCCTCCCAGCGACAGACCGTTCATCTGGCCGGAACCCCGATCTACGCCTCTACAGGTCACGGAGGAACAAGTGAGGGACCACATACGATCTTTCCCCGCTGGATCCTCAGGAGGGCCGGATGGCCTCCGACCCCAGCACCTCGTAGACCTGGTCAGATGCGCAGAAATCGCAGGACAACTTACATCGGCCATCACAGGCTTGGCTAACCTACTCCTGACCGGAATGTGCCCAGAACGAATTAGACCGATCTTATTCGGAGGAACACTCATGGCACTACGCAAGAAAACGGGAGGACTGAGACCGATCGTAATAGGTTACTACTGGCGCAGTTCCTTGGCCATTCCGTTGGCCTACGGAATGGCCAAGGAAATGGAAAGAAATTTCAACACACAACCCTAGAGACAATAAAGTGTTCCTCCGAATAAGATTAGACCGATCTTATTCGGAGGAACACTCATGGCACTACGCAAGAAAACGGGAGGACTGAGACCGATCGTAATAGGTTACTACTGGCGCAGACTAACATCAAAATGCGCTAACACCCACGTACTCCCAAAGGCGGCGGCGTACCTTGCACCGAGGCAAGTCGGGGTTGGTGTACCGGGAGGAGCGGAAGCAGCTGTCCACGCGGCCAGAAGATTCTTGGAAAATATGCCCGCAGATTCAATCCTTGTAAAACTGGACTTCCAGAATGCATTTAACAGCCTTTACAGAGACCACATGCTTTCGGCACTGGATGGAATCGCACCGGAACTAACCCCATACAGCCGATTAGCTTATGAAGAATCGACGATCCTACAGTTCGGGAATCACACACTCCTCTCACAAGTCGGCCCCCAGCAGGGCGACCCTCTCGGACCGCTTCTGTTCTGTCTTCCGCTGCAACCAATCCTACAGAAGCTGTCGTCGCCTTTGACGCTTGGCTACCTGGATGACGTGTCTCTGGGAGGAAGAACGACCGTTGTAGCCGAGGACATAAAGATGCTGGAACAAGAGAGCCGAAGAATGGGATTACAACTCAATTACACAAAATGCGAACGCATCACACACGCTAACGAGCCAACCGAGCATCTGATTCTGCAAAAATTCCTAACCGTGTCACCGAGAGCGGCTTGCTTGCTGGGAGCGCCGTTGTCGACTGAGGACGCGCTAACAACAAGCCTAGAGTCCAGATGCTCGGAGCTGGAGCTAGCAATCTCTAGACTTGAAAATATCGCAAAACACGATGCAATAGTACTTTTAAGAAGCTCAATGTGCTATCAGAAGCTGTTGCACACATTAAGAAGCTGCCCCTGTAGCGGCCATGTGCTACTTGAAAGGTACGACGACCTACAGAGAGAAGGCCTAAGCTCAATCCTCAACCTCAATATGACCGACAACCAATGGCTCCAGGCGTCTCTACCAGTTAAGACCGGAGGACTGGGCATACGTCGGGTGGCCTCGCTTGCGCTTCCTGCCTTTCTGGCATCCGCTGCGAGCACCCACGCCCTTCAGTCCTCTATGCTGGGATATGATCAATCCATCACTGACACAAGAGTGGAATCAATGCTGCAACAATGGAATGAGGAGAGCCAAATCATACATACAGATAACCATGCAGCACATAAACAATCATACTGGGACATGCCTCTCGTGAAGAATGCGATAGAAAGGTTGGATGCAGCTTCTGGTGACACGCAGCACCAAGCGAGAAGAAGAGCGTTGGCGGCGCCTCATGCCGGTGACTGGCTGTTCGCGCTGCCTTTGTCATCATGTGGATTGAGAATGGATGACGAGACGGTGCGAATAGTGACGGGTATTCGCTTGGGAGCGCAAATATGCGAGCCACACATGTGTCCCTGTGGAGCGATGGTGACAGCGGATGGATCGCACGGGCTCTCATGTGTCCTCGGTCCCGGCAGAATGGCAAGACATGCGGCCCTGAACGATCTAATAAGCCGCAGCCTCACACGCGCAGGTGTGCCTAACATCAAAGAACCATCCGGACTCTCTAGATCAGACGGAAAGCGTCCCGATGGATTGACGCTGATTCCGTGGCGTCGGGGACGCAGCCTTATATGGGATGCCACTGTATCCGACACATTGGCCCCATCCTACCTTCACGCGACTGCAGCAGAGGCCGGAGCAGCGGCGGAACTGGCGGCTGCAAGAAAAACCATCAAGTACAACCAACTACTCGCAGACCACTTGTTCGTACCTGTGGCTTTCGAGACTCTAGGCCCCATTAACAACGGCGGAATGGACTTTGTTAAAGAACTGGGCAAACGTCTAACGTTAATCACCGGAGAACCCAGAGAGACTTGCTATCTCTTCCAACGCCTCTCTGTCACCATTCAACGCTTTAATGCAATTGCATGTCGAGGAACCTTTGTCCAACAGAATCTTGAAGAGGGAGAAGCTGTTCCATAATAACACCATAATATCTCCGGAATAGTTCTGACCACCTGAGGGATCATATTATTATTATGATCTTGATTGTACTGTCATCCTCTGATGTGATCTTGCTGTGTGCTTGTCGATTTGAATTAATAAAGATACGTTATAATAATATTAATTATCATTGTTACTATTATTATAATTGTCACCATCATCAACATCATCACCGTCATCATCACAACAATAATTCGGCTATCCTCAACACTCGTGATGCATCCGTTGTCCAGCCTATAGACTCTAGTTGACGAAATGCTGCATCTTCTATCCTTCGTGTCTTCGCCTCTTAGCCGGAAGTACTCGTAATCGTATTCGTATTCGTAATCGTATTCGTATTCGTATTCGTATTCGTAATCGTATTTGTAATCGTATTCGTAATCGAATTCGTAATCGTATTTCTAATCGTAAACTGCAACTTACGACTACGATTACGAGAATTCTATCTTCTAAAAGCGATTAGCATCACGGTTTCACTTAATTCCGTGATGCAACCTGTGTGCGTTTCTAGGAGTAGAACCGGTGGTTCGCACGCAATCAGATTATCAGACGTCGAAAGGCCAATTTGTATCAGAGTTTAACGACATCTTAATTATGGCTGGCAGTGCCGTTGATGACGCCCTCCTCCTTTTTCCAGGCTTGGGACTGGCATTAACTGCCACTACTGGTAGTGACAATTTTTTAAAGGCTAACATATGAAAGAAAGGCCCAGTTCCATTCGCTCACAAGCGGGATTCCTCGTCATCGTGAACATGGGCGTCAGAGGGAGAGCAACGGAGGAGCATTTGCTCCCTCTGGATTTTGCACATATTTTATAATCTTTTGATTATTATGATTATTATGATTATTACAACAACAGTCCCAACACGATTTTAAATGCGAAAAACACTTAATTATTTAGATAAGTCCTTGACCATTATTTAATTTTGTACCACTTAAAAATTGGATCCCACTCTCAGAACGCTATAGCACAACGTACAGGCCCCATATCATGTCAAATGCTTCCAAAAGCGCTGGCGGCTTTTGCGATTCGCGATAGGACCGCTAATCGCGGGAGCGAGCGCCGAGGGTGACGCGATCGGTTGCCTTCGGCACCCTCGATAATCCTCGTGCCATCAATTTAAAACTTTGCTCCTGATACAAAAATTCCTGCAGACGCCTATGATCGTGAATTCGATGGAATTGCGTTCCTTACGGGTTAGATCACGCAATCTGTCTATTCTAGAGCGATGTAGACGAGAAGCAGACTTAAGAATAGATAGACCATAACCGAATAACGCGGTCGAAATTGTCCTGCGGAGTCGAATCGAGAGTGGAAATCTTTCAAAGTCTTCCGCAGTATAATTATTATCGAGAGCTAATAGCAAGACTGGGCTCTTCAGGGTTCCAACTCACCATCTGATGGTCTACGATCGATCGACTGGATTTAGTCTGAGCCTATTTATGTTAATTCATTCTGGAAATTTATATAGCGCCTCTTCAAGAGACCTACTCAGAGGCCTGTTTTGTTAGGCACAACGAATTCGTCGCATTAAAACAGTTATATCTGGCTTTTCATATGGATCATTTGTTTGACTGCCTTCTCCTTTGTATGCTTCGTTGTCTGTCTCTGTCTGTCTAAGTCTCTGTCTGACTCCATCTATCACGCTCTCCATTCTAATTCACTCCACTGCTTCCGATGTGTGTCGTTCATCCTCGATCTGTGCGTTTGTCCGCCTCTCCCTACCTCTGCCTCCGTCTCCGTCCCTTCGTCTATGCTTCTGCATTCATAAGTCCTCCAATCACGTCGCAGTCATCACCGCGTCATCGAGCGTCACCATGGCAACGGAGGCAGACGGGCAATTCTCGCTAAGTGCGTACAAGGCATTGGCGGGCCTTGCCGTTCTGATTTATCCCGGGGTGCGCTCCCTTTGGGGGAGGGGACGGTGCGCCTTCGGGTCTCCCAGCAGGCGACCATAGATGTGTTGCCCATGACATGAATTTGATCATTTTGATTAATTGCTGCGTGGGTTAACCAAATTAATGGTTCTCCTCCCATGGCGAGCATTTCATTTGCATGAAGTCGACGCTCAGTGGTAATCTACAACGAGCAAGGCACTTTTTCCGCTGTGTAAGGGCAGAAAAATATGCTGTTGCTCAATATATCTTGGCTGTGATAGCCACCGGTGGCATATGTGAGTGTTATCTTTGTGGTGGTCAATTCGGTTGATCGTAGTCGTGGCAAAGAAGCGATGCCGAGCTGTTCATGACTCCCGTTCAAGTGGTCATATATCGGCTGCATTGTCTTCTCCACTCCTTCGGGTTCATTGCTGTCCACAGGGCTCTTCAGTGGTCCTCGTCTTCCACAGCCCTTGCGAAGCTCGGTCACCGCTTCCGTTTATATCTTTATGTGCTCGCTAACACTACTATTATCCTTATTCTCCTCGCTTTTAATGTCACTATTTAGCTATTATTGTCGCAATAAATATCGCTGTGATCATAAGTTTCGCTATCGCTATATATTACTATTAGGGCCTACAGTTTCTGTTACTGTGATGCTAATACGACAGGATAATGTAACATAGCTGTAAGTTTAAGCTGCAATTGTAAATTCATGTATGGCCACTCCTGGGAATATGGCTAATGTGAATAACATCCCTTGCTAATGGGAATAGAGAGGAAATAAACGGGATACACTCTTTACAATATAGCCTGAACGATGATGGAAATGTCGCTAAGAATAGAAAGTAGATTGGTTCATAAAAACCTTTCGGACGCTTTTCTGAAAGAGCTTTGTGAAGTCGCGATTCTTCATAACTTCGATCATTTCTCTGGCTGAATGATGAGGCGAAACCAACTGTTCGCTCGTAATTATGCGGTGCAGCCTCTGTACATAACAAAGAAATTATATACGTACATGTATTGTCTAGGACTCTATATCGTTATGTGCATTGACATCTAGATATAAATATAATGGCACATGAATTTCTATCATGCGGTCTCGACCCTGCTCGTTTTCACCACCATCGCCCGTTTGAATGGGTGCCATACCACTCATGGTCCTCCTGCAAAGACCAAGCTAGTCCGAGATTTAAAATCTGAAATGAGCTACCATCGAGAGGCCAACCCGTATCCTCACCCACATTGACACCTTGACGTATATGCTTTACCCAATGTATCGACGCAGCTCCTTTGATGACGCTTCTCGCCAACATTTAACAAATCTATACATATAATATCCATATAGCGTGTGTCTGTCGGAGGACGCTACGTCACAAACGGTTTATGTTCTATTGTGAAACAGAAACCGTTTGTGACGTCAGTACTGCGGTCTTGACGACGGCGATCAGAGCATATTAACCAACGATACATATAGGCCTATACAGTACACTGCCGTCATAATATGACGTCATAATATGACGGGCAAATACTCTAGTTTTATAACAAAAACTATGTTTTAGTCTTTTAGTGTTATAATTTGGGCAAAATCAGCTACCATTATTAGGCCTGCACATGTCGGACCTAGGCACAGAGCGATCAAAATATTGGTACATGTATTGTGAAACATTCGTTCAGTAGCCTAGCCTTTACGATGCGATAGAAGTCATTGGATTAGATTAGGATTGGAAGAGACAAGATTAGATTAGGTAAACGTACTCTCCGGTTTCTCGGACTGGTGGAATTTTGACTTGATTGTGACTTACCATGGATATGTATACGAATTATTCACTTGAAGCGACCTTCAATTATGCCTTAATGCATTACGATATAGAAGTCATTAGATTAGATTAGATTAGATAAATTGGATTAAACTATGGTTGTACGCGAAGCTGGGACTTGCAATAATGACCGCTCAAGACACTCTGCAATAAAGCAATTCATTTGACGAAGAAATCATTTTATCAGCAGATATCCTTGTATATGATTACATTAGATTAGATTAGATTAGATTAGATTAGATTAGAGTGCACTACGCAGCATTTAGGATTTCAACATGAATTGTATGAGCGCAACGAATTCCAACAGTTTAACGACGTGGCATCAAAGGCTGTTGACGTCGAAAAAAATTCTGTATAGTTTTCACTGTCATGCCATTCAGCTTTAAACGACTGAGGCCTTAAATATGAAGGGATGTTAAGCCGTTGTGTATTTAAAGGTCAAAGATGGACAAAGGCAAGGTCGACAAAAACTAAAAATTCTTTTCTGTAACAATAAATTCTTGAAACATGTCATTTTGAGCTTATTTTTCATGATCACTCGGCGAGAAGGTATACAAAGAGACTCGGTTTAACTACGCGGAGAAGGGTAAGGCAACCCAACGCAAGAGAGGCCTAATACAGTACATGGGAATCCGATGCAGGTTTAATGTAAGTTAAAGGAAGAGAGGACGAATCATCAATTGTTGCTGTGGGATGTTCGCGGACGTTAGAATGCTACTCTGTGCTACATAGTTTATATGTACATAGGTCTGGGGGAGAAAAGTAATAGCTGTCGCCTACTTTCTTCTGTTGGCTTTAGTCAGACAGTTTCTAGTTTTCTCCCTCTTCTTCTCCTTCTCCTTCTTCTTGTTATTGTTCTTCTTGTTCTTCTTCTATTTCTTGTTCTTGTTGTTGTTCTTGTTGTTCTTGTTTTTCTTTGTTCTTGTTCTTGTTCTTCTTCTTTTCTATTTGCCTATTCCGCAGTTATCGCCCTTTATCTGAGCATCCAGGTCGCAACACAAGATGGCGAACATCTACCACTCTTAGCAAAATCCTAGCCTTGCTTCTAAAGCTCCAGTTTTTTATGTGTCCGGCGGCTCTGCAGTACACCAGGGAACCATCGCAGTCGCCAGTGCTTTATGCTTATGTGTCTCGTGAAACTGATTTGCGAGTAAGATAAAGTCGCTATACAAGTTACGTGTTGCGTGATGTCTGATTAGTGTCAACACAAACGACCCTATGAGATGGCGTGCTATCGAAGGTTTAGAATGGAAAACAAACACGTAAACAATTTTTTTAATCCTCGGTCAAAGTTGTAAAATCCAAGACGATTATTAATGTTTAACCTGTTAGTCGTCAGCCACACAGTTCAATTTCTATGGTAACCGAATGAAAATTGATAGATTTCTGTGACGGTCTACTCATGGCCGAAAAGCGTTTGTTTTCTGACACAGTTGACATTGTAGAGCGTGCAGTTGACTTGTCTGGAGAGTGTGGTGTATTGTATGAATTTTTAAGAGTTTAGCTCAAGTTGACTACACACGATTTCGTTCTAATACCTGACATTTTACTTACGAGCTCAAGTACAGTTGGAGGAAAATGTGCAGTTGACATTCTGAGTATTTCAGGCACTGATTCTACTGAAACACAAGGGTCAGAGGTTTGTTTTCGTAGGCGTGTGTGTCCAACATGCAATCAAAGGTCGCTCTCCTTAAGAGAGATGACCGGATACTTCTTCCTTCTCGTATTGATGTTTTCGACGACTGTCGCTTTCTTTGTCTGCGCTGAGACACTTTATTTGCGTCAGATGTAACGTCTTTTTTTGGATCACGTTGTACAGACGTTATAAATAGCACTCCTAATCTTTAGCGAACTGATCGATAAGCAACCCTTCCGTTCACTCTGCTATCATGCATCTCTGGCGTTGTCTACGCTGGCTCCCTGTCTAACAGCCGACGTCGTTCAAAACTCGGCATTTATTTCTGCATAGCAGCCTATCGGTCAACCGATGGAGTAAGGTAGATGCACAATTAACACCAAAATGGCGCTATATAACGTGTCCTGGTACCTGCCACGCAACAGACTAGTGAGCAATGTCATCATATAGGCCTAATATGGCCGAGCTTTTTCCGGTTACTGTACCAAGATACCTGTTCTCTCTGTTCAGTCGCTTAGGCTAAATCATTTCTTTCTCAGCCTAAGTCTTTTATTTTTCAAATTGATTGTCAACCATAGGCTGCCTCTCTGCCTTAATGGACTGATCTTCTGGATATCGAGTGGATTGCGGCTTGGTTTATGTACATCGTCGGTTGATACTTTAAATAGCGGCTCGATAGAAGCTATTAATTGATTAGTTAAGTAATAATGATATTACAATTACCTGATCTTGACGAGTTCTACTTCTAACCGTCCCATATTATTTTGTGTTCTCCGGATAAATAGGCCTATTTAATTACTGAGGAAATATAGGTACCTCTGGGCACAAATAATAATTATAGTGACAATAATAACAATAACAATAATAATAATAGTAGTAGGAGTTGTAGTATTAGTGGCAATGGTAGTAGTAGTGGTAGTAGTAGTAGTGGTGGTAGTGGTAATAATAGTAGGCCTAGTTGTAGTAATAAATATATTGTAGGTCTACAAATGACTTGAACGGCCCTCAATTCATCAATTTTCGCGATGAATGGATGCAATATGAAAACTGACAAATAGAAATTAAAGATAAAAAAGCGCGATATAAATTTTCAGATATATGCATCACATAATTATGTGCGCTGGATGTGATTTGTAACTGGAAGTAATGAAGCGAGACAACGTTCAGTCGTTAAGCAGCCATAATGAATGAGAAAAGTTGATCTAAGTTTAAACGGATGTGGTTTACCAGCGAGGAGTACGTTCCCCAATCCCCCTTCAAGCAACTCGTGCATTTTTAAGCCTGATGCATACGTGCATTGATTAATGGACGAGAGAAATGATGGATGAATGCGCTGATGGTTGTCTGTCGAGAGCGAAGACGATTCCATTGCTTCCTGTAATGAGCTCATGTCGTAAGTTGCTAGGCAACATATCCATTAAGATGGACCAACCACTGCAAAGCTTTTATACGCCGCCGTGGTTTAGGCCAATGGGACATGTGTGGCAGAACGAAAGGATCGTACTCTTACAGCCCAGAACATTGCTTGACATTGTCTAGTATTGTATATGGTATTTATAGATTTCTAAAACGCCTCTCGCATTACAACCTAATCAGAGGCGATCTATGTGCCCCATGAGCCCATGAGAAAAGAAAAATCTTAAGACAGCGAAAAGTGGCAGCAATCCCCGCAGTTAGGATCTGATAACGAGTCATGGAAGGAAGATCATTGCAGAGTGCCTTTGGTAACTCTTCGACTCAGTACAGAACTGGACTTGTACAGACGTTTGTTTTCGGGTTCTCGTCTCTATAGATTCGTTCAAACGAAGGGGCTACAGGTTATTAACTGGACAGTAAAGGCCAAAAGACTCATTGGATCGGCGACGACCGATTTACTGGAGTGACGCTCTACTTCGTCCTGTACAGACCCGGTGGCAGAAGGACGCAGAGTCTTCTACCATCTTCGAGGGACTACTTGATGTTGGGGTTCGTGTGCTGCGAGCGTCGTCGCTCCTCTTCTTCAACGCTGCATACGATGCCAAATATCAGCTCTGGATCGGTTTGGCTCGGCGTGTCTGCGGGAGCTCACTAGTGGTGACTCTTCTGGTTATTCGAGCACTGCATATTCGCCTACTGCTTAACTTTTTGTTCTGAGTGTCTTTAACATCATTTAGGTTGGCGCAGACATGGGCATGAGAACGGCCATGGATACTATCAGAGGCAGGAAGAAATGGAGCCATCTTGTAAAAAACACTCATCGTCGGCACACACCTGACGGAAGAGAGAAAAAGAATGAAGAAGGTCGGCGCAGATAGTCTTTTGTACTTAAGAGGCACTTTAGCGTCTGGATCTATACTTCGCTAAATATATTTATAAATCATGCAAGTATATAGGCTCATGGTCCTCATTCATGGCTATTCACAGAAGTGTATCTCCTTAGGAAGCAGGAAACATGTCGAATAATGTATGAGCGCCCATCCATATCAAACATCTTGTTTTCCATTCTCTTCTGGAACCAAAACAACCACGTAAACGCCGCTAAATTGTTTCCCAAACGTATCTTCATCTGTCACCCCCCTACCCCCCCCCCCCAGTGGCAGACGGCTTGTTTTCGCTCTGTGCAGAAATAGCCCTTTTGAGACGTACACTCACGTTACAACAAACACACATGGACGAACAAACGCACATACACTGGCGGGACTTCTCGGCTCCAAATCTCGTCACGTCTCGCGAGAAAGCCGCAGAAAATGCGTTCGGAAACAAACCAAAGACTGTTTGCGCGGACGAGATATCTCGCTTCCCGATTTGCAAATCCGTCGAATGGCCGCTCGTATTATTCTCGCAAATGTGCAGCCAAACGAGGTGTCATTGCATATAATGCCTTCGTCCATATATATGTATGTACGCAGCCATATATAGATGCGTATATGTATACAGTGTTATACACATGTATATGTATATAGCGATTGTGCTCCTTTGGGATCGATTCAGAATCTAATGGTCCTGCGTCGACTCTGACAAGATAATCGCCTTACCATATACAAGCAGATGCAATATGCTCCCTATATATGACAAAAAAACAAAGAATACTTGTATAATAATACTTGTATAATAGTATTATCATATAAAAGATCTCATTATTATATCATTATATCATTATTATTATTGTTGTTGTTATTATTATTATTATTACTCCTATTTATAACTCGCGCTGTCACACAGAAATGCGACTCTGAGACGCGGTAGGTGAGTCGTCAATGAAAAACGGTTAGATATCCAGATTCCTGAAAGCCAATGAGAAATTAACGGTTTTGAGTCGTTTCTTTGAGAAAGAAAAGGTCGAGCATCCCATGGAACATGGGTAATCGTTGCAGAACCATGGCACACACGAGAACCTATGACAGCTACTGCTGCTACTACTACCACCACTACTACTACTGCTACTGCTGCTGCTGCTGCTGCTGCTACAACAACAACAACAACAACAACAACAACAACAACAACAACAACAACAACAACGACAACAACAACAACAACAACAACAACACCAACAACAACAACAACAACAACAACAACAACAACAACAACAACAACAACAACAACAACAACAACAACAACAACAACAACAACAACAACAACAACAACAACAACAACAACAACAACAACAACAACAACAACAACAACAACAACAACAACAACAACAACAACAACAACAACAACAACAACAACAACAACAACAACAACAACTACTACTACTACTACTACTACTACTACTACTACTACTACTACTACTACTACTACTACTACTACTACTACTACTACTACTACTACTACTACTACTACTACTACTTCTACTACTACTACTACAACTCTTACTACTACTACTACTACTACTACTACTACTACTACTACTACTACTACTACTACTACTACTACTACTACTACTACTACCACTACCACTACCACTACCACTACCACTGCCACTGCCACTGCCACTGCTACTGCTACTACTACTACTACTACTACTACTACTAGTACCTTTGTAATAAGTATGGACATTTGATTCTAAAGCTATTAATACAAGAGACTGCGAAGTGTGGCATCACTGCACTATGGATAGTGTCACGCAGGCACGTAACTAGCCTTTTTCGTTTGGGGGGCTTAAGCCTTGAACATGGCAACATTTATACAGTGTTCATACGAATTTTAGCCGTAAGCATACAACGGCTTGACTTGTTTGGGGGGGCTTCAACTTCGTTTGGGGGGGGGGGGCTTAGCCCAACGCTAGATACGTCCCTGGTGTCACGGCCATCAACAACTCCTCATGCGAGAACTGATGTGAATACCCGACTGACCGTCGCTACAGGCATCAGCCAGAACATTTGGAAATATTCCGGCGCTTACCCGTTCCCACCAGCAGACAATATACATTAATGAAGTACAGAGACAACTTTCCCCAGTCTATTCATGACTGGGGAACAACGCAGAGGTGTCTCGAATCGGCCTCCACGGGAACCATGTCTATCACACGTACCGTCCTTCTGACCCGTCTCGGAACCTCCTATGGCGTTACGGGATGCGCTCCTTCCTTGACGGGTAGATGACGAGAGTCGAGATTAGCTCAGCCTGGGTCCGGGTTCTGCGCGGTTTACTTCAGGGATCCGTACTAGGCCCACGCTTCTAGATCCTACACACTGCGGACCTGACTGAGGTCATCACGGCCCTTGGTGAGCTGGCTCATCATTACGCTGATGACGAGCAGATTTACCCAACCTGTCAACCATCTGACTCCCTCCACTGCGTTTCGAGGAATCTGGACGCGTTTGCTGGCATTCAGACCTGGACGTTCTCCAATGGCTTTGGGTAAACCCTGCAAAACGCAGTTCATCTGGTTGGGATCTCGACAGAGTCTATCAGACATTGATAAGACTGCGATTCTGACATCATTCCCAAACTGGACTTCACAGCATGTCATTCATGATCTGGGCGTTCTTCTGGACTGACGATGGCCGACCGCGTCAATTCACTCTGCAGGCCCTGCTTCTACTACTGCAATTCAGTCCTCTAGCAGGCCTTCCACGTTTTCGTATTCTGAATTCCGCCGCCCGGATGGTGGCCAACCAAGCCAGATTCACGCACATATGAGCTTACATGCGTGACACCTTGCACTGGATCCCAGTTGAGAAGAGCAGCTTAAACTGCTCCCCTTATGGGTCGGTCTTCGTTCGCCGGATCAGCAGAAGACTACATCTTGGAGCTCCTCACACCTGTTTCAAGCTGTCCCGCGGCCGCCGCCAATTGCGTTCGGCTTCCCACGGTCAATTCATGGTCCTGCGCTCTCGTAAGTCGGTGCGAGCTGGATGCGCCTTTTCCTCTGTCTCTCTGGAAGAATCTGCCACCGGACATACTATCACTAGCATCTTTAACAGTTCAGGAAACGTTTTATGCTCCTCTTAAGACACATTTGTCTGGTAATTCACAGGCAGCCGTGCCGGAGCACTCTTGCGAGTTACCTAAAGAGCGCTATACAAGGGCTTTGATACACACTTACATACATAGGAGCGCTCAATAGACATGCATTGGTGACCATACATGAAGCACGTGGTCGCATCTAGCCCTTCTTGCTTTTAGGGTTATTATGTTAGTATACAAGCTCAAGTTATGGCGTCATACGCGTATCAAATTTGCTACGATTTAACTTATTTAAAAAAAATAAAACTCAGGAACAGTTTCAACCTAACGGAAAGCGTGACAGACGATTTAATTTTGAGATAATATTACCTGGCTCCAGAACATCATCGAAGGGCTTTTCCAGAAGCTTTTCGTCGGTTTGCGTCTCCAGTAGGGTACCATCCACTTGAAGGTGGCGTGTTCAAGGAACATGAGGACGAGGCAGGCAACTATTCCGACGACGAGCAACAGATAGAGACCGGCGTGTTGGTCGAAGTTCATCGATGCTGCCTCTCCCTGGAGCTGACCGTCGTTCGACTGATCGCTGCATTTGCTCCGTCGAAAGTACATGTCACGTAGGTCGTCCATGAAACCACTCTCGTGGTACTCCAACATCTTCTTCGTTACCATCTCCTACAACGCAGCATATAGGATCACGTATCGATGACTGACGTAGAGCTAAGCTGAGGTCCCGTCGGGAATAAGGTAAAGCATGGCCAGGTAAGGTCTGCTCAGGTATGCGGTAAAGTAAGATCGTAAGTTAAGGGTAACTGTAATTGAAAATGCATGCTATAGCGCCGCTCAAAGAGCAAGACTCAACAGAGGCGCTGTGCTCCAGCTCATATGATATTAAATGTCATTAAGAACTTATAGGAAGGTAAAGTGAAGTATGTTAACGTAAGGCAAGCTAAGGTAAGTCAAATAAACTTGTATTTTGTACCACGTTGCGGTGTGACAACGTGTGGAGTTAATAAACGAATAATAATAATAAAATCCGTACTCTCCACGTTACAAGGCTGGCGCTCTAAACCAGTCGGTTATATTGTCCCACAGATTACATCATAATGGCCAGATTCGGGTGAAGACTTCCTGTCCAGCCCAGATTAACGCACACATTGACACTGTTGGAGGAACGTTGTTCTACATTGTCGCAATACGTGTGAACTGACTGGAGACGGCAAGTACATCAAGCGATGTACATGTAATTTAGACTGTGAACGAATTCTTCGTGTCGTTTGACATATGAGATTGATCTATAGTTAATTAGTTTAATTTATTAGCCCTACATAAGAGCATTCTCACGTCACTTCCATTTCTTGAGCAAATCTATTATTGCAAATTTAAATTCTGCTAACATTTTAAAAATATAACAATTCTACTAGGCTTATTGTTAGTAACAATAAGCCTAGTAGAATTGTTATATTTTATATAACAATTTTTTACGTCTTTATAGGCTATTCGTTATGTGACTTCAATTATGAAACAAGTCTATTGTTTAATTAGTTCACTTTGAGAATATAGGCTAGGCCTGCTGTTACGCCAATTCAATTATGATACAAATCTATTATTATATTAATTTATGAGTTCATTTTGAGAATATAAACTAGGCCTAGTTACGTCACTCAACGCTTAATATTATTATGAAACACGTATATTAATAACTTTAAAGTTAAAGAATAAAGGTCTATTGTTACGTCACTTTGATCATGATACAAATCTTTTTTATAAGTTCATTTGAGAATATAGACTCGGCCTATTGTTACGTCACTCAACACCTTATAATGAACACGTATTATGAGTACCGTAGTAATAACTTTAAAGTTTAAGAATAAGGCATATTGTTACGTCACTTCGATTATGATAGCCTACAACCTATTGTTATATAAGTTCATTTTGAGAATATGGACTAAGAATAGACTAAGCCTACTGTTACGTCACTCAATACACAATGGCGCAACGCGGATATTTGAAATAATTTTAAAGTTAAAGAATAAAGGCATATTGCTACGTCACTTTGATTACGATACAAATGTGTTTGTTATATAAGTTCTTTATGAGTATATAGACTAGGCCTATTGTTGCGTCACTTCAATTATGAAAGAAATCTATTATTAAGAATTAAAAATTTAGTGAATAAAATGTCCATTGTATGTCACTTCCATCATTAAACATGTTTTTATTATAAAATTTAAATTTACAGAATAAAGGCGTATTGTTACGTCACTTCAATAATTTATGAAACTCGTCTATTATTAAAAAGATGCGTCTAATTCATTTGACCCGGTAGGTTACACGACAGGCAAGAGCAAAGATGGACAGGGAGATAATAGCAGCGACATTCCCGGCTGGATTCCACAATTCGTCGTCCGGGACATTGGAGTCCTGCTGGAGAAAGATCTATCTTAGATGGACCACGTCAACTCTCTTTGATGATCCTGCTTAATACTACTTGCGGCAGATCAGGATCGTTCAGCGGATTTTATTGCATGACGATGCTTCGACCCTAGTTCATTCCTTCAACATGACCCGCTTGAACTCTTGCAAAAGGTCAAAATTCGTCAGCTTCAGTGCGTCCTGCGCCTCCCGGATCGTGATCAATCTGCCAATGTTTTAGAGTTTAGACTACTACGAGAGGTTGGCTTCAGGTTGAGGATCGAATAACATTCAGGATCCTACTCCTCGGCTGAGCACCGATGGTCGGTTTGGTCCCATAATGCATCAGGGAGCTCTGTGCCATGTATCGAGCCACGCAGGGCGACGAACAATGCGCATACGGGTCCTGTTAGTTCCGGGGACCTGTTAGTTCCGCGCTTCAGGACAGCGATCCACTCATATCGATTCTTCTCGTGTATTGGATCGCCTTCATGGAACAGTCATCCACTTGAAATTAGAACTTTACCACCACAAATAACTTAGAAAACATTTTCAGCTCATCTTAAGGCGCAACTTTTTAGATCTGTTAGAACAGTTAGATAGTTTCGTCGTGTTACAACGCCTTTGTGACGTCCTTAAAGAGCATTATATAAGTGTTCAGATACATTCATGCAATACAACAATACAACACATTGCAAACAATACAACATTGCAACAATACAAGCATACATTCATTATGAAAAGTTTAAATTTAAAAAATAAAAACCTATTGTCTCGTCACTATATATATATTAACAATTTAAATTTAGAAAAGGCCTATTGTTACGACTTCAATTATGAAACACGTCTATTACTCAAAATTAAATTTGGCAAGTAAAATCATATTGTTACGTCACTTTGATTTTGACGCAAATCTATCTATATAAATAAAGCGAGAATTCTGTGTGTCTGTGTGTCTGTCTGTCTGTCTGTCTGTTTGACCGGGCTTCACTTCTACAATTTTGCACCTTTTCATTCGAAACCTTCACTACTGTGTCAGCCTCGGCATCGGACACCCAGTGGAGGGGTTCGCGTACCCCTTTTCACCGCTAACATGGTGAAAATCCCCCAAAACTCTACCCAACCGACCGTCATTCACGCCCCAGGTCGCCTCTTCCACTGCAAAGCGGTTCTATTTATGGCGCCGGTATTCCCCAACGTCATTAATAATGCGCATAACGCCCCAGTTCGCCTCTTCCACTGCCAAGCGGTTCTATTTATGGCGCGGGTATTCCCCAACATCATTAATAATGCGCATAACGACGTTGTTTACTTTCGCACAAAATTTAATAACGATCGATTCGAACTATATTCATCGTTTTACAGCAAAATTGTATGTTCAAAGACTCTTCTTTACTAAGGGCAGTCAGGGCTAGATTTATGGCGTTTTCTTTCATCCGCCAACGCCGGGTTCACCCTCTTCGACTGCGAAGCAGTCAGTCCACGGGAGACTGCGTAGCAGTCGTCGCCAGAAGGCGACTGCGAAGTAGTCAGTCTACGGCAGAGGTCGGAAGACTGCGAAGCAGTCTCCCCCACACGTGGCCTAAATTTCTTCCTTATTCGCTACACGAATGGTGGTGGCGGCTTATAACCCCGGGCAACGCCGGGTAAACCTGCTAGTTATTAATATTTTTAATCTTCTAAATTAGAGAATGAAGGCCTATTGTTACCTCGCTTCAATTATTGTTGAATACTTCTATTATTAATAATGTAAAGAATAAACGCCTATTGCTACCGCACTTCATATATCGCTCACGGCACTCCACTTTCATGGTTTCACCAGAATTACACACGAAAATAACCAAAGCTATGGACAATAACCTTTACTCCGTTGGTATTTTTTCCACCTATCAAAAGCATTTGATAGGCCTACTGTAAATCATCAAATACTCTTTGAAAAGCTGGAACATTGTGGTATACGTGGAGTCAACCTTAATTGGTTTACTGACTATCTCAGAAACAGGAAGCAATATGTATCCTACTTCGCGGCTACCTTTCCCAACAAACAGATGTAGAGTCCCACAAGGTTCTATATTGGGTCCGTTTTTTGTGTATATTAATAATATTACATGCACTACAGGCAAGATTTCATTTCAGCAGTGACAGCGCGAGACCAGCCATCTGCTCCAGCGCTTATCAGTCGCCCTTAAAATTGGAAACTCCCTCTCTGGTTTAGGCACTTCGAATTGGAACGATCAGAAGTCCAACAGTAAAACTAAATGACGGTTATAGGAACAGTTGTCTGAAAACAGTCAATTTAATTAGCCTGTCTATTAGTTTGTTGGCTTTATGAAGAAATAGAATTCAGTCTATTATTAGTTTTCTAATTTAAAGAATAAAGGCCCATTGTTACGTCACTTTGATTATGCAACACTCAATTATTATTAATAGTTTAAATTTAGATTATAAAGACTTGTGGTCACGTCATTCAATTATGAACAAGTGCATTATTAATGATTTTAGAAGAAAGGCCTACTGTTACGTCACTTCATATATTATTAGAAATTTTTAATTAGAGAGTAAAGGTCAATTGTGACATCATTTCAATTATGAAACAAGTCTAATAAATTTAATTTAGAAACTAAATTCCATTGTTACGTCACCTTATTATGTAACCAGGTCTATTATTAATGATTAAAAATTTAGAGAATAAAGCCTATTGTTACGTCACTTTAATTATATGACGAATTCCTATTATTAATAGTCTTAAAATTAGAGAATAAAGCCCCACTGTTATATTATATAACTAGTGTATTTGCCCGTCATAATTATGACGTCATATTATAGGTCTATAATTATGTATTGTTGATTATCACCGTCGCCAAGATCGCCGTCGTCAAGACGACAGGTTTATGTTTCACAATAGAACAGAACCCGTTTGTGACGTGGCGTCCACCCGACAGACGGACACTATATGGAAACTATATGTATAGATCAGAGGTGGGCAACATACGGCCCGCGGGCCGGATCCGGCCCCCGGGGACTTTTCAACCGGCCCTTGGCATGTCTTTAATATTAGCATTGTGTCTGGCACTTGGGACCCCTTTATCCGGCCCCACATGAATGTCTGGATCTCTGTACGTAGGCCGACATTAAAACATCTGTTTCTTATTTATTAAGAATCCAGCCTCTAGTCTAGTCAACTAGTTCACTACTCATTCATCAATGTAATTACTCTCTTCTCTGCATGAAACAATACCACAGAGTGGGTAGGTTCGAAACTTTGGAAGCTACCTTCACTTAGATTTCATGCCCTGAAAATGGTTGCACTGTTTCCAAGAACCTATATTTGTCAACAGTTCTTCTCAAAAATGAAACTAACAAAATGCAGAAGCAGATGCAGACTAACAAATGACAATTAATCTTTCCAATGAAGTTTGAATTGCCACTTCGAACATTAAATCAACCATGCTGGATAAATTGTGTAGTGAGAAGTGTCAGATTTCACAAAAATCATTAAATATAGGACACAAAGCAAGTGGATACATTGTACACTAACAGTTTTATGTATTTTTTAAACTGAAAAATCTTATAGCATATTTAGTATTTTATTGTAGTGTAGGACTGCAGGTAATTAGGATAATTATGTTTTCATCATAAAAATTATCTTCATTTAGTTTAATATAAATTCAACTGTAACGGTTATATCGCAATCGTTAGTTTGAATAAAATTAATATTGTCTTATATTCTTGGGCAGATGAATCTGCAAAAATTAGCCCGCGATTGGCATGCGGCCCCTGAGCTGCCCTTAAAATCTTAGAGCGGCCCTCTGTTAAAAGAAGTTGCCCATGCCTGGTATAGATAGACGTGTTTCGTAATTGAAGCGACGTAACAATAGGCCTTTATTGTCATAATTAAACTGAATTTAATTTTCAGCTTCATTTTGAAACTAGCCATTGCACCCGTGTTTTCCTGAACCTTAGTCGGTGTCAGACGGTGGGACATGAGTAATAAAATCAGCCAGGAGTTAGCAAGACCGGCCAGGAACTGTTGCAAAGGGAACACAGAACATGGAAAGATAGGACGGTATCAATCCACGGTGGCATTGATAAGCAATGATGGCTATTTTATGGTCAATTGAAGGTCGCTTCGAATGTAACACAATAAAATACAACTCTAATTTGATAATGGGCACCTTAAAAATTTCAGAAAAGCAACGGGAAACATTAAGAACATTAAAACAGATTGGAAGAGGTAAGTTTTTGGTTTAGAGCGAAAGATGGTCTCCGTGGGGGAGTTGCGAAACTGAGGAGATAGAGAGTTGCTGACGGAGGGACCAGCAACTGTGAATTAACGCAGGATAAACAAGAAAAGATATGTACCACGAACAACGTACTTTACAGGATGCTCTTTTGCGAGACATCCAATTTTGTTGGACATGCTATCTAGCGAAATGATAGCTATTACGTCATGGAGGGATGAGTGGGTAGCAGCGAATGTGACTGACGACCTCTTCATCGCTGAGCCGTTGTCTGTTCTACAGGATTCACTTTGCCTCGACGACTCTGGTCTGCAATAAACCGATTTCGGACGGACCAGGGTTCTTTTGCATACAATCTTGTCAACTGAGGACAATCCATCTGAGCCTTCGTGAAGCTGCGGCGCAGAGTTGACTAAGACGCATACTGTCAATGTCTATTCGCAAACTCTTTTCAATGGCGGACAATTGGCTCGCTGATGACACCAGTTGCAACACTGTTTGGGCAGGAACCGCTAATCCCAGAAGAATCTATACATATAGTTTCCATATAGTGTCCGTCCGGATAAACGCTACGTCATAAACGCTTTCTGTTCTATTGTGAAACATAAACCGGTTGTCTTGACGACGGGGATAAGTAACGATACATTATAGGCCTATATTATGACGTCATGATATGACGGGAAAATACACGTCATTTAATATTAAACTTTTAAATTAGTAACGAATAGCATGCATGTTACATATTAGTTACCTTGAGCCAGGAATTCTTTGGGAGTCCGATGGCGTAGGAGTCTTCACCGAAGCCTCTTCCAACCAGCTGTAGCTGACATTTGGCGTCTAGGTTCGCTCTCGCGTACTCCAGGATCGGCGTATCGTCTAGGTATGCATCGATCTTGTGATTTCTGCCGAATGTATTCAATTGAAAAGAACTCCTTCAGAATCTCAGATCAAATCCCCTCCCATGAATTTTTATTAGAGCAACATATACGCTCTTAGCTCTTCTCAACTTTTTGAAGTTGCTCAGTGATACTCTGTCAGCCACTTTCACTATTGTGTCCATAGCTGGCTAACAGCTGCCACCATTGACAGCGCTATGTGGATTTGAATTCAGAGATAGACATTATCCAATGGAAGTCCATGTTTAACAAATGCTGTGTTGTGGCGGAGATGATTAGCGTCGCCCTCCTTCTTTATCCAGGATTTGTACTGGCATCACCCGAGTAGGCCTGTGGCTGAATAATGCTGCATCTAGTTATCTGAAAAGCTACCCTGATTTTCTACACAAATTCTAATCTGTATGCCACAAATAAAACTAATTTTCCTAAGCTCATTCAATTCACCCGGACTTCAGTAAACATAATCCAACTGATAATGAACAAAAATAAAAGCAAATTCGTTCCCACTAAGCGACTTAGTCCGACTGTTTTTATGCTTCACACTTAAAGTCGTACCGATAGATCTCCTATTAAGCGCCGCTGCAGGTCTGAACAACCCAGCTGAGGACGTAAACCGATTCGTTGACAACCGCATTAAACAACGTTTAGTCCTTAAGACAAAAGTTTGGTCACGATATATACAATCGGTACCTGCTGAGAAGGTTGGGAGACTGATGGTGTTTGTAGGACTAGAAGTACTGGTTTAGAAAAATGTTGTCTTAATTCGTTGTGTCAAAGGGCAGAGGTCATTAAAGAGAGGTCAAAGACAGCTGGTTGCCTGTCCTGGAAAATTGCACAGCTGCTAGACATGACAACATTTATTAGAAAACTAGCTGTAAACCCGTGAAAAATCACGGTATATAAAAAACAATTATTATTGCAGTGATAACAATAACGTCATATTATAGGCCTATAGCCGTCGTCAAGACAACCGTCAAGACAACCGTCGCCAAGGCGGCAGTATAGTGACGTCACAATAGTGTTTGTTTACGGGACAGACAGACAGACAGACGTACAACGGTTATTATGTAAGTTGATAACGCTGAAGCATCGCGTTCAGCTTAGAAACAACTGTGGCGTTCGCCGCCCGGACGCCTGCCGTGCCGCGCCGGGCGGGTTCCTGTGATGACTCCAGCCCACTACCCGTCTGGAGCCACCCGAGTCACTGCCTTGCCTATTGTCACCGTCAAATGGCTTATCTCTGTCCATAGTGACCATTCCTGTCAGAGGAGGTTCAGGGTTTACCGCTTTACTAAGAGAGGCTACACTGTAGAGCTCGGTCTCGGCATCAGACTCTGCCACTTCCGCGGTCACCGGGTGGGCAACGTCCTGAGGATGGCCGTCCTTCAGAACAGGGTTCGATCTTTTACCTGCAGCAGTCTTTGCCTTTCTGTGTACCTTCCTAGTTACGGGCTTTCTCTTCCTCTCTGCCTGGTCTGAACTTTGACGGACCATTCTGCACCTCGTGACTCTTGAACTATCGCCGTTATCATGGAACACCAAACGTTCTCTAAGTTCAGGGAACAAGGAGTACTTATGACGAGTCTCTGCGTCATGTAATAGAAGACACGTATCCATCGGGCAACGCGTCTTCTTACTGTCACGTATCTCTAGCTGTGTTTCCGTGTGCGGCATACCGGCCTCACAATAATGAATTCTGCTTCGAAAGATAACGGGTCTCTATGGCACTCTGATAGTGATGGTCCTCTCTCTATAACCTTCGCTATCTACACACACAGACCTTTGTTCTGACCTACGCACGAGGGGCCCAACCTCGCACTTCAATCAGTCCTCAGAGCTGTGTGTTGCGACAAGCAAATATGTTCTATCTGGATACCCGACTACCCGGACTTTCTCGTATCGTTTACTCTTGGTCTGCGTTAATGTTCCTTTAACCGGGAACTCTCGTACACTTCACCCTGGGACTCTGACTAGCTGGATTTCGCTAGTAAAGCGGACGTGTCTCTTTCGGACCTGGGTACCCGAATACCCGACCCGAATATCTTGGTCTGATCTCTTTCCGGTTTACACAACTTTTGTCCTCCCACTATTCAGAATTAGTCTGTCTCGAGACCTGAGCAGCAGAGTGGGCCCTTACTCCACTAGCCGTATCTCTTGAACCTGACTCTCTGAATAAAATAGAGAACGTAACAGTTGTGTCTTTTTCCGGGGGCTCACAGACTCGTAGGCTTCGTTTCTCGGTACTCACACTCGATTCTGCTAGCGGTATCTGTGGATAAATATTCGTAACTTTATCCCGTTATTGCACACAGACCTGTGTAACTTCCCACCGTGGGAACTTTCCCGAACACTGGAACAGACAACGGTCGGATCGTCCGGATGGTCTCCCGGACGGATATTTGCCGGTAAACCGCGGGAGTAACTATGACGCGTAAAACAGCCAAACCCGGATACCGCGTATTTAGATTCACGGGTTGTTCCCCGATGTTATCGAACAGTTTCAACAAGATCGTTCCGGTACTTCACCGGACGTCACCAGCGTAATGTTTCTCCGCACTTTACCGATACAGACCTGTGTTTTCTCTAACTCTCACGATTGGTCTCTCCCCGAGGTTTACTCAGCCTGCTAAACTTCCACAATCGGGTTTCAGACCGGCTCGCGATCTAACGGCAGGGTGGGCCCCAAACCTGTCGAATCGGCGGTCAATCCAATACCCAAAAGTGATTAGTTTTTGCTGTAACTCGGGATCGCACTGCTCAGCTTTTATGGACGATACTTTAACTGAGTTATCACCACCGGGTCTTTGCCCGTATATCTCAGACGGTCAACTGCGGGGCCTTTCCGCGTGTCTCTCAGACGGTCACCAGCGCGGTCTTTCCGCGTGTATCTCTGACGGTCAACAGCTGGGACTCTGCCCGTGTATCTCTGACGGCTACCACCGGGTGTTCGCCCGTGTATCTCTGACGGTCAACAGCTGGGACTCGGCCCGTGTATCTCTGACGGCTACCACCGGGTCTTTGCCCGTGTATCTCTGACACCAGCGGGAACTTTACCCGTGTATCTCCGACACCAGCGGGAACTTTGCCCGTGTATCTCTGACACCAGCGGGAACTTTACCCGTGTATCTCCGACACCAGCGGGAATTTTACCCGTGTATCTCTGACACCAGCGGGAACTTTACCCGTGTATCTCCGACACCAGCGGGAACTTTACCCGTGTATCTCCGACAGCAGCGGGAACTTTGCCCGTGTATCTCTGACACCAGCGGGAACTTTACCTGTGTATCTCTGACGGCTACCACCGGGTCTTTGCCCGTTTATATCTGACGGTCAACACCGGGTCTTTGCCCGCGTATCTCCGGGTCTTTGCCCGTGTATCTCTGACGGGTACCACCGGGTCTTTGCCCGTGTATCTCTGACTGTCAACAGCGGGACTTTGCCCGCGTATCTCAAACGGCTACCACCGGGACAGACCTGTGAGCTCTCAATCTCTCACTATCGGTCTTTCCCCGAGCTATACTCAGCCCGCAAACTACCAACAATCGAGATTCAGACCTTTTCGCGATCTAACGGCAGGGTGGGCCCCAAACCTGTCGGATCGGCGGACTCAATCCTTCACCCGAGAGCGATCGATTCGGCTGTAACCCGGGATCGCACAGATTAGCCTTTTCTCGGACGCCCTCTCGTCCGTAAATATATTTGTAACTTGCCCGAAACCTGGAACTCGCTTTATCACTCGCCGTATACTACCACACGGAGTGCAGTATTAATCGCTAACTAACGACACTAAAGAACCGTATCGCTGTATATGCAGAGTGCAGTAACGCCACCCTACGATATAAGCAATGCACCGTGTGGCAGGCTCTATGCATCTATGTGCATCCTATGGTCTTGCACGTAATACATTTTCGGGCCTCCATAGGCCGGCTACATTCACTGTCTGCGTACTATAATTTAGTACGCAATGTATATTCTGGCCTCCATGCTTATATATTAGCCCACACACACCTTTTCAAATACAGGTGTCTAAGGTATCAAAATCAACCTATGATAATAAGCGCCGCCCTAGCTTTAGGCCTTATTTATTGGACCGAAAGACGTGCAATATTACACTAATTAATAATCTAACTCGATAACACGGCAAAAATAAGCTAAAACTTAAATATTGGCAATTATTAAATCGCCCTAGCGCTACCATTTACGCATCGGCCGCTGATGCATTATGTCGCCGTAAAGCGCGTCAATAAGACAGCTATTATTAATAAAACATGTACTCAAGCCTCGTGGCCAGTCCGCCACACAACTCCCTCGAGTAATGGCTTATCCCAGTAAGATTGTCCATGGATAAGATTGTCCATGGGTGCAGAATCAAACTTCCTGCCTGTCAGCAGGCAAACCTGACCTCATACTGTGTATCAGCACTCAGTAGTGAATGTGGCCCCCAGCATGGCGCACTGGAGCGATTGGGTGCCTGCAGCTGAAACCAAAAAGGCGGGAAGTGCAAGCGAGGCACCCAAGCGGATTATTATTATTATTATCATCATCATCATCATTATTATTATTATTATTATTATTATTATTATTATTATTATTATTATTATTATTATTATTATTATTATTATTATTATTATTATTATTATTATTATTATAATTATCTAATTATTCATTGCGTTATCATTATCCGGTAACATTGAAATCAGGATTCTGGTTCCCCATCGTGCCTAGGCATTGAACCTCTGGATTGTGATGGATATTTTTTTAACAGGAAGAAGGTTTCTCGAGGGTCTTCCGTTATTCTTGTCAACCGTCGGCCGAGTTCTTTGATAAACGCCAAGCCTTCGAGGTCTATGGGTCCCATCGTTTCTAATGCTATTGGTGTGAAACTGTACCGGTACCGGGTACCTCGTCAGTAGCTCCGCGTATTTGGTCTTCTTTCGAGTTGCGGCTATTTCTGCAGCTCCCCCCGCTGCTGTAGACGTCTCGGCCAACTATGATGGCGCAAAAGTGTCAATTATCGTTACATCCCAAATTAGGGAACGTCCGCTGTTCCACGGAATCAGAGTTTGACCATCAGGTCTTTTCCCGTCTAGTCGGGAGAGGCCAGCCAGTTCCTTGATTGAAGGGGTGCCTGCCTTTATGAGACTGCGCAGCACGATGTCATTTATTGATGCGTGTCTAGCTTGTCTATTATTATTGTTCTTCTTATTATTATTATTATTTTTTGCCGCCCGAGGTGTGACCCTCACGCATTTAGAGATTAAGAACGTGCGTGGTTAAATAGGTTTACTGTGCCTCGTCCTCCCCCATTTGTGCGAATGTGCCAGTGAACGCAACTGCGTTAAATCTTTGGTTGCAAATTGAAAGGCGCTGGAACAGGTAGGTGGTTTCTCTCAAGTCTTATTATTACTATTATTATTATTACTATTATTATTATTATTATTATTATTATTATTATTATTATTATTATAATTATTATTAGTATTATTATCATCATCATCATCATCATCATCATCATCATCATCATCATCATCATCATCATCATCATCATCATCATCATCATCATCATCATCATCATCATCATCATCATCATCATCATCATCATCATTATTATTATTACAAACAGCTTTAACCCGCGCAAGTTCACACAGAAATGTGAGAATTTGATTGCTTTGCAGAATTTTCTGCGCATCTGTAGCTTAGAAACATTTGAAACGGCGTCTATACATGACTTTGAAGTCCACCAGATTTCTACGACGTACGATGACGTACAGAATATCGATGCCATAGCAAATGCCAGCCAGACTAGCGTTTAAAAAAGAGATCTTCGTAACAATGAAAGAACTTATTTAGCGTCAGTGTAATAATCCTCAAGGCATCAGTTTATGGTCGCTACTTTGCAAATCGTTATCCAATAAAAGTTTTGTCACCACCGTCGTAGAAAGAACAAATCTCCCTAGAATGATTAATTTTCTCTCTGAAAAATGCAAGGGACCTCGAGCGTAATCGCGTCGCAATGAGTCTGCTATATTCGAAGACTGTTAATTGTGTTTTAAGAGCCCGGACGGGTGTTTAGTTTAGTCTCAGATCATTTTTTTGATCACACATTTTTGCGTTTACTGAATACAATATCGACAAAGCTGAATGATCCTAGAGGTAAAAAGAGTCGATTTATTTAGCGCAAGAACATATACCTCTCCGACAGAATGCTTTAAGCTAAGCTAAGCCATCAAATGCCCAGATGCGAAATTCTCACACCAACCACACACGACGACCATACTCTCAGCAGCACTTAAGACCGAGTCTCACACTTAGCCTTGATCGACGTTTTATATAGCACGACGAAATGAAACTCAACGAGCATGAATAAACCGCATTGCCAAATGAATAAAGTGATCACGAGGAGTTTTAAAACACGGTGAATGGAGACGTTGGCGAGTTGATGATTTAGGTAAACTGAAAACCATTAAACCCCATTAGTTCTAAGCAATTCACATCTCTTTAAAACAACTTAACATTAGTGTACTATCTTCAAAGAGACTGCACTAATGTAGTGTTGTAAGTGGGCATGGGTTTGCGAGTCGCGAAAACTAACTATCCTGCCAGCATGCCGACATGGGACCCACACGGGGCCATCATGGACCCCATAATTATGTGAGTCCCATTAAATGTCCGTGAGCGTGTTTGCAGGGCAAGTCCCCAGAGGGGCAGACAATCTTGCGATGGAGACGAGAAAGCCCAAACATACAAAAGAGAACAACCCTAACTGACTGAGCCAGTCTTTTCCGATGGGACATAATTGACATAATTGCAGTCTTAGAATTCGGATTCACCCGAAGCCTCCATCGATTGAAGCCTTTCCATCATTCATGCGCCGCTGAGGTCCATTCAATATGGCGCTATATAAATTCAGATCAGGAAGTCATTACATTGGATTACATTGCATTAGGTCAGATCACATCGAATCAGATCAGATTAAAGGAGATAATGTCAGATTGGAACAGATTAGAATAGAATAGAAAGTATAAGATAAGATATAAGATAAGATATAAGATAAGATATAAGATAAGATATAAGATAAGATATAAGATAAGATATAAGATAAGATATAAGATAAGATATAAGATAAGATATAAGATAAGATATAAGATAAGATATAAGATAAGATATAAGATAAGATATAAGATAAGATATAAGATAAGATTTAAGATAAGATATAAGATAAGATATAAGATAAGATATAAGATAAGATTTAAGATAAGATATAAGATAAGATATAAGATAAGATATAAGATAAGATATAAGATAAGATATAAGATAAGATATAAGATAAGATATAAGATAAGATATAAGATAAGATATAAGATAAGATATAAGATAAGATATAAGATAAGATATAAGATAAGATTTAAGATAAGATATAAGATAAGATATAAGATAAGATATAAGATAAGATATAAGATAAGATATAAGATAAGATATAAGATAAGATTTAAGATAAGATATAAGATAAGATATAAGATAAGATATAAGATAAGATATAAGATAAGATATAAGATAAGATATAAGATAAGATATAAGATAAGATTTAAGATAAGATATAAGATAAGATATAAGATAAGATATAAGATAAGACGAGATAAGATCAGATTCAGTAGAATAAAGTAGGCTAGATCAGATTAAAAGTAGATGAGATTATAGAAGATTGGATTAACTCAGATTAAATCCGATTTGATCAGATCATATTGCATTAGGTAAGATAAGATGAAATTAGATTTAATATTACTAGATGAGATCTGGTTAGGTAATGCTTATAAAGCTTAAAGCTTGACGAAAATTTAAGAAACGTTATGGGGATTGAGATGAGAACAAAGTGACGAACGATTGCAGAAATGTCTGGTGCTTAGCAGAGATGGATTGTTATTGTCTAGTATTCGGAAGGTATTGTTTGTTTCACTCACAAGAGTAGTTTCAAGGCAGCTTCAACCGAAAGATTGGACTCGTATCGAGAGGCCTTTGTGAGAAGTCGCGAGTTGACTTGGTTTGTGAAGTCCTCTACAGCTGTTCCCTTCAGAATTGCGATGCGCGTCTCCGGCTCCAACAGCTGCAACCAGTGATACATTTGCAGACTACATCATCTAGGTTCCAAGCTAACGAAGTAATGACCTTGAGACCAAGCCAAGGTAAAGATCAAAGGCGTAACGGAGGGTGCTACAAGATGCCCATGGTAAAGGTAAAGAGCAAAGACGTAGGGGAGAGTGCTACAAGATGTCCATGGTAAAGGGCAAAGACGTAGGGGAGAGTGCTACAAGATGCCCATGTCAAACAACATGCCCACCCCTCTTAAAACGGATCGAAATAGACGATTTTATGTTTCAGTTGTGGTGCCTGAAGCAACATGTGCAACTCGCAAACCGTCAATAACGGCGGGATTTAAATTTTATAGATACTGGCGCGTTTAAGTGATTTTTTAAATTTTGACTACGCATTTGTGAATCTATTTCTTTTTAATCTTTAGCCTCGAGCACTGAGCATGCGCGAATTTGGACGTTATTGAAGGCACATTTGTAGTTGTTTTAATGGCTTTTTTTTACCAAACTTATAAACAACGTCCTAGTGAAATGAAATGGAGTCAGTATCGAGGGAGCGGCAAATAACCTGAAGCCCATAAACGTCTTGAGCAAATAATGCAAACACA
>OY744612.1:10803782-10833782 GCA_963556255.1 Allolobophora icterica
GGCGTCGTTGGCGGTCGAGATGGAATGATGACGGACGAAAGCCAGTCTCCACTTGGTCAACAATGAAGGCAGCGAGGCCGAGGTGTAATCGGACACCACACAGCCAAGGTGTAATAGGACACCTCGCGGCTATGGTGTAACCAGACACCGCCCGCGCTGCAGGCGAGCGACGACCCGCGTCTCGAGGAGCAATCTGACACTAATTGACGATAGCATGACGTGGGGAGGGGGCTGACCGATGCACGCTGAAGTTCCTACTTAACAGAAGGAAAAGGAGAATACGGGACTTGTACTACTGACGAGCGCGACGTGTGAACAACGGTCGAGCGATCAACAGCGAGAGGAACGACCAGCGGCGGCAGAGTAAAGTCCGTCAGATTCAGGGACTGACGCGAAGAACGATCTGTAGTTAGGCTGTACGAAGCAACATTGAGATAGTCCGATTTAATATCTAAACGCTTTAATACTACGTGGAAGCTCCCGTAGAGTTATTGTATATATTTGTTTCTTTAATTAAATTCATTTATTAATTAAACAAAGTTCGTCGTGAATCTTCTATAGAAAAGTTAGGCACGTTAAATAAAAGTGCAAGTAAAAGAACAAGCAGTCGAGGGTCGACATCAACACACGGCAAACACACGACAGGGCGACCTTCGATTGCGACAATCGTCGAAAACAATCATAGCAAAAAATGAAGAAACTTAAGAATTAAAAGAATCTTAGGCTACACACAGATAAGACAAGCCAAAGGGGAGAAAAGCAAGAAGTATCAATAAATAAATAAATAAATCAATCAATCAATCGACAGAAAAGCAAGAAGGATCAATCAATAAATCAGTTAAATCTTTTTATTGAAACCGTTAGAAATCAGAGCAGTATCAATATAACAATATATCAGCATTAGTAACAAAAGAAGACCCAGAAGGGATAATAATTCCGCTAGGTAGGGCTACCTAAACTTAGTAGCTGTATAGGGTCTTTAAGCTTATGGTTAGGCTTTTATAGTTCATATTGAGATACATGATTGCCATTACACTGTTTTAGTAACTTTCCATTATTTCCAGATGCCCTTCCTATGGGCGTCTTGCACTCTAGAGCACAGCTCGATGGCGAAGATGTTGTACAGTTTGACTCCTGAAACAGTTTCAGTCAGCACTTCGCGTCAGTCTTCCCATCAGTCCACCTAATACAGCGTATTAGATTCCTTAGTGTAGATGATATCGGGTCTTTTAAGTCGTCAGACGGCCGTTGATTTATGGATTGCATTGGCCAACGGTATCCTGCACACAGTCTGTTAAATGCCGGTGACAGGATCGCACTGCAGAGCGAGTAGACTTCTTGTTGAGAGGATTAGACGAAATCGTGATTCGTGGGAAGAATTTGAAGGATGCAAGTATATGAACGAAGGCTCTGTATAAAAAACTACGGTATCATACTGTCAGCCTTGCGTTGCCAGTTGAGCGATGATCAAACGCCAATCCATCTCTCTGCCTGATGAACGCAATATCCAGGTTTTTGTGTCTGGCGGCTTTGATACGGAACTGATTGCCAGTGCAGAGACAACATCAATCAGAGGGTACTGCTACTGTTCTTGTGTCTATGTCTGACGCCGTTTAATCTCCGGGGAAATAACCACCTTCGTTTTTCTGACCCGCTAATTTCTCTGTTCTGTCACGCAGGACAATCTGATTGTGTCTTTGTCAGGGACATAACTAGCATCGTGCTTGGGGGCTTAAGTCCCCCAGACGAAGCTGAAGCCACCCCCCAAAATAAAGCAAGCCGTTGTTTGCTTAGGGCTAAAATTTTCGTATGAACACTTTATTCATGTTGCCATGCTCAAGGCTTTAGCCCCCCCCCCCTAAACGAAAATTCCTAGTTACTTTGCTGGTCTTTATCCTGAACGTATTGAATATACCGTAAGAGCGTCGTAGTGTACCGTTCGTGAAAGACTTGCCCAAAAGTCTTTGGCAATAACAAGTCTGACCTCTTCCAGAATTCCTATCCTGATCCATCCTCACTCCTCCGCCTTTTAGTCTCGCTCTTAATGAAACCCTCCTTTGCAGCTCTTTTGCCTCCTTCTCTGCCTGATCCTCTCGCAGCTCCACTCGGTTCTTCATGTGGTATTTCTAACAACCATCTTGCACGATTCTCTGCGCTTAGCTTTTAGATAGAGCTTTAGAAAATTTCGATTAGGATTACAATCCTTTGTTGAGCCAGAGGTCGAAAACCGTTCGTTCCTCCAGAATGCCCTGATCTTCAAACAATAAACCTTTTGTTGTCGTGGCCTCTGCCGCTGACTGTGGCCTCAGCTTAGGAAGCTAACCATCTGTCTCTGTCGATGGCATCGTACAGCTTTAGTGGCATGACGTCGTAATGTGCAGCTGTCGTCATTTTGACGTCACGTGGCCCCTACACGGTCCCAAGCGGTCTTGTTGGGAACTACGCCGTGAACGGAAGAATCAACTGATCAGAGAATCTGACTTTTCACATGGGAGAGATTTCCATAATGCATATATCAGAGACCAACAACGAAATCCCTGTCAAGGTCTCTCAATGAAATCACAGCGGATTCAAAGCTGCAGAAAAACCATTTTGACGCGGATTGGAATGCGACTCACTGACAAATGAAACGGATTTTCTTTCGGAATTTTACTGCATCTGTTAATTATCGATCATCAATTTGTCGATTAATTAATTATCCATTGTCAATCATCAGTTGTTAATTAGGGCCTACGTATAGTCAATTGGCTGTTTGTAGTCATCGACTGGTATTCATTGATTGTTAATAACCTATTGTTAATCTCTGGCGGTCATTAATCGATTGGTAGTCATCGATTGTTATTAATAGATTTTCACTCGTCGATTTTTAATTACCGATCAATTGATAATCATCGATTGTTAATCATCTACTTTTAACCACCTCTGATGTGTTTTGCTCTTTGAGCGGCGCTATATAAATGTCCAATGACAATTAAAAATGTATAAATGCCAATGTTTCAATGTTACTTACTGCGGCTTGTCAGTGACCTTGTCAATAAACACGAATATATGAAAATACTATAAAAATTCAAACTTTGATTTTTGGAATAATGGAAGGCAAAAACAAAAGAGGAAGACCTCACAGGGAATGGAATGATGACATTGAAGAATGGCGCGGAGCAAGTTTCCAGGAACTGAGTCACTCGGCACTGGACAGAATGGAGTAGAGAGATATTGTAAGGAAGGCATCAGACACATACGGGCGCTGAGTCCATGGTTATTGATTGTTTGATTATAGGGTCTACTAGCGCGGCAACTAGGCTACTTTGAAATAGTAAGGTGTGGTAAATTGGTGATGTATGGTAAGGTACAATGAGGCATCAGCCTGTTGATTGAAGAAATTCTCATTTTATAAGAGCCAAGAGCAAACTACTAGCTTTCATTATCTGTTTCATAGTTTGATTTTATAAGACAGCGCATGAAGGATTTCCAACCCAAGGCGCGACTGATGAGGGCAAGATTTCAGAGCCTTACTTACACTCGGGTCATCGAGGCCGGTGATGACAACGCCGGAGTTCTTCCCGGCGAGGAATGCGGCCAGGTTGGCGGTGTAGCTGGAGTAGATGAAGATGGAGGCCCCAGCCCAGAAGTTCTGCAACCACTTGGACGGCCATGCCTTCGGCGACTTGGTCTTGATCGTGTGCTGGAAGAGGATCGCGTAGACCATGTTAAGTCCAGACCCAAGGGTGTAGTTAGTCTTCCTCTTTCGACCCCACGGGTTCAGTCCAAACGGACTGTTCCACTCGAGGAGACTGAGGGCCACAGCGACTACGGTGGCACTGCAGACGATGCTGATCCAGACCCATCCGTCGAAGGGCTCCATGAAGGCGTAGATCGGTGGACTGCGTCGCTTCTCGGCCACGAGTATCGAATAGCCCGAGTAGAAGTAGGGGTAGGTGAAGTCGATGACGTGGCTGCGAGACTTCGTCACACTGAAGGCCGAGATGGCCATGTGAGCCGAGTCGAGCAGGAGGTCTTCGACCATTCCGTTCCACGAACCGTTTTCTATCGATCCGAATCGATTGTCTGGCGTGACGTACAGCTGAATGTTGAAGTGTAGGTCGCGCGCCAGTCTCTCGAGGAGGGTGATCGCCAGACCCTGGCAACAGCTGACGTTGAACGACTCCGTGTCATTGCTATGTCCGCTATCGAAGTTCTTGAAGATGTCGTCAAGCACTTCCTTGTTCTTGCTATGCACTCGCAGACAAGGCACCGTCGTCAGACACTGTCCGGAGATGGCCGGCTGCTCCATGACGAACGGCTCAACGATGACGGTTACCACCCTCAGCGTCCTTTGTCCCTTGGCCGTTGGACCGGAGACCGTGTTACCTGGCCAGACGATCGTCGAGAAGTGAACGGTGTCGTTTTTGAGGCTACCGACGACGCGCCACTGCTTTCGCCCTCTGTCGTTGAACACGAGGTTGAGCAGCTGAAGGTCGTGTATTGTCCTTCGATTGCCTTCGTCGTCGAAGGACAGTTCACCGAATGAAGTTGCTACGGATGTGTTCTTCAGGATCCTAGCAATGTCAATCAACGCATAACGTCAAGAAACAGAACATATTATAAGTTGAACAACACTTTACTTAATTCCTGCGATTCTATTATCGTTGCTTCTGCGACTCTGTCGAAGCTTTGTCTCAGTTCAAAATCTTTTTGGGTATGAAGACCACCTCAAAGAACCAAAGATATTATAATAATAACAACAATAATAATAATGATAATAATAATAATAATAATAATAATAATAATAATAATAATAATAATAATAATAATAAACAATAATAATGGGCCCTATTCGTCCACCTGGACGAATAGGGCCCATTCCGGACAAATCTACTCTGTAAATAATGTTGAAGTCCCTGAGGGATCCTGTATACCTCGGGGCAAAAAAAAAAAAAATAATGATAATAATAATAATAATAATAATAATAATAATTATTATTATTATTATTATTATTATTATTATTATTATTATTATTATTATTATTATTATTATTATTATTACTACAACAACAATTATAATAACTATAAAAATAATGGTGAAAATAATAATTATAATAATAATATTGGTAATAATATTGATATTTAAAATAATAATAATGATAATGATGATATTAATGACAATAATAAATACAAATAATAATATTAGTAGGCCTAATTAACAAGAATCAGGCCTTCCGCGAGTTGAGAATGTGCTTGTTGAAGACCTGACATTGCTGGAAGCACCGTTACTGTCAGGCAGGGCTGTCAATAAATCCATTCACAAAAATATCTAGAAACCTTGAGAAAGCCAGCGCAAGGACGGAAAAGCTCCACCCTCAAGACTCGTTCGCCTTGTTCAGTAGCAGCTTAAGCCAACCGAGGCCACTACAGACGAACATCATCAGCCTGCTTCTTAAACGAAGAACTTTAACATGATATCGACAAAGTCTTGATAGCACGATTGTGTAGCATCCTCAATGATTCACAAGAAGGACGACCATTGGACGCGAGCATCTTTACCCGTGAGAAACGGAGGTCTGGGCAAAAAGTGGGCATTCATATAGTGCCGATATGCTGGTAATTATGGCCTTCAAGACCAACTCCTAAACAAATCCATTAGCACAGGAGGCTTCTAGGTTGTGGTCTTCAATATCAAACGCACCTGCTCCCATCTAACAGAAGGCTCAAATACAAAGAGAATAGGACAATATTGTACATGTACATCAAAGTCTGTCTGATCAAATAACTTCTATAGTGCAGTTATCATGATGTCCAAGACGTCTATCGATGGTGAGAAATTATGAGTTTTGACTGCATAGTCTCCATCGGAGGAGACAGGTTGAAATTCGATAGATTAGAGAAACCAGAAGCTAGGCCATGGTGGGTATATGCAAGTTGAAAGAGATGAGCCTTAAGCTTAGATTTAAATGGATGACTTAACAGAATTAACAAAACGAACTGAAACTGAGAGCGAATTCCAAAGCTTTGGACCAGCCATCGAGAAAGCTAGAGAGCCTAGAGCAGTTAGTGTATGGGACATAATGAAGAGTCAAGGCGTCCATTGATCGAGTGCCTTGTCTATTTGTATGGGGGTGAGCACGCGACATAAATGGGTCGGTTGGTTAAAATTCAGTACTTTTTGAAGTGTCTTTGTTTCCTCAGCGAGACACAAGTGTAATGAATGCAATATGGCTCTGGCAAGAGTCTTAACTATTTACAGCTTGTGCAGATTTCCTTAAATGTTGCCAATGAAAAGTGAGTTAAGGAGTCAAATCTGCTGGAAACTAAGATCAAGGATCAAGACAATGTAAGGCAAAAGGGATCTGATTCTACAAATATCTCGGGCGCGAAGCTAAGTTGAGCTGCATAATGACTGAACAGATATAGAAAATGACATGGCGGAGGCAAAAACCACATCCTAATCGTGTGCGCAACCAGGCGCTGATGCAAGCATTGAAGCAGACGGCGAGACTAGCCATCTTCTGCTACAGAGCCTATCAGAACATCCTTTTCTGCTGAAAAAGTAATAAGATCTTCTGCAACACCTTTGGAAAGACACAACAATCAGCGAAGTCTAGCCGCTTCCCCTAACTTTTAAAATCTTGAGGGATCCTATCTGCTAAAACTGATAATAGTACTACTGATGATTCTGTAGATGGTGGTATTGACAATAACGATGACGCAAGAGTATACCCAAACCAAAATATAGGAGTGGGATGAAAGTAGTAGTAGGTAGCGGGAGGGTGTTGGTTATAGCCGTAATAGTAGTTGTAGTAGTATTAGTAGTAGTCAGGGGCGTCCATCCTATGGGGGGAATGAAGCAGAAATCTTCATAGCCTTTTCAGGGGGGGAAAGAAGAAATTTTTAGTACATTAAAGTTAAACGTCTGCTCATTCTTTCCATTTCAGTGATTAATCGATTAGTCAATTTCATAATGTTGGCGTATCGTACGCGGCATATTCAATCTCAGACCAAAGGAGATTTCCAGTGTTTTAATGTAACAGCCCACATATACAGCCCTGTATTGCCCTCTTCTCCTCCACGTTCCCTTGTAGCCCCATCAACCTTGCAGAGCTGACTCCAGGCCGTTAGGGTGGAACACAAGCAGGCAGGCAGAGAGGAAGGCAGATAGCAGCCCGGCTGCACACAAGTCGACCGGTATCAGATTCCTCGCCTCTTAACTAAAGGGGTGAAGGGGTGAATGGAGGCAGGGTACTCTTTGGTTGATGTGACCTCCCGCAAGATGAGATACTTTGATTTATAAGCGTTTCGTAATTTTGATGTGTTAATACTTTGCAATTTCATTTTACTAGTAGGCCTAATCATGCCCAGAGACAATGTTTTAATGAATTATAAATGTTGCGAGCCGTTATGCGGCATGCTTATCCGTAGTGACAAATGGCGCATAAATGTATTGTACTACACACCACAAGTGGAAGACTACAAGGTATATATAAATTGCACACAATTTATACATAGCTCGGTTTGCACTATACCCACAGGTAGTGCAAACCGAGCTCGATGAGTTTCGACATGCATATCGCGCCGTACAAGACCTTGTGCCTCTTAATGAATTGATTCCAGACGACGGAAAACTGGAACTAATTCAACTAGACAGTGACAATGATGACGAGCAAAAGACACATCTGTTGAAAGGACAGTGGATTGAAATCCTGATCTCCCTTGCGCTATTTCATCACTAAAACTAGACGAAATTGTTAATCGCCTGGCTACGCACTCTGCTGCTCTGAAGAGGCACCTGTTGTAATTTTAGTACTTGTGTTACTACGTTTGTACTGTCTGGCCGCTATGGCGGTATGCCTCTGTCTTAACGTAACTAGGCCAGGGTGAGAATTGTCGGGAGGGTTGGGGGTGGGGGTTCAACCCCCCTAGTCTTTCTTATGACCCCATAGTAAAGTCTTCATTGCACACCCCAACTCCACATGAATCAAGGTCTAACCCCCCCCCCGTCTTTTTCTACAATTCTCATACTGAACTAGGCCTACATGTACTTTCAATCCACTGTCCTTTCGACAGATGTGTCTTTTGCTCGTCATCATCGTCAAGCCTTCATATTTTATAATGCATAATGTTGCTTTTTTTTAGCGAACTGAAAGTTACAGAATTCAAGAGTAAAATTGTGCTTCAGAGTTCGGTAATCGATAGGCCTATTTTCTCTTTTGTCGACAGTCGGCCAATCGTCTGGGGACGTCGTTGGGGGGGGGGCATCTGAACACATGGGGGGGGAATGCGTCATAGACGTAAGGGGGGATGGACGCCCCTGGTAGTAGTAGTAGTAGTAGTAGTAGTAGTAGTAGTAGTAGTAGTAGTAGTAGTAGTAGTAGTAGTAGTAGTAGTAGTAGTAGTAGTAGTAGTAGTAGTAGTAGTAGTGGAGGAGGTGGTGGTGGTGGTGGTGGTATATAGTAGTAGTGGTAGTGGTGGTGATGGTGGTATTAGCAGTAGCGGTGGAGATTGATGAAAGGATGAGAGCAATAGTAGTAGTAGAATGATCATGATCACAACTGTGTGAAGTATTAGACGTAAGGAGAAGGGCGACGGCGTGGAGTTTAAGACCCCGACCTGTGCTGGAAATGGACGATCTCATTTTAACCGGGCAGAACACTCTATGCGTGTGTGTGTGTGTGTGTGTGTGTGTGTGTGTGTGTGTGTGTGTGTGTGTGTGTGTAGCCTTAGACTGAGAGTTGAAGCCCTAAGAGGGCATTTGATGCCCTTTGCGCTTAGAAGAGGACTCCGTGGACGACGGAGTCTGGATGATAAAGATTAGGAATGACTTTGAAGCGAATGTCAACGATTATCCATCGGAGACATCGTCTTCAGTAAATCCAGAAGAATAGCCGTTCCTCTATTACTATATATATACATTTATATATATCAAGAGACATCGCAAAGAGAACTTCAATTATACATACCAGTATACTGTATACATACATACATACATACATACATGCGTACATACATTAATGCTTACATGATGCATTCATACTAATACATACATAGGCCTACCGATACCGTACATACATTCATACATGAACAAATACCAATGCATATATGCATTCATACATACCTGTATGCATACCAGTATATACATACACATACACACATATATACATACAAACAAATACATACTTTTATGCTTACAAGATGCGTACATACATACTAATACATATATACCGATATATACATTCATACATACATACATATACGTATATAAATACATACATGCATACTATCTGTGACGATGTCCTTATACTAATTATGTTTTATTAAAGACAGCTGTGCAGTGTATGATGCTGAGCGTTTGATGCACTGTTTATGTAGATAAATGGTTTGTTAAATGAATTAATTAATTACCAGCATCTAAGGAGGCAGTATCCGAAGAAATAAAACATATAGATAGGGATTGGGAAAGACGATTTGCCATACTGGATAATTTCGATGTAAAGCAGGGAACCATGACTAAAAATTCAAATCTTAACGGTCGGCAAAAGATCGTCTGCTCGGATTTCCTACGTTTGCCGCTTCTGGAGCTGAACTCTGCAAAGATTTTCAGTTGGAGTTGTGACTGGGTGAGCATAGGTCGCCATTAAAGAACAGTTCAATCTCGTCCACTCCTGATCAATTCGATAACAGTTCATGCGAGTGCGATCAGTCGAAATCGCAGGCTTTAGGAAACTGGAAAAACTAACTCAGTCTGCCGACGTTTAGGAGCAATCGACAATACAGCATCAAGCTGAGGTGACTAAAGCGTGTTTTACCTGCAGCGAGTGTCTGACGATTGGTTTTAAAGTTATGAGAAGTATTTGTAGCGACGATCTAGGTTTATTTGAAACTGTAGCCTACTCAGCAAACGGACGTTTACAACTTCAGAGGAAGTCATAGGTCGAACTTTGATACAAGAAGAGTGAAAATGTCAAAAAGATGCGAACAAGGAACAGTGATAATCCAGAAGACGGAGGCGAAGAAGAGGCAGTCTTTGTGAGGTGCGTGTGTCAAGTTTGAGTATCAGCCAGAGGCGTCTATCCCTCTAAGTCATTGGAGCAACGTACCTTTTCCCCTCTTCTTTCCCCCTACCCGTCCCCCCCTAAAATGGTGGCACACACACTGACAGATCTTCCCCCTATTTCTTGGATGGAGCATTTACTCCAAGGTTTCTATGGTGTAGACGCCCCTGGTATCAGCAAAGACCTAAGAAAATCAGGAGAAGGAGGTTAGCTTAGGTCATAAAACAGCAATTAAATTACAAAATGCTGGTTAATAGCACTTACTTTAAATATATAGACATTTCAGGTTATAATTGCAGTAGTATTTTGTGTATTGTGCAAAACTGATTGGCACACCTCAACCAGGAACAGATGAATAAGTTGGTAAAGAAAAGTAAAATACCAGTGCTTAACGAAAGCTAGCCATTGGAACTCACTGTGTAATCACACAGTGAGTCTCAATTGGCATTATTTTGATTCTCATTTGTAAAATAATTCAAATTGAAAGAACTGACTGACGTTCTTTGTATAGCTATTGTGACCTTTTGCTACAATGCAAGTGGGGGCGATTGTTTTAAAGTATCGGGCGTATACAGAACAAACGCCAAGGATATTCGCTACATATACATGCATAGCCTACGTACATACGTGCATGCATAAATACATACATACATACATACATACAAACATACATACATAAACACAAAAATACATACATACATACATACATGCATACATAAACACAAAAATACGTACATACATAAATATATAAATACATTCATACATACCTAGCCTACGTATACATACGAACATAGTACTACATAAATAGACACTTATATTTCATTCATGTGCATTTGTGATTAATGACTTCCATTGTCTTTGCAATGAGGGCTATTCTGAGTCCTAATGAATTCAGTCTTGTTGTCAAGACCTTAAACCTCAAGACCAAGACCAAGACCTTGAACCTCAAGACCAAGACCAAGACCAAGACCTTGAACCTCAAGACCAAGACCAAGACCAAGACCTTGAACCTCGAGACCAAGAAAAAGACCAAGACCTTGAACCTCAAGACCAAGACCAAGACCAAGACCTTGAACCTCAAGACCAAGACCAAGACCAAGACCTTGAACCTCGAGACCAAGACCAAGACCAAGACCTTGAACCTCAAGACCAAGACCAAGACCAAGACCCAAAAAATCGCAATCAGCTCAAAACTTCTAAAATTGTCAAGTCGGAATATTCGCTATTTTAATGAAAACATGAGTCTTTTATTTTATTCAAGCAAATTAACTTTAAATGCAAACTGCAGAGAAATCCGAATTTGTATTCAAAAGTCCTTCATGCAAACTATTATTCCAAATGCGTTTTGTATTTTATAAAAACCAATTCGCTCAGAATTTTCTGACCAAGACGTGCCTGGTGGGCCTCATAAAAATTCCGCCGTGTGAATAAATTTATACGTTCTACAGGTGCTGAAGTCGCTGACACACACAGAGAAGCTTTTCAAGCACTGGATATAAATGTACAGATAGTGGCCCTTTTGAAGGTTTATCATACCGTCTGATACAGAATAATTGTTGCTGCTGCCAATGGGTTTTCCTGACCAACAAGACGTATCCATCCATAGATATTGGTCGTATGATGCAAGCAGGCTTGATACAGAATTCTTTAGTATTGTTAAATGACTGCTCATATTGACAGCCGGTCTTGGTCTTGGTCTTGCGAGACCAAGACCAAGACTTTGAACCTCAAGACCAAGACCAAGACCAAGACCTTGAACCTCAAGACCAAGACCAAGACCAAGACCTTGAACCTCAAGACCAAGACCAAGACCAAGACTTTTAAAAACGAACTCGAGTGCACTCGAGACCAAGACCTTGGTCTCGAGGACAACAAGACTGAATGAATTGTTGTCGTCCTGATCTGATGCCCGGATGTTAGTGTCAGTGAATGGCAATGGATTCGTTGATTCATCATACAACAACCGACCGTTGCCTTGGATAGCGTCGTCAGTCTTGTAAGGCCATCTTGCAATATTGAGACCATCTCTCATATATGCATAACTATGTACGCACATATGTAGGCGAGCTTCGCAAGGTGGCCTAACGCAATCACCCATTTATCACCCATTTATGCCCCCTGCGAGTATAGATAGCAGCAGAGCTGTTTGCTTTGTAACAATCTCGCATTCGGATGAAACCATCGCATGATTTACTAGTACTCGATAAACAGCTCGCATTCCATTACAAGGAACACTGCAGTTAGCATACTTTGAACAAAATAATCTGTATGTATAGCTGTCTCTGTATGTATATATACATATACATATACATATATGTGTATATATAATATATGTATATATATGCATGTTTGAATGTATGTGTGTTTATGTATGTATGTACATATGTATAATAAGTAGGTATCTATGTATGTAATTTTAAGTAATAACCTCTACCGCCGCGTTGTCTATTGCGCAAAGCATGAAACGATGGCGCACCAAAACCAAGCCATAAGTCAGGTTAATATCGGAAGACCAGTCCGTTAAGCAGCCTATGGTGGATAAGCAGTTTTAAACAGGTGACTAAAGGTGAGAAGAAGCTCGGAAAATGGGCTGTTTAACATTACAGGTGAACTAGCGTTGGTTCTATCACCACTTACATGCATACATAAATAATCTTCTGCCAGCGAGGAGGCAGAAGATTGATCCAAAGGATTTGTCGTCCTCATTCCTGGTTGGTGAGACCTGCAGAGTAGTACGTGAGTTTGAAGTAGGCCTACTACTTGATGAAGGTCTTACATTGGCTGACCATGTGAATAACATCTGTAGAATTGAACACTTTGAGCTCGGACAGATTAGAGTTATACGGAGGACGCTTTCGAGGGATGCCGCGGCTACACCGATGCGCTACTTGGTTCTGTCGCGGCTTGATCATTGTAATGGGGTGCTGCTAGGCATACCCGGATATCGCCTACATCATCTTCAGCTAGTGCTGAATGCAGCGGCCCGACTTCTGGCTGAACTACCGAGTTATACGCGCATGTATCTGTTGTCATCCGACGGGAGCTTCACTGGCTGCCAGTGGCTGACCGAATCAGTTATAAGATTACTACACTGGTCTGGAAAGCTATGGCTGGATTTGCTCTAGACAACATCGCCGAGCTGTGTCAGCCAGCCTCGATTCAGCCGGGGCGTCGGATGCTTCGACCGGCTACTAAGAGGGACCTGATGGTTCCACGGTCTCACACTGTTATGTGCATACAACAGGGCTTGTTTGTGACAGCACCTTTGCTCTGGAACAGCCTTCCTTTCCCACTTCGTGACACTATTGCCACTAAAGACTTTGTTGATTCACTCGGTTGTTGAAAACACATTTATTCTCAGACTGATGGCACGTGTCTAGCGCCTATGAGAGGTTCTTAAGGGCGCTGTATAAATGTTTCATTACATTACATTACATTGCTTAAAACCTCCGTCATTTTAATATTATATAAATTGCTAAGACCCATTATTTTACTCTGGCCTTTGCTTATTAGGCCTGGGCTCCTAGCGAACATAGACCTACATCCATGTCTCCGATTTACTGTCACTGAAGGCTAAGTAACTCGTAAGTGCTTTATATATGCAAGCAAATAAATGTTGTAATTGAGTCCGTGGATTTAAGAGGTGCTAATTGGGTGTTACGAGCACAGCGGTCAGCGATGTGCGGTCCGTTGAGTTGTAAACAAACTACGAAGATAACCAAAGTACATTAGTTCCATTTAGTTCGATATTTAAAACGATGCAGATGACCATTTCCGAAATCGATCAGGAAACGCTGTTTACACCGTCATTGTTCGACGCAGGTCCGTGTTTTATGATCCATGTGTGAACAGACAGACAGACAGACAGACATACAGACAAACAGATAGACAGGCAGATAGACAGGCAGACAGATAGGCAGATAGACAGACAGAGACAGACGTACGGAAGGATGGAAATACATAAATACAAGCATACATACATACATACATACATACATACATACATACATACATACATACATACATGCATACATACATACATACATACATACATACATACATACAGAGACAGCCAGACAGACGGCAAGACGCAAAGAGTGAGGCAGCGAGACAGAGATAGGATGTGAGAGAGGAGTGGAAAGATCGACATACAAACAGATAGAAAGACAGAGACATACAAAGACAGAGAGAGACACAGAGATAGAGAGAGCAGGAGAATCGGGAATTGAGAGCGAGAGAGACAGACAGACAGAGACCGACAGACAGAGAGACAGAGACAGAGAGAGACAGAAAGAGAGAGCGAGAGAGCGAGCGAGAGAGAGCGAGCGACAGAGAGTGTATGCAAGACAGAGAGACAGACAGACAGGCAGATAGAGACAGAGATAGACGGAGAGGGACAATGGAAGAGAGGCGTGGCTTTATTCGGCCTCTGATTCGACTGTTCCGTAAACAGCCAGAGAGACGGCCTCTGACCGAGTCACGACAATACGTCTAAATACACCGATGGGAGTTGGTGCCCGATTCATCGCAACCTCTGTCACCCCGTGCCACCCCATGCCACCCCGTGTCACCCCATGTCACCCCATGCCACTGTCGGTTATTCGACTCCATAGACTGGTCGTACGCAGGGAGTGACGGCTATGGTGTGATGAAATTCAGCAGCGGCTTGCAGCAGTTAGCAGCATGCGACCGAGTTCTGTCATTCGCACGAATGGTTTCGCCAGAACGCACAGAGGATGCAGAAAGGGGCAAGAGGATAAGGAAGAATGGAGGATGATTGATAGTGATGGGAAGGAGGAGGACGAAGGAAAATAGAAGTGGAAGGAAGAGGAGAAGGAGAAGGAGGAGGAGAGAAGGAGAAGGAGCAGGAGGAGGAAGAGAAGGAAGAGGAGGAGGAGAAGGAGGAGAAGGAGGAGGAGGAGCAGGAGGAGCAGGAGAAGGAGGACGAGAAGAAGGAGGAGGAGGAGGAGATGGGAAAGGAGGAGAAGGAGGAGGATGAGAAGAAGGAGAAGGAGGAAAAGAAGACGGAAAATGAAGACGAGTAAGAATCGATGTATCTTTACTTATATTTAGTTGTGCATGTGTCTACATAATCTGTTCCTGTTAGTCTATTTCAAACATGTCTGTAGGCCGTAGTCATTGTATACAAAGTAATGTATGAGCGCTTGTTATATGCAAATAAATGCTACTTACTTATCTGCTTGCTTTCTTAGAAGAAGGAAGAGGCTGGATGCGGAGACAAATTGGGAAGAATGGATTGCCTAATAGGAGAAAACGAAGAGTAAGGAGGATTTTGGAAGCGTATGAGTATACTGGACAAGCAGCAGATGGAGAAAGAAGCGAGCAGGGAGAGAGAGAGGAGTAGGTCACGGTGGTCGAGAAATCAATAGGAAACTGGAGATGGTCTTGGTTGTTGGTCTTCAAGGATATTCTGTCGATGCGGACCATTGTACAGTTGCACTCGTTGCCGTCTTTAGCATCGTAGTATCCAGGGAGAAACACTGCGACACGAACGCTCTTATCACATTCAACCTGCATCTTGTTTCACCGATTTATCGCATTTCGATCTGTCTGTTACAATGGACAGTCTTGAATGCGACTCACTCTAAGCGACCATCGATTGGATTAGATTGGATTGAATTGGATTATTATAACTAGCAATAGGTAGGCCACGTGATATCCTAGGGATCCACTGTCTTCCATTTATTCGAGAGAGAGTCCTTCGCGTGGCTAATCATTTATAATTACCCAACATCGCATCATCTTTCTTCAGTTGGCCTGGCTGTCCATAATAGGAATCGTTGCTGTATGAAGTGTTTGTGCTTCTATATTTTTGTACTTTGTCTCGTGATTCATTTTCTGTCGCTAATGTAATTCGGTTCTCTTGTCTGCTAACCTGTTTCTTATGCTGCAATTTCTTTGTGTAGGCGGTATTCGGTTTCTCACACCTGATTATTTTTTATTAATTGTTTTAATTAATAACGTCTATCGCGCAGGTGCTAATGCAAAAGGGATCAATCGGGGACACACCTAAACCTAGCCGTCATAAGGTCTACATACAAACAAATCCTTAAAGAGAGAAAAGGAGAGAGACAGAGAGATACAGATAGAGAGAGAGAGATACAGACAGACAGACAGAGGGAGAGATAGAGAGACAGATACAGAGAGAGGGAGACAGATAGATAGGAAGAGGGAGAGGGGAGAGAGAGGGAGAGAGACACACAGAGACAGAGACATAGAGACAGAGACACAGAGAGTGGGAGAGACAGAGAAAAACAGGGAGACAGCCTATGGTCGATTAGCAATTTGAAAAAGATAAGGATATAATTCAATCTTCATCGAATTCCGCCGCATTATCTAGAATATAAAATCGGATTTTACGTTTGTTAAGAAGAGACACAGAAGCAGACAGACAGATAGGCTGACAGACAGATAGGCAGACGGACAGACATGCAGACAGGCAGATAGGCAGACAGATAGGTTGACAGACAGGCAGGCAGACAGACAGATAGATAGGCAGACAGACGGACAGACAGATAGGCGGACAGACGGACAGACAGATAGGCGGACAACAGATAGGCAGACAGACAGACAGATAGGCCGACAGACATTTAGGCAGGTAAACAGATAGGCAGACAGACATACAGACAGGCAAACAGACAGACATATAGGCAGGGAGGGAGTCAGGTAGACAGATAGGCAGACAGACAGACAGACAGATAGGCCGGCAGAAAGACATACAGGTAGGCAGACAGACAGATCGGCAGGCAGACAGACAAACAGACAGACAGACCAGACAAATCGGGTTGCGCTATTGTTTGGAGATGCTCATGCATTGCAGCAAATGTTATTGCAATTCGCAGAGGCGGAACAGATGAACAGATGTTGGGCGACGCAATTGTCTGTCGTTGGAATCCCAGATCCTGATTAATGAAAAAACATCCTGATTCGCATCGTCATCGTCATCATCCTCATCACCATCAGCAGCAGCAGCCGCCGTCCCAACAGAGATGACCACTAAACGAGGAATGGGACCCAGTCTGGCCAAATATTGGATAGAAATGTTTCAATAACTGAGGAGAGTCGCCGTAAAAGAGTTCATATAGGAACAGAATAAACTCCAGGCATACTCGGAAAGACTAGCACACACACGCACACACACCTGGGCTAATATAGAATGGAACACGATGCTACTGCCCTATTCTGATTCTCAGCAGAGAGCGGATTTCGTTTCACTTCGTTTCTACTGGCATTCTCGTATTAATTAATTAATTAATTAGAAACTTCTAAGGTGCTGTAATGTACAAGACAATAGGTGGCGCAACAAAACCTATAGCCGTCATAATCAGGTCAACATCTAGAAGATCGGGGCGTAAGATAGAGAAGCAGCCTATGACTGATGAGGAATCTAAAATGGTAAATCTTAAGTTCTGAACGAAATGACGCAATCAAAGCGACTGAGTAAAACGAGAGAGGATTCCAGAATCTAATAACTGCAAACAGGGCCCAAAATAGATTGTTTACTGACACAAAGTGTGCAGTTAACATTGTCGAGTGTGCAGTTAACTTGTCTGGAGTGTACAGTGTATAGTACGAAATTTTGAGAGATTAGCTCGAGTCAACTACACACGATTTCATTCTAATACCTGAAATTTTACTTCCCAGTTCAAGTAGCCTACAGTTTGACAGTTTGAGGAAGAGTGTTGACATTTCTGAGTATTTTAGGCCCTGGCAGCAGTCGAGAAATCTGGTTAACCAAGAACAGTTTTAGTCTTAGGTGTGACCATAGAAAAGGCAATGCTGGGTCCACGTTGTTGGGGTGTGACAATCGATTCTCAATTTAATTTTCAGAAAATCAGAGAATTTATTAACCTAGTATGTAACTCTCCTTTCGTCATTGCGTCCATAGAGCGTTCCAATTTGATCAGATTTGCATTCTGCTGTTGAACGATTTATCCGATAAAGAAATCTGGTAATTGGATTGGTTGAGTCGAACAGCCTTGCAAGCCACTGACCGCGGAGTTTTAGCAGATTGCTCATACAGACTAGCAGTGATAGATGTTCTACTGCATCATAGTTCACTTTGTTGCTTATAAACATACGCTGAACATGCTCTGAACATATTATCTCTTTCTCTTATTTCTTTATCTTCTTTCTCACTGTCTGCCTGAAGCACAACTACCCATACAGATTGTAATTGTAAATTTATATAACGCCACTTCAAGAGAGACTAATCAGAGGCACTCCGGACCTATCACAACGAAACCACGATGGCACAAAATGATCGACCTTCAAGCGCTCGCAGAAAAGAGGCAAAGAGAGGCTGAGAAGCTCATGTCGCAGGTTGTTATAGGCAACTTATTCCAGGAGGATGGGCCGACGACAGCAAAACTCCTGTGCCGGACCGTAGAAGTTCGGGCGGTGGAACAACCAAGTCGCCAACCGAGTATGGAAGATATTGAGACACATACATGGAGCCCCCTGAGATAAAATGGAGCAGAGACTGCTAGACAATGCGAATGATTAACCGCTCCTCAACTTCGCATTTCTGTGTAACTCTGCGTGCGTAAAACATTTTTCTAATAATATGATAATAAGACGTTAGATATGTCAAGTATAACACGTTATAGACGTTCGTTTGCAGTTCTGTGTTGTTCAGTACGCTCTGCTGTTCTTGTTTCTGCTGTTACGCATGCGCATCAAGATCTTGAACTCAATGCGCTTTTGCATAGATAACAGTGCAAACCCTCCCATATGAATCTTCAATCTGGATAGCAAAATAATAGCAACCAGCCAGGACTTGTTAGTACAACAACCTAGATCTGCTGCTCTCGAAACAACAATAAACTTACTAACAAAAAGTTATGATGATGACGTACAAAAGCTTTGTCGAATCGACGAATTATTAAAGCTGGCATTTTGTTTATCTTCTCTGTGCTAGAACTAAGTTCACTTGCGTCTGGTTGCGAGGAGACTAGCGGTTAGTCTGGGCCTAGCACACCGATTTTAGTCGCTAGTCGGGCGTCAATATAGGCTTAGTCCAGGACTAGCCGTTAAGCCGCCGTCATGCATTTGGTCTTAGAGTCTTATTCAAAACGTAAAATCAGTCGGTGCATTGATAGGCTTCGTTCAGGCGGTGGGACTGTTTGATGCATGCAGAAAATTTAAACATAACAACAGTTATATTCTAATCGTTTTTATCGTCAGCATCATCATCATCTTAACTTTATCTTTTCTTTACGTAATTGCAAGGGTAATTAGATTTTATATAGCGCCACTTCAAATAAAACAGTCTATGGCGCTTTCTACACTAGCATCGCTGATGTTCAATGTCAATAAGAACAGAAGCTTTGTCAGTAAGCAAAACAATGCAGAAAAATCTAGAAGAGTCACCAATGACGCGCCGACGCACACACGGATTCTCTTCCTAAGTTGCAGCGTCAAAGTAGTCACAGTAGTGGCGCCATTGCCTATACCTTGACATCGCCTAATACCTTTACATTTCGTTCCACACAGGTCCAGATATCAAAGTATAAGGCGATGGCGCGAAGCACTTATGCCTTAGACGATTTGTTGTACTTCCTGGAACGGTCGACCTCACGAAAGGCTTGAAACGCATACTCAACGCTAGATGGCAAGAGCTCATCAAATGATTTGTTCAACGTCCCGAAAAGGCCGATCATTTCATGAAAGGGTCGATCCGCATACTCAACGCTAGATGGCGAAAGCTCAGCAAGTGATTTGCTCAAAGTCCTGAAAAGACCTATCATTTCATGAGTGGATCGAACAGCATACTCAACGCTAGATGGCGAAAGCTCATCAAACGAGTGCAGCCGCCTAGCGTCACATGCGTCAGATCCCAATATAACAGAGCTGGACGTCACTGCCTGGCTATTTCCGCTTTGTAAACATTCGAACGTCTCGATTGATTATACACACACGGTCTGAAGCGCTTTCACATGCCAGTTGGGCGAGAAAGTCAATTTTTATAACACCCCAATGTCCAGACAGAAATCAACGACAATTCCTGACAGAGAACGAATGTCAAACACATCTTCCGTATTCCAAGTCACGAAACCTCATTGTATTTCTCAGTTTGAGAAAAGCAGTCATGTGCATGTCATGAACCAAAGCTCGAGGGTACGCGTACCCTAAAATAGAATACGTTAAAATACGTACGTACCTTTCAAAAAATACAATACGCGTATGGTACTTATCATACACGAAAATTTGCTTGAAGTTGGACTTTGAAGTGCTGCAGCAGAACTGAGCCGACTGACTGACATTAGTGCATTAAGTGCAATGTATGCTGGATAAACATAGACCTACAATACAGCATTGCAGCAATTTACTACGCTGTATACTGGGTTGTGATTGTTTGCTTAAATTAAATTGAACATTCTTATAATGAGCAATGACGTGGTTAACGTAATTTTGTATTGTTTACGTACCCTAAAATAGGGTACGTTAAAAAACGTACGTACCTTTCAAAAAATAGAATACGTATGGTACGTACCCTCGAGCTTTGTCATGAACGACCGAGAGACGATTTGACCATTTATGCTAGCAAACAAACCTCAAGATTTTGAGCTGAGTTTCGAAGAGCTTTATTTTTATGTGAATTATACAGACATTTCTAAATCTGAATCTCAGTAAAAACGGAAAAATAGACGAATAGAAAGAGAAGAAAAAGAAAGTTGAAGAAGAAGTGGAGTGGAAGGAAAAAGGACAATGCGAGGAATAATGCAAAGAAGAAGAAGAATGCGAAGAAGAAGAATGCGCAGAAGAAGTAGAACAAGAAGAGAATAAGAAGAAGAAGGGAGGAAGAAGTAGAAGACGAAGAAGAAGATGAAGAAGAAGGAAAAAAGAAGAAAAGAAGAAAGAAGAGAAGGAAAAGAAGAAGACGAAGGAGAAGAAGATGATGATGAAGAAGAAAAGAGGGAGGAGAAGGAGAAAAATAAGATAATGATGATGAAGAAGAAGAAGAAAGAGGAGGAGAACAAGAAGAAGAAGAAGAGAAGAAGTGGAAAAAAGAAGAGTAGAACAAGAAGAAGAAAAGGAGAAGGAAAGAAGGACAAGGAAAGAAGAAGAAATAGAAGAAGGAAATAAGAAGAAGAAGTACCAAGAAGAAGAAGAAGTACCAAGAAGAAGAAAGAAGAAAAAAGAAAAAAAGAAGCAAATAAGAAGAATAAAAGAAAGGAAGAAAAGAAGAAGAAGAACAGAAGAAGAAGAAGTATAAATGAGGATTTAAACAACCAACCTCTGAATTGACGTCCAGAACTCCAACTCTAATCACCCCATATATTGCGCACTCATGCGTTACTCCGAATGTTTCAACCTTTGTATGTACAGTATGTATCTATGCATGCATGAATATATGTATGTGTGCATGCATGCACTTGCATGTATGTATGTATGTATGTATGTATGTATGTATGCATGCATGCATGCATGCATGTATGTATGTATGTATGTATGTATGTATGTATGTATGTATGTATGTATGTATGTATGTATGTATGTATGTATGTATGTATGTATGTATGTATGTATGTATGTATGTATGTATGTATGTATGTATGTATGTATGTATGTATGTGTCAACCCAATCCTTCCGTTGACAATCCTTCTGATTAAATCCTTGTTCTCTTCGTACTTAACGCCTATTTAACGTTCACCTTTTGAACACTAATTCTACGTATAAGTATAACCTGAATTAATCAGCAACACAGTTTAATATCTTTTCGTTTAATAAGAAACAAACAGACAGAACTCAATTCGATTACAACTCAACTAGTCAGCCACACTACTACAGCGAACTCACTCGAATTCAAACTTCTCTAGTCAGCATAATTCTTCGCGCCTCTTGACACACCTGTCTTCTGTGCGCATAAGCGAACTCTAATAATATACATATAGCGCGCCGCTGCCGATATCGGCCGGCCGCGCGTGTCACTAAGACTAAACGTTATACATCTATCATATATACATATACACGTGAAACTAAAGTAAGCGCACTATATATATACGCTAATATCTCGCACTGCAAGACTGTACACAAAACTCAGTTCACATTACCTCCTTCCTTTTTCTGGAATTGAGCAAATTAAATTTCAAAATTTGCGAAATTACCAAAATACATGAAACATATATATATATATCTAACTAATTAATAAACAGTCTTACGATTACTTATAACCTTGACAAACAATCAGCAATAATATTCAATCTGCCCTTCTTGTACTTCACCTCAACATCAAAAGTTTGTAAGGCTAACGCCCAACGCACAAGTTTAGCAGACTTAGACATTGACTCAGTCAAATATGTAAGAGGATTGTGATCAGTAAAAATGAAAATTTTCGATCCAATTATAATTTCTTTTAACTTGTTTAAAGCCCAAACAATAGCATAGGCTTCCTTTTCCACAGTAGCCCATCTCTTCTGGGTATCAGTTAATTTCTGACTGATAAATGACACAGGGCGTTCTATTCCCTTGTCGTCCATCTGTGTTAAAACAGCACCGACTGCAAAGTCACTACTATCGCAGTACAAATTGAATGGTTTTCCCACTTCAAAAACATATAACACTACTTTGGATCGCACAGCCTCTTTAAGTAAATCAAATGCTTGCTGATGTTCAACAGTCCAATCAATCTTATCAGAAACACGTTTACTAGTTAAATCAGATAAAGGTTTCGCAATCTGTGCAAAGTCCTTAATAAACTGTCTGTAATAATTAAAAAATCCAAGCAGTTGCTTAACTTGCTTCTTAGTTTCTGGGATCTTCAAATTACTCAAACTTTCAATTCTGTCTGGATTCATCTTTATCTTACCAGACCCAACCACATGACCGATAAACCTTACCTCACTCTTACCAAATATGCATTTTTTCAAATTCAAAGTAACGTTATGCAATCTCATTTGCATCAAAAATGCATCTAGATGCTGCAAGTGAACTTTCCAACTGTCAGAATGCACAGCAATGTCATCAACATACGGTTCTGCAAAGTCGCTTATAGGCTGTAAAACTAAATTTATCGCCTTAACAAAAGTTCGGCCTGAATTTATCATTCCAAAAGGAACACGAGTAAATTCATACAGTCCATTATGTGTTACAAAAGCTGTCTTCCATTGATCAGATTGTTTTACAGGACAAGTCCAATAAGCACTTCGACAGTCCAAAATAGAAATCACATTAGACTTTCCAACTTTGTTTAAAACGTCTCTGACAATCGGCATAGGATATTTACAATCCACTGTGAATGAGTTAATGTATCTGTAGTCACAGGCAAGTCTTAAAGATCCGTCTTTCTTTTTAACAATAACCAAAGGGCTTGCCATTCTGCTCGATGATGGTTTGATAATGTTTGTTTTTAACATTTCTTTGATCTGACGTTCCACTTCTGATCGATAAATCAAAGGAATTCGGTATGCTGCAAATTCCTTTTCACGAAATCCTGGTTTTAGTTCAATTTCGTGTTCGACCAATGTACATAATCCAGGTTTTTCTGAAAATCTGTCACAGTATTTGTTCAAGACTTTCAACAACTGTTCTTGCTGAGTTACTGTTAAATGGCTAATTTGTTCAGGATCGAGGTTAAGTGAATTCTTGTCATCTTGAACCTCATTCCTCATTGGTAATTCAACCACTGAACCAAAATCTTCATCTTCTTCAACGATTAGACCACAACTTAATGCTCGAGTAACATATTTTCTGATCTTGTTGGCGTGAATTATTTTTCGACCATTTTCACCCATATCGACTAAATAAGAGTACTTTGATCTTCGATGTATGATCGTACATGGACCATGCCATCGAGAAATAAGTTTGTTCGTTGACGTTGGATACAAAACTATGACTCTCTCACCAGCTTCAAATTCTTTGTGTTTTGCTCTCTTGTTATACTGATTCGTGTATTGTAATTGCTTTTCTCGAGAGTAAGATTCTGCAAACAATAATGCTTTCTCCATATTTTCTTTGAGTTCTTTCAAATACTTTTCTGGTTTAACTCCAACATGAGGTGGTAAGTTTATTTCTCTAGTCCAACTCTCTTTTAATATTGCCAATGGTCCTCTCGGAATTTTCCCATAGACAAGCATATATGGTGATACTCCAGTAGTTGCATTCGGCACTTCTCGTAATGCCCACACTGTGAAAGGAATTATCTTGTGCCATTTCCTCGGGTTGTCTATTATCACATGATGGATCATCTTTTTAAATGTCTGATTCCATCTCTCTACTAATCCAGCAGCTTCTGGGTGTCCTGGTGTGTCGAATCTTGGACTACAGCCCATTAAATTGAGAAATTCTCTTGTCAAACTGGCTGTGAAGTTCGTTCCTTGGTCACTTGTAATCACGGACGGCACACCAACGTTCATGAACAGTTCCATCAACGCTTCACACACAGCCTTCGCTGTCAGCGATTTCAATAAAAAGATTGTAGGCCATCTGGTGCACGAGTCCACAATGCATAAACAATACTTGTGACCTGCAGCAGATACTGGATCGATCGGGCCAACGAGGTCCATCGTCATTCTCTTGAAGGCGACCTCTTCTCTTGAGACCGGAGTGATAGGTACTCTATCCATCACCAGACTCCTTGCCTTTAGTTGACACTTCTCGCAAGACTTACAAAATTTCACAATGTCTCTTCTCATCTTTGGCCATATAAAAGATAACTTTATTCGTTCTCTTGTTTTCTCTTCTCCTAGATGTCCTCCAAATACCGATTCATGCGCCAATTCCATCACTTTAATTCGTCTCTCTTTTGGTAACACTAGTTGATATATCGTCTGGTCTAATATCTGATATTTCTTATGCAATAAACCGTTGATCACACAGAATTCAGATTCTTTCTCTTGTGCTAACTTCCACCACGGCTTCAACGATTCATCCTTTCTCTGTTGCTCTTCCAACTTCTTCGAATCGGCAATCTGCACCTTTTGTTCTTCGTCCATTTCTTCATCTCTATACAAGTCTCCTATCCCCACATCACATTCATTGTCTTCTTCAGTTTCATTTAATGTGCCATTCTCGCATGCAGCCATCTCTTGCTCGTTCATCTCTGCTATTACACCATCTCGCGATAAGCTTCGTTGCTCATTACTTTCGTTTTCCTCATCACTGGAACTTTCAGTTTCACTCTTCTCATCAACAGCTACCATTTCCTGTTTCCGACTCTGCGCTCTCGTCATTACATTTGCTCGTACACTCACATCTCCTTGTATCGTTTTAATCTTCATCTGTGGTACGGCTTTTAATTCGGCAATTATCTCTGGATGCAACAAGAATCTTTCTGTACTGCCCATCTTTGCAATACTAGCACACATCAAGGTGACATAAGGTGTAAGTGAACACTGGATTTTACGCGGAAATCCCTCTTCTTCCACGTCACTATCACACAGTCTAACATCAACTTTTACTAACTTCGCAGGAATGGCATCTCCTGCCACACATTGCAAATTCACTTTTCCAATTTGTTCCACCTTCATGCCTTCCAGTAATTCTTCACTAATCACCGGAATCTCTGCACCCGAGTCGCTCAGTGCTTTGACTTTCACTGGCTCTTTACCGTCTACTGCACGAATTTCAACCTCGACATATTGCAAGAACGATTTCTTCAATATTCGACTGTCATCTTTTCCTATGACTTCTCTCTGAATTTCAGCATCCAATAGAATTTCTTTTTGAATACCACATTTCATTACTGACTTTACTTCAGTTTCTTGGTTTTCTTGACCCGTGGTTTGATTGTCTGTATCACTAACCACTTGAATCAAATTCACCCTTGTGTGTTCTTGATTTCTGCTAGAACTAGCTGCTGCCACTGGAACTGGACAAAATTTAACCAAATGTTTGTCTGAACCACAGTTGTGACAACGCTTCACAACCATGCCTCGTTGTTCATTTCCTTCATTTCTCTTATACTGCGTAAACGATGTGTTGCCTTCCCTCTTGGCAAACGGCGCTGACGATTTGTTAAATCCCTGACGACCAAACGTCACTTCTCTGGTCTCATTGGGTACAGGGACACTAGCCTTGACCTCTTTACCTTTGAACTGATTTCCTGTTTCTGGATTACTTTTCCACTTTCCAATCTGGCTTTGGTTTACGGAACGTTGAGAAGGATAACTGTTTATATTTGGGATCGCAAACCCAATTCGATTGTTTACATGAATGTCTGCTAAATCTGCCACTGCACTAGCTTGAAGACAGTCAGTTCCTTCCTTCGACAATACAAACTGTAGTGGACCTGGCAGTAAACATTCTTTTAGCTTATCCGCTACCAGCAAATCAAAGAGCGTATCATACTCTCTGTTCACGTTTCGACTTCTCACGTAATAGTTTAGCAAGTTCTTCAGTCTTGCCGTAAACATCGTATAAGTCTCTTCTGTTGTCTTCTTAGCATCCACAAATCTGGCTCTGTATTCTCTCGAGGTCAATTTAAATTCTTTTAATAAGTGCTGCTTGACTCTATCATAATTGTCTAGATCATCGTATGACAATCTATTCAGAACGGTTCGAGCTTTCGGCGTCATCAATGGTAGTAATAATTTCACCCAAAACGGCTTCTCCACAGCAAAGCTACGAAATGCGTTCTCGACTGTTTCAAAATATAATGGCACCTCCATCATATCAGTTGGCATTTGAGGCAATACATGCTTCATTGCATCACCTATTTTCTTAATTTTTGACACCAAAGTTTCACTTTCTTGCTGTTTCCTTCTTTCTGCTTCCCGTTCTTCTCTCATTTGCGTTTCTTTCAATGTCAATTTTGATTTCTCCAGTTTCAGACGTTCTTGTCTTTCTGCCTCTGCCTTTTCCAAACTTTCTTTCTGAAATTTGAGTTCTGCTTGTCTGATCTGTTCCGCACGTTCTAACTCTAACGTTCGCGCTTTTTCTTTTTCTTCTTCACGCATTCTCTTTGCTTCAATCTGTTGCTGACGAACCTCTTCATCACTTTTTCTAGCTCTTTCAAATTCAATCATCTGCTCCAGTCTTCTTCTTTCAGCATCTTCCCTATCTCGTTTCAACTGTTCTAATTGAATCTCAAACTGATGCTTTTGCAATTCCAGTTCTGCCTTACGCACTTGTTCTGCTTTATCTTCTCTCTCTCTCTGCAGGCGCAATTCTTCTTGCCTTGCAAGTTCCGCTTTCTCTTCTTTCTCTCGCTGCAAGCGCAATTCTTCTTGCCTTACAAGTTCTGCTTTCTCTTCTTTCTCTCGCTGCAAGCGTAATTCTTCTTGCCTTACAAGTTCCGCTTTCTCTTCTTTCTCTCGCTGCAGACGCTCTGCTTTCTCTTCTTTCTCTCTCTGACGACGCAATTCTTCCTGTCTTAGCTCTTTCTCTTCTTGTCTTCGTCTATCCTCTCTATCTTTCTCTTCTTGTCTACGTTTCTCCTCTCTATCTTTTTCTTCTTGTCTCGTCATCATCATCCACTGCATCAACATCTCCATAGACATAGGCACAGGAGGTTTTTCAATAGCCTTTTCTACGGCACCGCCAACTGCACCTTCTTCTTCAACTTCTTCTTTAACCCACACTTCAGCAAGTTCCTGTATCATGTCACCACGTGACATACCTTCTAATTGTTCTTCTTTAAAACCGGCTTTCAACAAACGCTGTTTCAGCCTTTCCGTAGACATCTTCTTAATATCTGCTTGTCTTTCAGCACTTAGTTTCTCCATCTTACTTGTTTACTTTGGTGATTTCTCTTTTCAAAGAAGTCACGGTTTTTCTTGGTGTGTGAATCGATAAACAAACGGGATTTCTTTTATATTTGTTCGTGGAAAACAACGAAATTTTTATACCGTTTCTCGTGTTCCACCGTCGTTGATATCGTAGACACGTCACACAGCACACAACGCGTAGATTCTTTTATCACCGTCGTAGATTCTTCTAACAACGCGTAAATTCTTTTATCACCGTCGTAGATTCTTCTATCCGCCGAAGGAGGTGATAACGTGAATTTTAATCCACCGTGAGTTTATATCCACCGTGAGTAATTATCCCACCGCTGCCACCAATAATGTCAACCCAATCCTTCCGTTGACAATCCTTCTGATTAAATCCTTGTTCTCTTCGTACTTAACGCCTATTTAACGTTCACCTTTTGAACACTAATTCTACGTATAAGTATAACCTGAATTAATCAGCAACACAGTTTAATATCTTTTCGTTTAATAAGAAACAAACAGACAGAACTCAATTCGATTACAACTCAACTAGTCAGCCACACTACTACAGCGAACTCACTCGAATTCAAACTTCTCTAGTCAGCATAATTCTTCGCGCCTCTTGACACACCTGTCTTCTGTGCGCATAAGCGAACTCTAATAATATACATATAGCGCGCCGCTGCCGATATCGGCCGGCCGCGCGTGTCACTAAGACTAAACGTTATACATCTATCATATATACATATACACGTGAAACTAAAGTAAGCGCACTATATATATACGCTAATATCTCGCACTGCAAGACTGTACACAAAACTCAGTTCACAGTATGTATGTATGTATGTATGTAGAGGACACGTACATGCCTGCATGTATGCATGCATGTGTGCATGAATGCATATAGTTACATATGTATGCATGCGTGTATGCGTTTATGTGTGTATGTACATATGTGTGCACGTTTGTATGTATCTATGTGTGTATGTAATGTATGCTTGTATGTATGAATGTACGTGGTTCCTATCCATGCATGTATCAAGACACTCAATATAGCGTTGAGAAGACACTATGGGTTTGAGTCAATGTATAGAAACGCTGGATCTGCATTTCTCCGCGAGCAGCAGAGCGCAACAATCTCCGATTCGGTTGATTAGACACTGGAACAAGAAGCTGTCCGATGAATGTTGATGCGATGCCGGCCAAAACGGCCAGGCTTAGAAGAGAACATTGCACTGCATTCTTTCCTCGACGTGGAGCTAATGGAGCGTGTCCCAAATATTATCCGATTGTTAAGTTTATCTTGCAACATATTATGATTGCATAGAGTAGTTTTTGTACTTGTAATCATTAATTAAGAAGCTATGGTGCGCACCAAACCAAGCCATAAATCAGATTAATGTCCAGCAGAAGTTCAGTCGACTAAGACAGAGAGACAGCACCAGGGCATGTTTTAAAGAAAATTGATCACTGCACATGACGGGCGCCGGAGCACATAAAAATCATAAATAATTAGGAATTACAATTCTTCTCATGCACAAAAAACGGTTAACAGCTTTTCATCACTGCACATTTTGTGTATCATTGCACGTTGAAACAATCCCTGGACAGCACGTGGTGGATAAGCATTATTTGAAAAGGTAAGTCTTAAGCTGAGAAGGAAATGACACAAGCGACTGAGCACAACGAACAGATGCGAGGGAGATAGATCCAATATCAAGGCCCAGCAGCCGGAAACGTAAAGTATAGAACAGTTTAAACAGTTTGCACTCAGACTGGAATTACTGCACGGCTCTGTATTCCGATCCATGGTAAAGCTGTATCATGTCGACGATGATTTTGCACTCAGTGTGCGCAACGTTTATTGCGAAGTGGCGAAACGTTTTAGATGGAAATCTTTACAGTGGAAGAAAAGCTATGGTGCAGAGGCGAATTTCCTTTTAATTTAGAACTATTCATTTGAGAAAGGTTATCTACGCAATTGTGATGCAGAGTTGTTTCAAATGGAATTTCCTTTTAATTAAGTGATGCTCACTTGGTTGACTGAGAAAAGATGTGGTATATAGGATCACACGGAAGCGTTAAGTGTTGCACCGAACCAACATTCATCAGACATCTTTTGTTCCAGTTTCAATTCTTCATTAAATCTTTAGTAAATATCGACTTGGATGACGTTTAATGTAACTCATTACGTATTCACTAGCGTTTACCAATTGCTTGAAAATAACTTTACCTACTCACCATTGAGGACAACTCAATTACTATTAGCCTATTAAAATTA
>OY744612.1:10838782-10866282 GCA_963556255.1 Allolobophora icterica
CAATTGCGGAAGAAAAAGTGGAAGAAAGAATTCGATTAGAATTGCGTGAAGGAGGAATAATTCAAAGGACACATAGATTGCTCTGTCAATGCACCATGATCAATAGAGGTTGTGATGAGTTGGTAGTGGAAGGTTACAACTGAAAACTTGAATAATATATGAGCTAGAGAGCGAAAGAGGACCCAAAGATTAAATAAGAAGAGAAATTGGACAATCTGACGGTTAGAAAAATAGACTAGGACAGATAATGTGAGGCAAAATGATAACTCCAACCACGAAACGCGACGCAACTGATCAGTCACGAAACGCAACAGAGAAGATAGACAAAAAATCTCGACTAGAAAGAGGAATTGGTCCAAGACGAGGAGCGCAAGAATGTCAATGCGCAACGGTTTACATGAAATCAAACAGATTTACATAGAATGCAGGCACATGCAGTGAAAACTACAACGCTATGTTCCGACAAGGAGATGACACATTCTAACTTATCTATTAATCCTTGCCATACATGTGCTTGCTGCGCCGGTAACTAACTACTTGACTACCGTGCACGAGTAGAAGAGGCCATAATTGAAAATAAACAATTACATACAAATATCCTATTTTTATAGAATGCAGGCAGATGCAGTAAGTTTTAACTCTTAAATAAAACATAAATTAAATTAAATTCATTTGAACATTACACTAGAGGTAGCAAGTAGGCCTACTGTAACGTAAGTTTAAAGAAAGTTACATTTTTAGTGATGAATTTTGAACGTTTTCTTAAAGAAGTATGAATTAACACAGGTGGACCGTGGAAGAGTTCCGTTATGATATCGGTACGGTACATTAGCAATTAAGTTCTGTAAAACCTTAAAGTATGGAATTTTTCTCAAAGAGAAGGGCCTACCTGTACAATGATGAAACCTTTCTAATGTTTGATAATCTTTAACATGTGTTGTCGATACCTTTAGCCCTTATAATCGTGCAGTACTGCAGATTAGGTAAAACTAAGTAACAATAAGTTTTCAAGACATGCTTGACGAAAGTGGACGAATCCACTTTTTCATATTTATTAGCCCAATATATTTGGAGATTTTTCGTTATAGAATTTCAACGTGGCAGCTTCATTTCAAATTTTTATATAATGTAATAACTGAAAGAAATTTTATCTGGTGTGTTTGGATAAGTAGATTTTACAAATAGAAGTTGGGATGAGTTGATATAGTGAAAAATAGGCTTGTTAGTGGCATATAAAAATTAATCATGTCTGATTTTATATTCGTGGCGTGCTCCATTGGCTGTCTATTTCCCAACGTATTGAATTTAGGATTTCAGTCTTGGTCTGGCGTTGCCTATTGTGGAATGCCTCTGGCTACTTGTGGGAGCTCTGCTGTCCCATCTCGGCTTTAACTGGTCGTGGAAGTCTTCGCTCTGCGTCTCGAGGTGAACTTATTGTCCCCTTTGCGAGCACTTTGAAGATGCAACGTCGTGCTCTTCAGTGGTTGGGCAGATCACGTGGAATAATCTTTCTTAAGATCTGCGGGTTCTTCTAACTATGGACTCTGCAGACTCCTGTTTCAAAGCATTTGTTAAAAACTGTTCTTTATCGCTGGAGTTCGGCTGGGAGCGCCTTTGAGTAGGTATCCTGAAGGGGCCATATAGGCTCATAAATTCCCTGAATGAAACGAATGAATGATTATTTGAAAAACACATCAACTAGAGAGCGAGAAATTGTATTGTATTGTATCTGAACATTTATAAAGCGCCTCTCACAGTGTTCACCTCTGAGTAGTTCTCCTTGAAGAGGCGCTCTACAAAATTAAAGTGCAATATGTTCGCTAATCAGGGTCGGAAATGGAACCTCGGATGAAATAAAAACGGAATGGGTCAATCTGGTGGTTAGAAAAAGAGACCATAACAAGCGAAGCAAAAGAAATATTCAGACGCGAAACACAACAGAAAAAGTAGAAGATTAAAATCGCGAGGTAAAGGAAATATGTGGATCAGCCGGAGGTCTGAATCACAAAGGCCGTGGATTAGACGTTGCTTAAGCTAATCCTTAGGTGTCCAATTGCATGCGATAAGTTTCCTAACCTTAAGAGTTCTTAAAGGGCACTTTACAAATAGCTGGATACATACATACATACATACATACATACATACATACATACATACATACATACATACATACATACATACATACATACATACATACATACATACATACATACATACATACATACATACATACATACATACATGCATACATGCATACATACATACATACATACATACATACATACATACATACATACATACATACATACATACATACATACATACATACATACATACATACATGCATACATACATACATACATAGATACATACATACATACATACATACATACATACATACATACATACATACATACATACATACATACATACATACATACATACATACATACATACATACATACATACATACATACATACATACATACATACATACATACATACATACATACATACATACATACATACATACATACATACATACATACATACATGCATACATACATACATACATACATAGATACATACATACATACATACATACATACATACATACATACATACATACATACATACATACATACATACATACATACATACATACATACATACATAGATACATACATACATACATACATACATACATACATACATACATACATACATACATACATACATACATACATACATACATACATACATACATACATACATACATACATACATACATACATACATACATAGAGCCTTTCATCTGCCATGGTCAAGTAAAATCAGAGTCAGCCATAATCAATTAGAGAATCCATGACGAGATTCGATAAGGGAAAAACCAAACTGAAGTTATGAAGGGTATAAGCAAGCTGAAACAGATGGGCTTCAAGTTTAGCTCTAAATAAAATCAGAGAACTGACAAAACGGCCAAAAACTAAACAGTGAATTGCAGAGCTAAAGGTCTTTTCAATCCTCTGACTACTATCGAAGTGGATGGAAAATTTTAACACTTTAACGACGAATGTGCTTAAAAGCGATCAACCAATGCAGCTCGTCGTTAAAATGTTAAGAGACATTAACTCTGCTTCAAGTGGAATATTAAATTTAGTAATCTTCACTTGGTCACATCGATTAAAACATTTCCCACTTCAGCAAATCGATCACAACAGAATTCAGTATAAAATCTGTCTTAGAGTTAAAAAAACAGCATTCAATTCAAGCGACCTATCTTCGCTCCTTGCTCAACCTTTCATGCTAACATATATTGCACTCAATGAACGGATTCTCTGACTCTAGACTTGCTGTGCCTTGCACCAAGACAACATTAAGCTCTCTGGCGTTCATAGTGGCTGATCAGATGCTTTGGAATTCACTGCCCAGTTTTGTGCTTTCTGTCTTTTCTGTGTCTGTCTCGCGTGTTGCAAGAATTTCGCTGGTTTTCGACCTGAATGGTCTTGCTATTTCCATTCCTGCCGGACGCGGTCCTCTCCTTCTTTTGTAGAAGAGACCCGTTAACGTCGTTAACTGTATTCTTTATAAATGTGCTCATCATCTAAAAATTTCTTGGTCCTGTGCCAGGTGGTGACCACTCCTCTCCTGGCTGAGTAATGAAGCCGGTAGGTCAAGCAATAAGCCTCATTCGTTCTCAGGTGTCCTTCCAACACCTGCCTCGGTTGGGCAGCTGCTTTCAGAGTTCCTGGTGAGCCTGTTCACCTCGCATGACGCCCTAGGTGGTTCTTCGACCGAAGCCTTCACCACTGGTGGCATAGCCCCTCCAGAGAATGCAGCTTGCGGATAGAGATGAGTACACGAGCTGACCAGATTGAACGAGGCTCACTCGATTGCTATGATTCCAATTATAGACAGTAAAACTTCAACAATTCTTGTAGCAGTAGAGAATATCCTGTCTCTTTTCTTCTTGATACGTGTGAATGTGTGTCTCTAGGCAAAATCGAATGCCGTGCTGATGATTGAGCCCAATCCTCGCTCACCCAACCACTACCTGTGGTGCCTCCAATTCCAAGGACTGCAATAGAATGCCATGGTACTGGTAAGAGCCCATACTCGCTCATACCTGTGTCACCCAACCACTACATGTGGTGACTCCAATTCCAGGGACTTCAATGGAATGCCGTGGTAATGGTAAGAGCCCCATACTCGCTCATACCTGTGTCACCCAACCACTACGTGCGGTGACTCCAATTCCAAGGACTTCAGTGGCATGCCGTGGTAATGGTAAGAGCCCCATACTCGCTCATACCTGTGTCACCCAACCACTAGAAGTGGTGACTCCAATTCCAATGACTTCAATCGAATGCGGTGGTAATGGTAAAAGCACCATCCTCGCCCGTACCTGTGTCACCCAACCACTACAGGTGGTGACTCCAATTCCGATCAATTCAATGGAATGCCCTGGTAATGGTAAGAGCCCCATACTCGCTCATACCTGTGTCACCCAACCACTACGTGCGGTGACTCCAATTCCAAGGACTTCAATGGAATGCCGTGGTAATGGTAAGAGCCCATACTCGCTCATACCTGTGTCACCCAACCACTACATGTGGTGACTCCAATTCCAAAGACTTTAATCGAATGCGGTGGTAATGGTAAAAGCACCATCCTCGCCCGTACCTGTGTCACCCAACCACTACAGGTGGTGACTCCAATTCCGATCAATTCAATGGAATGCCCTGGTAATGGTAAGAGCACCATCCTCGCCCATACCTGTGTCACCCAGCCAAGTCAAGCGGTGACTCCAATTTACAAATCATTTTTATTTGATATTGACATGGTGCAGACAAGAAAGAAAAACTACATAGAAGACAGTTATTTTTCTGGTCTAAGTTCTTATCTGTAAGTTATGTTGCTTTGTTTGGTCTAGCAGACAGAATTCTGCTCGTTTTTATATCTTTCCAGATAGATCTCTTCCACGCCATTGGTCAGCTTGAAACGGTACGTCACAGTCTGTTCTACGTCATCATAAAATTTGCGTCGGATGCTATTGCTAAATAATTATTCTTACGTATTTATTAAGCGCCACTATCTAATAAATAAGCATCAATCGATGGCTCTGAGCATCGTAAGTGAAGGACTTGTTTGGGATCCATGCATAGTAAACGTCTCAGAGAAGGAAGTTCGAACCCGTACTCTCCGCGTTACAAGACGAGGCGCTCCAACCAATCGGCCACTCTGCTATACATTTCTCTTCAAGAAATCCTGTCCTGATTCTTAGGTATATGTGTAATTTTTGGGTGCTAAGAGTACTTAATTTACCGCCCACTTTTTTGGCTTGACGGTACCGTACCTCCACATATCGTACCGAGAAGAAACAATGCCCATTATTGTTTTCTCAGAGGAAGGCCTTTATTTGTGTCCTTGTTCGGGATCCATGCATAGTAAACGTCTCAGGGAAGGAAGTTCGAACCCGAAACAATCACCGAGCTTAGTCATCATCGCGGACACCATCACCACCTTCATTGTTACAATTATTATTAGTAGTAGCATTAATACTATTATCGTTGTCATCATTATCGTAATCATTAACATCGGCGCTATATAAAAAAGGATGTAATGGTAACATTAGAGGCGAGGAAACGCTACCGGTTAGATTTCCGACACAAATAAGAGGTGAATACATACTACCGGTTAATTTTCCGAAACAAATTAGAGGTGAGTACACATATTTTGTAAGGTGAGTATACGGTCTCTAGAGGTGAGTACACGCTGCATACCAGCGCATACCCTCAACTACAGCCCAGTATATAAATCGTTTTATCTTTGCCAATTACCTAAAAGCTACATGTCATATTGACATTATTAGGACATGCTCTGGCCCTTTACAGGCACTCAAAATTCTTAGACGGCATGGTTTACCTAATAACTCATTAAATGAAGCTGCGAGGGCCACAACAGTCGCCAGGCTGTTGTATACTTCCCCAGTCTGGTGTGAATTTGCTGCATCTGACGATCGTGCCAAAATTGGCCGCATTATTAGAAGGATGAAGCACATAGGATATCTTGATCGAGAATCGCTATCGATGACTGCACTTGTAAAGACAGGGGAAAAGCGGCTATTTTCACGCGATGAAACAGAACCCATTCCATATGCTGTGTTCCCTATTTCCTCCAACTACTGAGCAACCATATAATCTGCGAGAAAGACCACATAACTTTAAACTCCCGATTAAAGACGATAGAATTTTATGTCCCACATTCTGTTCTACCGATAAATGCCTAACTCATCAACATTCATAGTTATACTAGTGTATTTTCCCGTCATAATTATGACGTTGGTTAAAATGCTCTGAACGCCGTTGTCAAGACGACCGTCGTCAAGACGACAGTATAGTGACGTCACAAACGGTTTCACAATAGAACAGAAAGGCTTTGTGACGTAGCGTTATACCAGGACAAATTTGCATATAAGGAAACTATATGTATAGATTTAACTGGACATTATTCTGTGCCATAATACGATCTGTCATTTAGGATTTCAATAAACGAAGACAGGTTTTTTCATTCTCTAAGTTGCTATCTTTAGGTTCGATTGCTTTGTTTGGTATAACGGATAGAATTCTCTTTGTTTTATGTCTTTCCTAATTGATCTCTTCCACGCCATTGGTCAGCTTGAAACGGTTCACTACAGACTGTTTTACGTCATAAAAAATTTACGTCGCATGCTATTGTTAAAATTATCATTATCGGGAATTTATTAAGCGTCAATATCTAATGCATGAGCATCAGTCGATGCAGTGCCGGCCTTATGGGCGTGTGATCCGTGCGATTGCACGGGGCCCGCAACTTAGGAGGCTAGAAAATGTCACAGAAAATTAACATGAACAAGACACCATAATAATATTATAGTTTCGATTAAATCTTCTCTTTTGTCAATAAAATAAAAGTCAACTTCCTCGATGTATATCCCAGAATTCTCGTGTACAGTTAAATTTGACTAGTACCGTACTTGTTAACAATCTACTAAAATAAAATGATTAGCAATGAAAAACAATTTGACTTGTGTCATGGGGGCCCGTACAGTATACTCTGCACGGGGCCCGAAATATCCTAAAGCCGGCACTGGTCGATGGCGCTGAGCATCGTGAGTGAAGGACTTGTATTGTATTGTATTGTATTTACGAATTTATAAAGCGCCTCTCGCAGTACAACCTAATCAGAGGCGCTCCCAGTGCGAGGAGCTCCGTGAGAAGAGAAAAGTCTTAAGACAGCGAGAAGTAGTAGCAATGCCCCCAGTTAGGATCTGAGAACGAGTCATGGAAGGAAGATCATTCCAGTGGGACGGGCCAACAGATGCGTAGGCACGGTGTTGAGCCATAGAAGTCCGGGTCCGAGGAACCAAGAGGTCATGTCGGTCTAAAGAACGGAGAAGACGGCCAGAGGCAGCCGAAAGAGGTCGACAGATAAGATCACAGAGATAACGAGGAGCTTGACCTTGGAACGCTCGAGAGGTAAGGAACAGGATTTTAAACTGGATACGTTGGAAACCGGGTCTTTGTGAGAAAGTTAGGAACGCAGAGACGTTTCTGATTATTTTCATTATTTTCCTTGATTGAAAACCATACTAAGCATATTTGACTTGGACTATGAAGCCATTTAGATGTAACTCGGTTGTCATCATGAAATTGTGAATGCTAAATATGAAGGGAGGTTCTACCATCTGTTCTTCTGTGCCAGTCCGAAACCTGGCAAGGTATAAGGCTCGAGAGTTGGGCGTTGCTCAATACACTGCGTCCTAGCATCCATTCGCCACCGGATCTGTGGAGGATGACATTCTTTGCAGCCGACAATTATAGGTCGCAGATCATCGCCACAATAGATAGATGGATGGATAGATGGATGGATAGATGGATGGATAGATGGGTGGATGGATGGATGGATAGATGGGTGGATGGATGGATGGATAGATGGATGGATAGATGGGTGGATGGATGGATGGATGGATGGATGGATGGATGGATGGATGGATGGATGGATGGATGGATGGATGGATGGATGGAGAGGCAGAGATGCAGAAACCAGAAAGGTGAGAGCGTGAAGGAAGGACATTATGAGAGAGGGAGAAGAGAGTCAGAATAAGAAGTAGACGAAGACAGAAGACAATATAGAAGGACAGTGAGAGAGGAACAGAGAGTGTTAAAAAGCAAGCAAGACAAGTAGAAGAGGAGAACAATGCAGGGAGTGACACAGAGACAGAAAGACAGAAAGAGAATGAGCGATAGCGAGAGATTGCTAGAGTAAACGAGGTTGGTTGAGACGACAAGAACACAACGGGAACGGAACGAGAGAATGTGAACGAGTGAGAGAGTAAGACATCGGCAGAGAGAAAGAGAGACGCATCAAGGAGAGAGAGGGAGGAAGAAAGAAAGAGAGAAAGAGGGAGAGAGACAGAGATAGAGAAAGAGACAGAGACAGAGAGAGAGACAGAGAGAGAAACAGAGACAGAGAGGCCTGTATTGACGGATTACTTTCAGCCGCTACTCTAAGAATGGCCCTTCGCCGACTGTATACAGGAAGCGACCTTCGGCGGAAATCTCGTGAACTGTGCGGCATCATCGGCGAAGAGAGAAAAAAGGAGAAGAGGAAGAAGAGAAAGAATGAGAAGAGAAAAAGGAGAAGCGGAGAAGAAGGAGAAGGTGAAAAACGACCATGTTGCTTTTCTTCGCTTGATACCGACGCCTCTTTTATCGCGTCTCAAGTGACTCGTTGTGCAGTTAGAGACCTCTAAGAATCAGACAATTCTGTCGAACGATTGTAGCACCAGAATAATAATCGACAAGTGAGGCCTAGCATTAGGAATCTACCCATGTGCAGCCCTTCCTATCTTAAGACATCCATGCATCTTCAATCTGCGACCATCAGCGGTCCTAGCAGAGGTTAAAATTAGAAAAACACCGATTCCGTATAATTTGATTTACCATTCCAAATACAATTATATTGAAAAGACCGTGTAAGTAGCATTCGCAATCAATAGGATATCGATCTGAACATTGATCGATGAAAACAAAGGTAAGTTGGGATCGAAAAGTAAGGAAATGGTCAAATACAGAACACTGACCTCTTACGTATGGACAGTGTTTGTCCTCAACGCGAAAGAGAGATTATATATATATATATATATATATATATATATATATATACAGAGAGAGAGAGAGAGAGAGACAGACAGACAGACAGACAGAGACAGAGACAGAGACAGAGACAGAGACAGAGACAGAGACAGAGACAGAGACAGAGACAGAGACAGAGACAGAGACAGAGAGACAGAGAGACAGAGAGACAGAGAGAGTCGTTTATCTTCCTGATTTTCATTCCTATCCATCTGTCGATATCAGATGTATGAAATGCAGATAGTCACATTCACACATTTATATAGCGCATCTTCAGGAGAGATTCATCAGAGGCGATCCGAACGTAAGGAAAGACAACTGGCCGGGGAGACAGAAAGGTCATCATATGCAGCAGAGCGAAGAAATCTACGACTAGAAATAAATGAGAGAAGAATCGCCTGGAGAGAGACGAGTTAAACGAGATGGTTTCCTTCCCCATAACACACCTACTGTAGCTGAAATGGCGGACAAAGTTCATGATCGATTGTTCGCATCCATTAAAACTAACGATAGTCACATTCTATGCCGACTCTGCCCTCGCCTACGAGAGACCTCATATGCCCTCTACCCTAGGCCTCACCAGCTCACCTTTCCTCCCAGGGATACTAAAATTTTTATTCCCAGGATGTTATATAAGGGTATCTATTAAATTCCATAGCATCACTGACTGCAAAATAATAATAAAACTCGTAGAAAAGAATGCTTCTGACCATCTCTTGTAACGTTTTGCGTTTTGTCAATGCGAGATTGAATTAAACGAATAATCTATTCTATTCTAAAACACACAACGTCCTGAGATAAGATGGAGTGCACACAGCCCGCAATGCCATTACGAAAGAGCATTAAGGTCTTAGACTCGTACGTTTGCTCATTTAAAGCATAAGCCGCCATGCTCAGTGCTAAGTTTGGCGGAAGCAAACATCACATAGAATCAAAAATGGACGACATGATGCTCTTATATATCACTGGTAAATCCGAGCTCTTTTCCCCTTGCCTTATCTCCTTCGGCGTTTAACCCAAACCTGAACTTTAACGTTTCGAACAATCCTATTCTGGTTCTACTCGAGCGCTATCTCCCGACCACCATCAGCACTAATTTCCATCACAGCACCACGTTGTCTCCCCGAAGCTGTCTCCCTCCGCTTGACATCTCGGATCCTAACTTGGCACTCAAACTGACCAAACTGCTTGGATCTTTTGTACTTGAAATAACGCCTGTGTCTAATATAATGACAATTTACATGGCGCCGCAACACAGCCATGCCGTTACAAGGGCGTTACAGTTGATTGCTCTCCTGCGGTCTTTGTGCGGTGCTTTTCGAATACTTATTTCTACATTTAAATTTATATTTCGATGTGACTTACCTAGAAGTCACCAATTTCACAGTATTCAACCCCTTCTATTCTCGGACTTTTACGAGCTGTCAAGAACTATTTGTTCAAAACGCAGGAACCAAAACAACAAATTCTGTGAAGCACCCTAGAACAATTCTCTAGTGACGGTGCTATACAAATATATTCATTACAGTTACAGTTACAAGAAGCGATTGTCCGACGTAACATACCAGATTTGTATTTGTAATTAATAATTTCTATGGCGCCAGTTTCAATGCACAAGGAAGCAACCGATGGCGCACCAAAACCAAGCCGTGATCAGAGCAACATCGAGTCCGCTATGACAGAGAGGCAGCGGCTGAAACCCGTAAACTAAGATGCATACACCTGACAGTTCCTCTGCCATGCTTCTTACATTACCATCGAATTCGTTTCCAGCTTACCTGTAGAGCGCATCTCCGCACTTTTCCGGCCTGAAGCTCCAGCAGTTCGAAGGAGACGAGCTGGAATGCCTGAGCAGAGGTCGCGGGGCGCTTGAGTACTGCACCGCTTTATCGTGCAGTCGATCGAAAGCCTTTGCGATGAGCCTCACGGTGTCTGGCATGAGTTTCCTCGGAGGGAGAATTCCACTGACCCTGATGGCGACCAATCCGACGGGAAAGGCGTCTACGACTGTGCGCTGACTCCGGATGACATCCTCTGTGACGAACCAGGCGTAGCCTCGGACGATTCCATTCATCTCGGCCACTTTGAAGACGGTCCTTGCCAGTCGAGGACTGCAGTGCAGGACTACAATGCGGGACTGGTTTTCGAGGAGGTTGAGCAGCTGGTAGTCGATGGTGTTCAGCGTCGATCGATGTGCGATGGTGATGTGGTCTTCGACGCGCCAGACTGAAGTGTTTCTTGTGAGGCGGTAAAATGCGTCGACGAAACCATCGAACCTGTACGTGTCTTCGATTATCAGGGACACGTAGAACCATCCGTTGGCGACGAGGATACGAACGAGGGCTTGAGCGATGAGCGACTTGGAAGGGTCCAGCTGGAGGTACAGAGGTCGCTCGCCCTGCACACACACAGCAACACACACAATGATTTGCAAGTATAACAGAACGCAGTTTGGATGTAAATGGAAAGACGGACGGATGGCATATAGAAGAACGGGTGAAAAATGGAAATGGCATGGAAGGAAGGAACGAAGAAAAAGAAGGAAGAATTGGAGGAAAGAAGGAACGAAGGAAGGAAAGAAGGAACGAAGAAGGATGGATAGATGGATGGGTGAATGTACTGACGGATGGATGGACGGAAAGATGGATTCAATGGGATGAATGAGACGGAAAGAAGTCAGAAATAAAGAAAGGGAAAAAAGGAAGGAAAGGAAGCAATGAAAGAACGAAGGAAGAATAGAAGGACAAATAAAAGAAAGGAAGAAATAAAGGAATGAATGAATGAAAGAATAAAGGAAGGAAGGAAGGATAGGAGGATGAATAAAAGGATGGATAGATGGATGGACAGATGGCATGGATTGACGAATGAATGGATGTATGGATGACGGTGAATGGGTGGATAGGTAAAAGGAAAGATGGGTGGATGTGTGGATGGATAAATGGGTGATTGGATGGACTGATGGACGGACGGAAGGTTTTGTTGATGGGCTGGATCAATATGGATGGGTGGCAGTTTGGACTGTTGAATGAATGGATATGGAGAGATGGACGGACGGACGGACGGACGGATGGATGGATGGATGGATGGACGGATGGATGGATGATTCGTCCTATGAAATCAGATGATCGAGTTCATCTCTCTGCGCCATATAACCACAAATCATCATGGTCGGCGCGAGATCTGATTTAGTCAGCGCGTGTTTGTCTGTAGATAAAGCGCCGACCGGATTGAAATCAAATGCAGAGAACGAGTTGGAGTCAATGAAAAGCAACATCTGCAGCTATGAGAACAATTCGTTCGCACCATCACCCGATTATGTATTTACGACACATGCATGCGTGTAATCCGCTCATTCTGTGTTGTCGTAGATAGAAAATGTTAAATGCGATGCAGTCCATCGATCTATGTGTTTTGCAAAATATCACATGTCATTTGCAATATCTAATCCACCGATTCATGAGTTGTTTTAAATATATCATGTTAAATGCAATATCTAATCCACAGATTCATGAGTTGTTTTAAATATATCATGTTAAATGCAATATCTATTCCACAGATTCATGAGTTGTCGTAGCTATGTCATGTTAAATGCTATATCTAATTCATAGATTTCTGTGTTGTCATAGATTATCTTGTTGAATGCGATGCCAACTAACACGGTGTGAAGTAACTTCTACGACATAATTTAATTAATTTAGCACTCTTTATCAGAGTATGATTCACAGTAGTGTTTTGCGTCTTCAACAGGATCGCTGTATATAGATAAAACTCTAGCATTAGAACAGTCGATCAATTGTGGATCATGGATCGATTTAACCGTTGTAGACGATCAAGATGAAGAACTTTTGAAACGGAGAGAAGGAGAAAACGAATGGAGACAGTGGCGCCGGCACACGGACGCATTTGCATCTACTTTTGGGCTAAGCAGTAAGCAAATATTAATGAGAGCCACTAAATGTTAACCTCTAAATGTAAAAAACTGAATCCAAATGTGTGAAATAATTAAGGTTTAAGAATTTCTGGACGGCAAAAAATGCATTAGTGTACACAATAATGACAATATGCTATTGTTAGTAGCTCTATGGTTACATTCTACAGCCTGGGCCTCCACTTGTATATCTATGCTCCATATGTTACGCGTCATGACGTAGTAAACAATACGAGCGTGTTTATTTGTCTTTTGCCTTTTAGTTCTTGTCAACTTAGACTTAGTGATATTAAGTTAAGAATGACAAATTTGTTGACGCTGAAGCTGTGTTGCAGAAGTTTGATAGCAGTGGCCATCGTCGCATTGCGTTAGCAACTCCGCGTGATCAGCAGAGACAATGATTGTTGTGACAAAATCATTTAAATGGCATGGTTGAAAGTTTCACATAATTATGACCGCCATGATACTGCGTTGTCAGCGTTGACACTGAGTGTAAATGTTTAAGACTTTAAAGAGTTTTTCGTCTATGTAGTGGTAGGCCTATGTAATGTTCAGTTATGCTTCATTATCACATGAATGGGATACAGGGAGAAGGAGGGCCAATACTGGGAAACTAAGATCAACTCCAGTTCTGGAGACCCGAGACGACTATGGTCCGCCTTCAAGGACTTGCTGGGGAGCTCAGGAGCTACTTCATCGCCGGCTCCTCCTCCGTTCTCGGCTGACGAATATGCCAACTTCTATGCCACAAAGATCAATGCTGTTCGTCGCGACACCGCTGACTCTCCTCCGCCCTCATTCTCCTCGACTGAGCTCTCTTTCTCCACCCTTGCTCCGGTCACTGAGGCTGAGCTGCGTCGCCTCATCCTCGCCTCGCCTGCCAAGTCGTCGGAATTGGATCCTCTCCCGACATTTCTCGTCCAGGAGCAAATCGAAACCCTCCTTCCGTTCCTGACGATCCTCTGTAATTCTTCTCTACGTGATGGCATCTTACCGGCTTCACAGAAACGTTCTATCATCATGCCTACTCTGAAACAGATGGGTCTGGATCCCTCTAGCCCCTCGAATTATAGGCCAATATCTAATGTCAGTTTTATTTCTAAACTAATTGAGAAACTTGTAGCTTCTCAGTTATTGAGCTACCTAGACTCTAATAATCTTCTACCCTGCCGTCAGTCGGGATTCCGTAAGGGACACTCTACTGAGACCCTTCTACTTAGTCTTCTTAATGATGTTTACAGTGCCATTGATCGCTCTCAACTTACTCTTCTTGCACTTTACGATGTAAGTGCAGCCTTCGACACGGTAGATCATGATCTTCTACTGCGTCGCCTTTCTACCTCCTTTGGTATCTCCAACTTACCTCTACAGTGGCTTTCCTCGTACCTATCTGACCGCTCTTCGTCTACTGTCTTCCACTCCTCGCGTTCCCCTTGGATTCCTGTACCTGTTGGCCTCCCCCAGGGTTCCGTGCTTGGCCCTCTTCTTTATATCCTCTTTACTGCTGACCTTGAATCTGTTCTTGCTGCTATTGCTCTGTCTAGCCACTCTTACGCTGATGATCTCCAATCTTACTTGCATTGCTCTGCAAGGGATGCTCTGAGTGCTGTTCGCGTGATGTCTTGCGCAACTGACACTCTGTCTGCCTGGCTTTCTTCCAATCGCCTGAGACTCAATCCTCTTAAGACCCAGTTCATATGGCTGGGTACCCGACAACAGCTGGCTAAACTTGACCTGAACTCTTTCGCAGCTGAATTCCCTCTAATGTCATTCTCTACCTCCGTACGAGACCTCGGTGTCATCATTGATCAGGAATTAACATTTACTAAGCACCTTTCCTCCTTGTCTCGCTCCTGCTTTTACCATCTCCGTCAGCTTAGGGTCGTTGCTCGCTCTCTCTCAACATCTGCTGCTTCTACTCTTATTCACGCCTTCGTTTGTTCTCGTCTAGACTACTGTTCTTCCCTTTACATTGGTCTTCCTCAAGTCCGGTTGTCCACTCTTGAGAGGGTCTTACGGTCTGCGGCTCGCCTTGTTGGTTCCATTCCTCGCTATGGTAGCGTATCCTCCTACATGTATCATACTCTACACTGGCTCCCTCTCCGGCAGCGTATCCTGTATCGGCTCTGCTCTCTTGTCTGGCAAAGCGTCTTGGGCACAGCTCCTCGCTACTTATGCTCCATCTTTACTCTCTCTTCCTCCTTTACGGGTCGCTCAGCTCTTCGTTCCTCTACTCGGGGTGACTTTCTGGTTCCATTTGCCCGCACTGCTACAATGCAGCGTCGAGCATTTTCTGTTGTTGGTCCAACAGTGTGGAATGACTTGCCATCTTTCCTTCGCCTATCTCCTCGTACACACTCGTCTTCCTTCTACACCCTATTGAAGACTTTTCTCTATGATCAGGCCTGGCTCGGGAGCGCCTCTGAGTAGAACTCTTGAAGAGGCGCTATATAAATTTTATGATTGATTGATTGATTGATTGATTGAATGATGATGACCAATAATTGACCAAAATGACTGGCAATGTTTCATGTCTTAAATAATTATGTTTGCGACTTTGCGTCCACTTTTTTGGCGTCTGGCGGCGCCACTGAACGGAGAAGGCGCAGAAGGTGGATTATAACAGAAAATAACTTCCTGACTGATTTTTTACCTGCATTCTTTGCATTCTTTGTATTCAATGCGTTCTTTGCATTTTGTTGCTTTCTTCGAATTTTTAAAATCTGTTGATGCCTATATGGTAGGCCTAATTCTTCACTTTCTCCATCGTTCAGTGTCTTTGCGAGATAACTAAACGCGCCATATAATATGTCTCTATGTCTATCTATCTACCTAACTACTTACCTACCTACCTACCTACCTACCTACCTACCTACCTACCTACCTACCTACCTACCTACCTACCTACCTACCTACCTACCTACCTACCTACCTACCTACCACCTACCTACCTACCTACCTACCTACCTACCTACCTACCTGCCTGCCTACCTACCTGCCTACCTACCTACCTACCTACCTACCTCATACCTACTTCACGGAGTTTCACGGTTGACTAGCCACCTATCTGAAACAGTCTTCTGCCTGGCAACCATAGCAACGTATTGTCAATTTATCGATTTAGAACTGCGCTGCTTCTTCAAGCGTGTCTCCGCGACTGAGTTCGTTCGTGATAGTACAAAGAATGCCTATAAAATAGCAATAACGATAAATAATGCTTGCCTAATTGCTTACTGTAACGAATGCAAAACTTATCAGAATGAAAGGCCTTTAAGAAATTCTCACTCTATACAGATGTATCTTATAGATGCGCCATCGGTTGATGCTTTGTGCATTAGACACAGGCGCGATAGAAGTTATAAATTACGATTATTGATGCAAGGGCGCAGACTGTATTAAAGGCTATTGTGAGGCACGGCAAAAGCTCTATAGTATGTGTCTAAATGCATACACAACATGCTAAACAGTGTCGCTATTTCTGCAACAGCAGCAGTTGTGACATTAAAGGACAACACATTCCCAGATTTCCTAAATGTACACCAGGCATGGGCAACTTCTTTTAACAGAGGGCCGCTCTAAGATTTTAAGGGCAGCTCAGGGGCCGCATGCCAATCGCGGGCTAATTTTTGCAGATTCATCTGCCCAAGAATATAAGACAATATTAATTTTATTCAAACTAACGATTGCGATATAACCGTTACAGTTGAATTTATATTAAACTAAATGAAGATAATTTTTATGATGAAAACATAATTATCCTAATTACCTGCAGTCCTACACTACAATAAAATACTAAATATGCTATAAGATTTTTCAGTTTAAAAAATACATAAAACTGTTAGTGTACAATGTATCCACTTGCTTGGTGTCCTATATTTAATGATTTTTGTGAAATCTGACACTACTCACGACACAATTTATCCAGCATGGTTGCTTTAATGTTCGAAGTGGCAATTCAAACTTCATTGGAAAGATTAATTGTCATTTGTTAGTCTGCATCTGCTTCTGCATTTTGTTAGTTTCATTTTTGAGAAGAACTGTTGACAAATATAGGTTCTTGGAACCAGTGCAACCATTTTCAGGGCATGAAATCTAAGTGAAGGTAGCTTCCAAAGTTTCGAACCTACCCACTCTGTGGTATTGTTTCATGCAGAGAGTAATTACATTGATGAATGAGTAGTGAACTAGTTGACTAGACTCAGTGGCGGCGCGTGGATTTTTCAAAGGTGGTGCGAAGCAACAGTGTGCCGCCCCCTCCCCCGTAAGGCGGCAGGCCTGTCTAGTGAAATTTTGTCTGTGTTGTGTATGATAGTAGTTAGTATAGTAGCCTTAGCCGTTAGTAGCCTACTGTAGTATAGAGCACATGTAGCAGATAATGCGGATCCGCTACTAGTACTTTTAGCATTAGCAAATCAAATCAGAGGGGTTCCAGAGAGTAGTCAAAAAGAGGTCCGAGTCCGGTTTCCAGAAGGCCAAATCAAATCAGAGTTGGTCTCCAGAAAGTAGTTCAAAGTAGGTCCGAATCCATTTCCAGGGCCCAGATCAACAGAAGAGGCAGAGCAGCAGTCAAGGCGGGTGTCGCTTAGGGCGAGAATAATTTAAATGCGGATACGATGAGTCAGGGTGAGTGTACTTGAAAAGGTGAAACTTCAGTTTTGAGTGGAAAGCCTGCTGGTGATAGAGCAACATGGAGGAGGATGAAGAACGGGTTGTAATGATGATGGAGGAACTGAGAAGCTGCGAAACTCGGGGGGAGGGAATCATTCCATAGGTGTGGTGCTGTGTTGATTATGACTCGGTTGGAGAACTTGAGATGAGTAGTGACTGCCGGTCGAGAAAGACTGAGATAGGAGGATCGGTGATCGGGTGAAGCGAGTTGCCTGGATGGTGAAGAAGAGATCATGGAGATACTTGGGCTGGGAAAAATGTAGGGAGTTGTAGGCTAGTGATAGGATTGAGGTGGATTCGCTCTGGGATTTTTAACCAATGATAGGATAGGATTTAAGGATAGGAGTGATATGACGATGTTTGGGCGTTCTAGTGACGGCTAGTGAGTTTTGGATAAGTTGGAAACGCTTGATTTGGGTGGACAGGTGTGGATCAAAAGTAATACCACATTATCAATATAATTAAGCGCAATCATTATTTCTGGAAATTTGGCGCCCCAAATACCTCCAGTTATATCCTCGATCATTACTTACAAACCAGTTCTCAGATATGATATTGGCGCCCTATTGAGCATGTACTATCTGTTTTTTTTTTCCATATTTTATTTAATTAAAATTAAAATTTCCATTCGATTATTTGGAAAACTGTGAAAGAGTCAAACGGAGGGGAGGTAGTGGGGGCGCCAAATTCATAGTTCGTCCCCGGGGTTAAAATATCCTGGCTACGCCGCTGCTAGAGACTAGGCCTAAAATGATCTAAGTCAATTTAAAACTAAGAAATACATTGAAGCTCACATGAACAGTGAAGATTTACAGTTCACTGAATTATGATATTAGGGTTTCTGTGAAATTTATAGCAACGAATTACGTAATTACTCCAAATGAAACACTACGTTGACCACAGGATGCAACCAAAAAAATATTCCAGGTAGTGAAAGTGCCGCCCCCTCGAGTGGCCGCCCGGTGCGACCGCACCTCCTTGCACCCCCCACGCGCCGCCACTGACTAGACTAGAGGCTGGATTCTTAATAAATAAGAAACAGATGTTTTAATGTCGGCCTACGTACAGAGATCCAGACATTCATGTAGGGCCGGATAAAGGGGTCCCAAGTGCCAGACACAATGCTAATATTAAAGACATGCCAAAGGCCGGTTGAAAAGTCCCCGGGGGCCGGATCCGGCCCGCGGGCCGTATGTTGCCCACCCCTGATGTACACGATTTGCTACCACGGCACGTTTGAATGGGTGGCACGCCTTTTAAGCTCCCTGCTTACGAACCGTTCTAGTCTAAGATGTAAAAATCTGTTGTTAACATTTTAACGACAAGCTGTATAGGTTTCCCAGCCGCTTTAGTACACTCTCGTCGTTAAAGTGTTAAATAAGCCACGGTTGGCATGCAAATCGTCGCCCTCACGCACAGAGTTGCTTTACGCACACGTGTACCAATGCAGCTAACCGAGCCAGCGTAATGTCTACAGGTCCAGTCTCCCAGGTCAGTGATAAATATCGCGAACGAGACGCAATCTTCTCAGACAATAAACCGTAGCCTTTAAAATGCTTTCGATCCGATGCCACGGAAATCTATTTTTATCTCTGTTTGTTATTTCCAGCCTGCTTTGTTGCCTTCTGCTCTTTGTTGATCTTGATTACCTTTCCCTTTCATGATTACATTCCGCTCTTTCACTACCTTCTTCATATTGTTTTCATCCCTTAAATGCTTTTTCTAGTTCTTAGTTTGACTTATTACGCCACATCCTCATTATTGCAATCTTTGTTACTATGCCATCAGATATCTGTCTTAAGAAATCGGTGGCCCCGTTAGCCTGACCTGCTATCATTTTGGTCTCATCTTTGTATGCCTAGCAATTTATGTCTGTCCTTCTGCTTGTTACGTCACTGCTCTCTCTCTCTCTCTCTCTCTCTCTCTCTCTCTCTCTCTCTCTCTCTCTCTCTCTCTCTCTCTCTCTCTCTCTCTCTCTCTCTCTCTCTCTCTCTCTCTCTCTCTCTCTCTCTGATACTTGTTATCTGTCGTTCGTTTTGTTACGTCACTGGTTGCTTCCGTTGTCAAAGGTCTCTCTCTCTCTCTCTCTCTCTCTCTCTCTCTCTCTCTCTCTCCCTCTTTGTCACCAGCGCTCATCCCTTCTGTTTGGAACGTCACCGCTTCCACACGCACACGCGCAATTTCTCACTCTCTTTGACATCCGAGGATTTTCTTTCTGTTTGTTACGTCACTTCATTGTCTCTCTCTCTCTCTCTCTCTCTGTCTCTCTCTCTGTCTCTGTCTCTCTCTTTCTCTCTCTCTCTGGCTGTCTCTCCTTCTGTTTGTTGCGTCACTGGTCTCTTTCTCTATGAAAATTGTAATATCGATTGTTATTTGGTGTGCAATAAATGCCGTTATATCGATCGCCTAGGTTCTCATTCGCACTCTAGTTTGATTTCTCTGTCTTCTGTTCTATTTTTTCCGCTTATTTCTCATTCCTTTTTCCTTTGTTCCTTCTTTCGTTTATTGTCATCTTTTGCCATTGTCTTCTAAATTGCCCTTCCTTCCATCCTTCTCTCCTTCCGCCTTTGTGCATTCGTTTCATTCTTCTTTCCTTGTTGCATTCTTTTCATCCTCTTTTTTTTATTCCTCCCGTTTTTCTTGTTTTACTTCTTCAGTTTCAGACTCCTTTCCTTCTCTGTTTTGTCCTTCCTTTACGTCCCTTGTTTCCTTTCTCCGCCTTTCTTTCTTTCCATAGCTTCCTTCCTTCCAGTATTCTCTCTTTCTTCCTTTCTTCCTTTCTCTTTTCCTTCCTTCCTTCTTTCACTCATTCTTTCCTTTTGTCTGCGTGTCTTCCCTCTTTCCTTTCTTTCACATTTCCTTCCTTTGTTTCTTCCTTCCTTCCCTCCCTTCCCATTATCTTCCTTCCCTTAGCATACCGCCGCCTCATTTTCCCGCTTCTACTTAGCCCTTTAACGACGATAACCAATGAAGCTCGTCGTTAAAATGTTAACGTCGGCCGCTCTTAAATATTTCTTTCAGGACTCGACGACACAAGGACATGAAGCGAGCGGATAGGCTGCCACCCAATACACCACGACCATCGACGTCACCAACACCACCCTTCCCCACTACCACCACAACCATAACCACCTCCTCCTCCTTCTTCTCCTTCCCAGTCCCTCTGTCTCCCGTCTCCGTCTGCCTGTCGTCTTCCGTCCGTTTTGCTCTCCATCTTCGTTCAACCCTTGCCCTTCATTTTTCGTTTTCTCTTTGACGGCGGATGATGACGACGTAAGATAAATGGAACTCTGGAGAAATTCGCCGCTGACCATCGTAGGAATACAACCACAATCGAAAGATTCAAGGTTTCTAGAAGCTCTAAGGCCAAACATTCATCCAGAGGTCGTTCATCTGCCTTCAATCATCTATCTGTCCTTCATTCAGCCCTAAATCACCACGTTGACCTTACCCATGTGTCCTTCACTGGTTGTCCAACAATCAGTTGGCTTTATCCGTATGTCCTCCATTCAGCGACTCAGTCAGCTGGCCTTATCTATATATGAGTCCTCCACTGTTTTTCTAACAGTCTTTCGGTCTTACCCATGTGTCTTCCACTATTTGTCCAACAGTCATTTAGTCTTACCCATGTGTCCTTCACTATTTGTCAAACAGTCATTTGGCCTTACCCTTGTGTCCTTTACTATTTGTCCAACAGTCATATGGCCTCACCCATGTGTCCTTCGCTATTTGTCCATCAGTTGCCCAACACAAAATTCACTCTATAATGTCAATGTTACCCATGCTTCCCACACTATTTGTCCATCAATCTTCCATCTGGCCATCTGCTCACCCTCGCCTCTCCCCTGTCACTCAGCTTTCTTAGTGTAACCTCGGCAATCTTTGTCTCGATATTTGCCAAGCACAATTGCACCTTACGTGACTCGTGGTCCGTCCTTAGTGGGACGGACAATGAATGACCAGTTGATCATCTGTCACATCTGCATAGCTGACCAGTTGACCATCTGACCTTACTATATCTGACCCTCCCATTGGATCACTTATTGACCATCTGACCCTTCTATAATGTCTCTCCCATTATTCAACATGCTATAGCTATATAATAACAATCTGTCTTCCAACTGTTTCTTCCCATTAGTTAATCTAATTTATTTATCCCTTCCACTGGTCCACCAATTGGCCATCTTCCTATATTCGTTCCTCCCATTCGTAAATCTACCGACCATGCACCTCGGCTTCTCCATCTACTCGAACTGAATCTTATAGATGACAATGGAAATCGAACAAGCACTACTTGTAGATACAATACATGGGTAAAGCTTTTAGCACGATGTTGACGAACTGTGTCGCCACATAACACAAACATACAGACAATCTCTGTTAATGATGTCAAAAGGACAACCATAAAGGAACAACAAATACGCTAAATACAAGGCTATCCCCTTTATGCTAAGAAAGTATCATATGGCCAAACGATATTTTTTTAATCATTTATAGTCATTTATAAAACCCAAATAACATTTTTTTTAATGTACGCAATAGTTTAGTTTTTTGGCAACCAAACAAAACAATCAGCAGAAATAGAAAACTGAAATACATTTACAACCAACCGTGGAATGTAACAGACAGCCTATTTATACAAGGCAGTAGTCATACATGTTTAACTAATACTGACTCGGTTATACTTGAAAGCGCACCATAGACATTGCTGCATTCCTTAAAACAGAATGAAGGCAATGCGTCAATAATAGACGCGAACACTTAAGAACGTACATAAAATTCATGATGTACGATGATGAGTTCTGTGCCCGAAAGGCAGATCCATTGGCTTTTATGTCACCCGAGGATGAGATGAGTGAGGTGGTTTCCCGTTGCCTTCCTAATAAAGACAACTGTGGACGAGCAACTTGTTCAAGGTCGCTATATAAAATTCATACGAACACGAAAAACATACGAATCTAAATTAAACCCCTTGCCAACTCATGTTTCAACTGTTCGCCATAACTGCAGAATCGCCGGCTGCTCTCGCCGCTCTCGCCGCTCTCGCCACAGCGCATGCGCAACACCCTCCATCGATAGGCCCTACCCAAACCGTTCGCTATGAAGCAACGAATGCCACTGTACGCTCACGATCTATAATTCAGTTGATGTAACGATTCATGTCAGAGGTTCCATTTATAGAGTAAATTTTGTGTACGTTCATAGTCCAATGGTAGACGTGCTTGAGGTAAGAGAAAGTCTAGTGGTTAGCGTGCTGGGCTGTCAACCGAGAGGTCGGGGTTCAAATCTCCTCCACTGCAGAAAGTTGTTTCGAGAATTCTGCTCCATCTGCGACCTTGACCAACTCAGCTATAATGAGCACGCTAAATATACACTGTCAACGTCAGACCAGATGGCGAGGGAGAGGAATGATCACTCGTCGTTCATAAGCCGAGGCTAAGCAAAATGAAGTCATTAACACTTCGTGCACGTGGCTGCCTCTCAGGTTAGCTTAAGAAACTGCTCCTCTTCTTCTTCCTCCTCCTCCTCCTCTTTCTCCTCCTCCTTCTCCTCCTCCTCCTTCTCCTCTTCCTCCTCCTCTTCTTAATACCTGTAGAGCAGTATCTGTTAACGGCTAAGAATCAGGTTATGGTTGAATTCACTGATGGACCATTAATTTAATGAGGTGACGAATCTGCCTCTGTCCTTGTCTAATTGCATTCATCGCTCAGTTCTGAGATGATCTCAAACGCTCAGCCGATGGAACAAATCACTGAACGAACCCTAAGGCAAAACCGTTGCACTTACTGAATGAAATCTAATGACTTCTATAGCGCCTCTATGACAATGCCCAAGGCATCAGTCGATTGTCCGTTCATGTCAAATCATGGCCGAGAGTTGTAATCCGTTGGAGAACACAACGCTCAATGTACAATAGGTTGGAAAACGAGAGAAGCAGCCTACAGCCTACGTGAAAAGAATCTGCCAAATTATAGTTTCTCTGAGCGATCGGAACTCACTGTGGCTTCGCAAGAGGAGTTTTATTTTCTTATTGCAATGCACTTGAAGCGACCATTAATCCCAACACGGGGACCTTAAATGGCGTGGCACCCATTCAAACGGGCAGCGGTGGTGAAGGATCTCACCCGATCAATTCATTGAAAAATGAGCAGGGTCGAGGCCATATACGGTCGCTGTAGAAAATCGCGTACATTTACATTTTACATTTAATAATAACAACGACAATTTATATGGCGCCGTAACATGGCCATACTGCTACAAGGGCGTCTGACTGATGCCTTTGGGAATTATGTTCACGGCGCTATATATAAATCAGTAGAATTTATTAGATAATTGTGAGATGAGACGAAGCAAGGCAGTAGATGACAGTTGAATTGAAAAGAATTCGATAGATAGAAACGTTTCAGTGGACAGCACCCGGAGTTTATAAAGATCAGTTTAGAGAACTTGCCGATACATCGGATTTTCTAACGATTGTCCACAACTACTCATTACAATTATTAATAACAACTTCTATAGAGCCAGCATCTAATGCCCAAGGTGTCAAGCGATGGTGCGCCAAAACAAAGCCGTAATCAGTCAGCATCCAGAAGACGATTCCGAGAAGAAAGAGTGGGGGCTGTATGTGGTGGAAATGATTTCACCAATCGGGAAATGCAATGGCAAACAAGTGCGTCACGGACTTGCGCTTGAACATTCCCCTCTGTGGCAATCAACTCTCAGCGCCTTTAACTCGCTTCCGTGAATTATTTGTTCGGCTTTCTTACTAACAGCCTCTCTGCTCGGTCATAAATTCCGATAAATGCGGCCTGCAGAAGTTTTAAACGCGCTGCTTAGCGTACAATCATGATATTTTAGAGCCGACTAACTCGCACACATTGCATCATAAAAATGGTCCACTGGACCAAATGTGGCTTTCAGCTTTGAGTCTATCACTTAGCATATCATGAGTCCCTCCACATTGGCTTATGGCTGAACCATTAACTGTAATTCGCCGCCAGCCGGTAAATCTCCCATCATCTTAGAATTGAAGAGGACGTTAACACTGAGACCAGTGGGCAGTTAAAGCCGCTTACACCCTACAGCATCAGAAAACTACAGCATATAAGAACACTCGTGGCGTGGCTGTTATTCTTATATTAGACCCTAAATCAGTCGACACTTGCAGGCACGGTCATCTGGGAAGTCGTAACTCGAATCGGGTGAATACCATGCAATTGTTTACAGAATAACGACGTATGTTGACCACGATACTAGAGACGCAGAACAAAGGGTCTGCTCTATAACTGGTTTGGCTTGAGACGGTATTCAGGTGAATGACTGTGAAAGCCAAATGATTAAGGGCTTGTACACCTGTGAAGGCAAACATTGGAGGGAAATATGAACACTCGAAAGTGAAGCGATTTATCAAGTGCTACTTGTACCACACATGTTCCTGCTTCTAATCGTATGAATGATGATGTCTTCTTTGTCGTCGTTGTTTTTGTTGTTGACGATGAAAATGATAATGGCATTGTTGAAGATGATGATGATGATGGATATGAAAATGATGCTGAAGATTATGATGATGGATATGATGATAATTACGATGATATCTCATTTGTTGATGTAGTTGATGACGATGAATGGTATTATGATGTATTTGACGATGATAATTGTGATTATGACGATGATGATGATTCTTGTTGCTGATGATGAATATTATTATGCTGTATTCGATGATGACGATGATGATGATGATGATGATGATGATGATGATGTGATGATGATGATGATGATGATGATGATGATGATGATGATGATGATGATGATGATGATGATGATGATAAAGATGATGATGATGCCACAGCCGCCATTGCTGTTGTTGGTGTGATGCTGTTGCTACTGATGATTATGATGATGATGATGATGATGACGACGATGATGATGATGGTAGCCTACTTAGGCTCTAAGCCTAGAATAATTAAATTGTTAACCGTTAGCGTCTGACCAGAGCCAGGTTGCTATGGCGACGGGAGTGGCTTTCAGCCTCGGTCCGGAGTGCGCTTCACCGTTGCTAAGCGTGTTTCCGATGGTGATCAGTGGCCTGGCTAATAATCGGAAATCCACGGCCATCGATAGCAAGTGCAGCGAGAAATGAGGACGTAAATAAGCCCGGAAGAAGATTGTAAATTTGGAAATGCCGTCGAAAGGTCAAGAGTTGGCGAGAGGAGTATAGCTTCCAATTATCAATCAATCAATCAATCAATCAATCAATCAATCAATCAATCAATCAATCAATCAATCAATCAATCAATCAATCAACGGAATTTATATAGCGCCCCTTCAAGGCAACTACTCAGAGGCGCTCCCGACCCAAGCCCGGTCAAAAAGGAAAGTCTTGAGGTTTATGGTCGCCATCCTCCTTTATCCAGGCTTGGGACTGGCAGTAGTTTCCAGTATCGACATCTTTTGGCTATCAGGGTCTTTGACGTCGCCAAGCCCCTTTATCCAGGCTTTGGACTGGCATTACTAGAGTACGGCCAGTGGCAGAGTAAAAACAGTGAGCGGAAACGAAGAAAATGCGGTGAACTAAACTGATAACCAGTGGGACTGCTGGATTCATCGTTGAACTTTCTCAAAAAAAGACAGAGGCAGCGACAGGAACAACTGCGCACACAAACACACTGGCACAAAGAGATGCACGAGCTGAAACGCAAAGGCGAAGGCGACATGTGCTCATACAAACACAACTATAACAGCAGAATACATCAGAGACATCAAGACGTAATAATATCTCCCTTATAATGATCTATGAAATATTATGATATATCACATTACCATAGAATATAGCACAACATAACATAACCTAATATATAATAGTAATAACAAGGCTATAGACCTAGAGGTGGACAAAGGGAAAGGCAGACAGACACGCAGAACAGAGAGAGAGACAGACAGACAGACAGAGACAGAGACAAAGACAGAGACAGAGACAGACAGAGACAGAGACAGAGACAGAGACAGAGACAGAGACAGAGACAGAGACAGAGACAGAGACAGAGACAGAGACAGAGACAGAGACAGAGACAGAGACAGAGAGACAGAGACAGAGACAGAGAAAGAGAGAGAGAGAGAGGCAGAGGCAGACATACAGAGAATTTGCCATTAAACTAATCAGTAGAAGAGGCAGAGAGCGATAGAAACAGAGAAGGAGATACAGAAGCAGAAAAGGAGACACAGAAGCAGAGACTCCTTCTTCCTTAATTGCAGATAGAATTAGCAATTCCGAATCCCCCTACATCGCTTGTGGTGGTTTTGGGGTGGGTGGGCGGATGAATGAATGGGTGAAGGGTGGGTTGGGTGAATGGTTGGGTCTGTGGGTGGATCGGTTGGTCGTGCAGTGTGGACGAGATCCGTTGCTGGAAACGACGGAGACCGGAAATCGGTCCGACTACGATCTGAGTTTTGCGGAAGCGGTCAAACCAGGTTCTGATATTCATCGACCAAAATAGGAATCACGAAAACAGACAGAAAGGCAGGCAGAGACACAGGCAGACTGTCAGAGAGGCACCCAGAAGGACTGAGACGAGAGACTAATAGAAAGCGGTTGGAAGGAATTGAAAGGGAAACGACATAAAACGTCAGATTCTGAGCTTCGATATGAGAAATGAAATTTAGTTAGGATATGCAGAACCAACGGATGGAAGGACGGACGGATGGATGGTGCTTTGTGTAAGGAATGGATT
>OY744612.1:10868782-10941282 GCA_963556255.1 Allolobophora icterica
CAGTCTCTTTACATCTCGTTGTCTCGTCACGATCATATATTTGCCTAAGAGGCGGAATATGGCCTTCGTCTCGTCCGGAGACATCTTGCTCGTCCTTTACATAACAACTGCGTCTGTCCCTGACATGAGTTATTACTATGACCTTTACGACCAGAGACATTCCCTGGTCACCTCTTTGTGAGGCCAGTCATTGGCAGGTGTCCTCCTTTCTGACGACAGTCCTCGTGGGTGGTCATCGTGTGCCATGGGAGCAAGAAGCCCTTGTAGGCTTGTAGACTGGACGCTTTTTTCGGTTGTCGGTGTGTGGCCACAAGGTCATCGGTGTTTGTCCACAAGGTCATCAATGTTCAGCCACGATGTCTTCAACGTGTGTTCACAAAGTGCTCAGTATGCAGCCACAGAGTCCTCGATATGTGGCCACAAGTTTTTGATGCCACATTTTAAGCCTCTTGTCAAGAGAAGTTAAACGTGGCATCTGAATGCAAATTCTTACCGTCATCCGTATTTTATTCTGCTGACCGTTGTCAAATAAATTACCTTGGTGATGTGAACATATAGCGAGGAAGACCAGATATGGTAGAATAGCTTCATCTCCTTGTTGGAGCAATACGGACAGTTTTAACGGTTTATTTACATGTATGTAATCCTAAACAGTTCCAAAACAGGAACTGATCTGATTTGAAGTGTAAGTGAAAATTATACTGCAGTTTGAAAACGAAGACGCCACATATGGAGATGTCAGGGCGCACCAGACTAGTCGTGTCCCTCATTCGGGTCAGCCTGTCACTAAGAGATGTCAGCAAACAGTGAAGAAGTGTTGTCGTGCGCCTTCACAATCGAAGAATGGAGCCGACAGCTGTTACGTTTGTCTATCAGGTCTATGTGTACATGTCGGCTGTGTAGTTCGTCCTCGGCATCGGTCTACGCTGAGGATCGAATGAAGCTTCGTTGACAGTCTTTCGATGATACGATGACTGCTCGTCTGTACCGCATGTCATGTCATAACTGTCAGTTCCTGGTGAAATCCTCGACTAAGCATGCAGTTAAGATTGTTCAGATCCGGATGAACTCAAAGCTGCCTATCAAATCGACGTATTCACCTGCCTCAATCCTCCCTACATTCTGCAATGCTGAGATAGCAATCACATAAATGGACGCGTTTTATTATATATCAATGCCTGCAAGCTGATTTCTCCAAAGTTCGGATCGGACATGTGGAACATTCTTACCAGTTCCATTCGGTAAGTCGGTTCTTCCACAAGTAATGTTACACTCACCCCAGAGCGACCATACATTTTCTGGTACATCTGGCACAATCCACTCAATCCACCTCAACTTGTAGGCTAACTGGTTCTACCTTTCCACCGTACACCAGACTCATTCTACATTACCACGTGTAACCCACCAGGCGAATAATACTTTTCCAAGTAGCGCCTACACCAGACTCATTCTACGTAAACCAGGCTAATTCTACTTTGCCCTGCAAATCCGCCTTATTCTACTTTCCCATGTACTGTATGTCAGGCTAATTATATTTTACCACGTACGCCAGGCTAATTTTACTTTACAACGTACCTCAAACTCATCCTACTTTACCACTTCCGCCAAATTCAATCTACTTTTTTACTTAACGCCGTGGCGGACTGCCTAAAATAGGTTCAAAAGGTCGAGTTACCGCAACCCGTTGATGCTAACCTATGACACGGATGTTTTCCTTCTCGCTTTGCTTTGCAGAGAATCAATCGATTGTTCGTCGAACGAAAGACACCTAACATCGAGCGATCTTGGTTCGCTCACCAACGATGCAATTCATTGATCAGGAGAAGGCTTGCGTAATAAATCTCTGCGTTGGTGTTCATCAGCTAATTGGTGTCCAACTCGCTTCATTCCTTCTACGTTCAAGAAATGCTGTGGCAACTTGTGAACGGTATTCTAGTGTCTGAGAATATATTTAGATGAATGTGAACTAGAATATTTTGTAGCAATGTAATCAGTGCAAAAGAAATTGGATGTAGTGATCTGGAAGCGATTGGCAACGGACGATCCATGGTCCAGCCAACCTCCGCAGCGTATAGACGGCCAAAGACAAAATGATTTTCTTCGGAATAAATCTCCTGCTCTAAATAACCTTATTTCTGAGCATTTCTAACTCATACTTGTTCTTATGAAGACTTGGCTTCAATCTGACGATACATTGGCAGTCGTTTGTGATCTCGGTCCGCCAATCATCTCTATCCTGAATAAACCTCGGTGTAGTGATAGAGGTGTGGAGCCTACTTTTCTCCTTAACCCATTGAAAACCGAATTTCTGCTACTGGGTATTCCACAGCAACTTTGAGAAATTTTAATGGCTTACATTTTGGAATCTACGGAATTATTTTGTTGGCTAATGAGTTGGCATTGAGTTGGCAAATGCTGCTCGTAATTGTGGCTCTACTCTGTCTCTATGTCTCTCATTGACTATGTGAATGGTGTTTGTAATTCGTCATATATGTACACTCGTAACATACGCAGAATTAGGCGTTATGACCCATGTCTTCAAGGATACTTCTGGCAAACGCATTGATCTCCAATCGCCTTGATTACTGTAACTCGCTTCTTGTTGGTTACAGTAAGTTAAACAAACTTAAATTCCAAAGAGTTACGAACTCTTTGGTTAGAGACAAAACTAATACACGAGAATACGAACATATAACAAGTGCTGTGATACATGCATAACATCTGTGCTTAAATCTTTGCTTTGAATTCCTGTTTAGCAAAGAATCTCTTTCAAATTGCAGTTCACAGTTTAACATTGGATGTTGGCCAGACACAGTAGTTGAAGTCAGTCTTGATTCCCCAGACTAAACATTGTTCAACCAATTCATCCGATTATCTTTCCTTGGCCATACCTAACACTACTAAAACTGTAAATGTTCTTGGAGAACGTGTTTTTTCGGTTACTGGACCCAGGTTTGAATTCTCTACCTGTATCTTTTCTTCTTCTTATTCGCTTATGTCATTTCACATTCAACGTAAGACTTACCTTTTTCAAATTGCTGACCCATCATGGGCCGCCTCGATGTCTGTCTATTAACTTAATTACGGCTATGTTTTGGTGCGCCATGGGTTGATGCCTTGTGCTTTAGACCCCGGCGCGATAGAAATTACTAATTACAATTACAGTTGACACGAAAATTGGCACTCATGGCTATAATGGGGGCTACGAACAGAATAACTTCAGCCTATATGAGTAATTGTGATGACTAATGCTTTTGTCTCGTTTCTTTAGAATATTTAGACGAATCAGGAACTGTGGCGCTGCACATGCCACTCGTGGTCAGCCATGCGTGTCAATGCAATGGAGGTGAGTTTGATTGAAGGAAGGAGACAGCACTTACCCTAATTGCCACCGGTTTCCGGTCTGTGTTATAGGCGATCAGCGGAAGGCGAACGTGTCGGGTGGCAATCGACACCGTGTTTATTAGATCCTGACTTCCGGAAGCGACTATTACGCTCAGGTTATTGTGCGTAATTGCTTCGCAAACGTAGACCAGAAGGCTGTGTGGGTTTCTGAGGGCCGGAAGTGCCACTCCCTCGACGCGAAAGACCCTGTCCTTGACCTGGTTGGTCCGAGAGACGGCCTCCTGGAAGGACTGCGCCCAGTCACTGAAGTTGTCCGTCTGAAAGACTGCGCCGATACGGTAGACCTCGCCACCCGCGCTGACCACTCCAATGGCCAACAGGATGACCACGGCCATTATTCCTCCGACGGTCAGTCGCTCCTTTGAAAAGAGGTTGCAGGGAGATCCAGATGGGGACGCAGCAGCAGCAGTAGCAGCTTTGACGGAGGATGCGAACGGAAGATGCTGCGCAGTTGGACCGAATGTCATTCTCATCTTCTTCGAACAGGGATGCTGTCAGTCGTCATTTCCGGTTGCTGAAACGGCGAATTCTGCAGAACGATAATCCGAGTATCATACGTATATCGCAAGGCACGATTCAGATTCAGAATATGTATCCTTAGATATCTATATCACTGTAATGACTATTTCGATCTATTCTCGGCTATTCACGCAACTGATTCTATCCTCGTAATAGCAAGCTACCCGTATTTTATACACTGGTTTTTAATTTGCCTAAAATCTAGTCCTCGAACAATTCGCAAAACTTGTGCATATCCTATCGAAACAACGTGTCCTATCATTTAGATTCGTGCATGCCCCGGAAATTCGACCCAACACGTAACTGCTCCGTTGCTGACTCTGCTGCGTTCCTCTACACGACTAAATCTCCATGTCGTGCGTCGCTCTGAGCACACACGCCGGTCGGCGCATGACGCGTACACAGCCTATTATGTCAGTCACGGGCACCAATTTCTCGGCCGTAGATGTCGCTCTGCAGAGGCAAGTAACGACAACAGCGACATCAACGGAATCAGCTGACTTGACTGAGATCGCCAAATTGAGACTGATTCTTCTAGGGCGCATTACAACGACTCAGCGCCGACGATGCCTATCAGAGGCGCCGTCGCAGAGGCGTTATTATCGGCTCCGTGGCTGACGAGGCTTCCGACGGATCGCGGGCAGACCAGCGCTGATGCTCTTTGGCTCAGCAGATGAACGTCACCGAGCTATCGCGTGCTAAGGCTCTAAGGGTCTAATATACCTGGACGAAGGACTGAAGAAGGAAGACTTTAGCGCTTGAATAGCTCCTTTTATCCAGTCGAATGATACAGATCGTCGAATTCGAAGAGAACATGAAACGAACGATCTAAGAACCATGAAATTGTTGGATGTGATTGACAAATTTACTGAGAAATAGCACACTTCCATTTCTTTACTGTAATTCAACGCAGGGAAGAGGTTCTCTTTTCTTGGTGTGTGAGTCGTGTGTGCTGTCTGTGTGTGTGTGGATGTGCATACCTCTGCGTGTGTATCTGTGAGTGTATCTGTGCGTCGGACACAGAAGAGAAGAGAGAGAATAGAACTGGAAGGAGGAACAAAGGAGAGAGAGAAGAAAGGAAGACCGCAAAGAAGATCAAAGACGAGCAAGAGAGAATAGAGAATAGAAGAGAACAAAAACAGTAAGAAGACAGAATGGAATTGAAAAGAATATTTAGAGAACAAACAGAACAGAAGAACGGAGGAAAAAAGATATATAATATATTATAATTTATATTCGTGTTTATTCACAAGCTCACTGACAAACCGCAGTTAGTGACATTGAACATAGAAACATGACGATACATTTCCCAAGATCTTAATTAACACACGTTAAGCAGGAGATAGATTAGTATATTAAAGAATGGAAAAATAATTGAAGAGAGAAGATATGAAAGAATGGAATAGCACATAAGAGAAAAGAGTATATTAAAGAATGGAAAAGGAATTGAAGAGAGAAGATATGAAAGAATGGAATAGCACAGAAGAGAAAAGAAGAATAGAAAATGAAATAGAATAGAAATGGAATAGAAATGGAATCGAAGAGAAGACTAAAAAAATATAAAAAATATAATACACTAAGATAGAAGAAAAGAGATTATAGAATGAGAATATAGAAATGTTATAGAAGGTAAGAGAGAAGACAATAGAGTAGTATACTAGTATGAATAATAAGAGAATAGAAGTAGATAGAAGAGTACATAGAATAAAAGGAATGTGCAAGAATAGAATACAAGAACAGACATATTCTTTTATATCCGTTCTGTTTTTCTCTTCTTTTCTTGTCTATTCTTTTCCTTTCTCTTGCGTTCTTTCTTTTTCTCTTCTCAGAGCAAAGATCGACCGTATTACGGCACATGGGATTCATCAATGGAACAGTCGCGTTTTCCTTAACCAGAAAGTCCATTCTGATCTAATGGTCGTCACCGTCATCATTATCCTCGTATATATGTGGGCGATTTCTTTGATTTCTGTATTGTCCATCATCAGTCTCCCTCTGGAACTGTTAACCACATCCATTACAGACGCCTTCAGCCTCGGGCGTCACCATTCGCTAACGAGATTCGCTCGGAGTACCAATCGCCCTCTCGAGCTCAATCGCATCGATCTGGTTTGGCCTGCTCTGTGCTCTTCCTTTAGTATAGCAGGCAATGAGGCAGAGATCCCGAAACATACCCTGCACTCTTAATGTCGACGACCCTGAAGATATTTATGTGCTCTAAATTGTCTGCGAAGAGAAAGCACAGCATTGCACGAGCAAAGCATTGCACAAGCAAAGCATTGCACAAGCAAAGCATTGCACAAGCAAAGCATTGCACAAGCAAAGCATTGCACAAGCAAAGCATTGCACAAGCAAAGCATTGCACAAGCAAAGCATTGCACAAGCAAAGCATTGCACAAGCAAAGCATTGCACAAGCAAAGCATTGTACAAGCAAAGCATTGTACAAGCAAAGCATTGCACAAGCAAAGCATCGCACAAGCAAAAGCATAGCATGAGCAAAGCATCGCACAAGAAAAGCATCGCACAAGAAAAGCATCGCACAAGAAAAGCATCACACAAGAAAAGCATCACACAAGAAAAGCATCGCACAAGAAAAGCATCGCACAAGAAAAGCATAGCATAAGCAAAGCAGCGCACAAGAAAAGCATCGCACAAGAAAAGCATCGCACAAGAAAAGCATCGCATAAGCAAACCATTGCATATGTACAGTTGGATTGCAAACGATTATTACTGCGCTAACTTATCGCACGGCAACTGCGCCTCATCATCAGACAATTTGTGTTCTGTAACCACACTTGTGTTTTTCGTTACACGGGTAAAATCATTTCTGGGCGAAGGTAAGCATGCATCATGCATGAAATTTCGCCTCCACAAATGGAAGATAATTGCACACTTATCGTCAGATGCTCAACTCCGAAGATAGAAGCATCTCTGGTCAGACTCCGCAGCCGGCAGAAAATGTCTCTCTCTCTCTTCAGATGATCGTCTTTCGTTGAAATCGATGTCTCTACCAATGCTTAGACTGCGCACTATATCTTCTTTCTTTGGACCAGATTACGAGAGGCGCTATACAAATCTTCACCGTTTTACATTTCAGAAGATGCGTCATAGGAAGACCGCAGACATACATGTAGGGATCTATACTCATGCAATGCGAAATTCATAAAGCGCTTAAGTATTTGTATCTTCACTTCTTCACCGGGAAGCCTCACCTAATAATATTGGAGAGTGTTCAAATAAATCTTTCAGTCGTACCCGAGCAGTTGGAGAAGGCCACGCCAGCGGACACACGCACACATGTTGCAACCTATTTCCCAACTCCTCTCGGGTTGAAAGAGTTGCCATTGATCCAGGATCCCTCTGTTCTAAGAAAATGGACGAGGCCAATGCAGGTGTATAGATATGTTCATAAATAATAATAATAATAATTATAATTATATTGTTTATTATTTCAAACCGACAGACGCAGTAAGATTACATTGAAACATGAAAGTACAATCGATATCTTAATTAAATACACGGTTTGGCAGCCATGCAAGGCGCCGCCCTAGAGGGGAGTTACGGGAGTCGATCCGCGTACCTTATGCTCTCCTGGCCATGAGTGTTACCACTACTCTATCCCCCTCCCCATTCATTGATAATCAATACAGAAGGCTTCTAACGATGGAGCTTCAAAGTCTTATGGCTTCAGAGTCTTATGCATGGCTTCAAAGTCTTATGGCTTCAAAGTCTTATGGCTTCAAAGTCTTATGGCTTCAAAGTTATATAGTCGCAGCATTGAAACATGCTGGACAAGTAATGAGGTTGGCACAACTATATAATCTATATACATAGTACATACACTATGTACACTATATTCACTTAAGAAACTGAACTCACATGTATCGCATCAGAACAAGGATCCATGATCCGGTTAATGAGAGACATCGTTAGACTTATATGGAAAACAGGCAGAACTGAGGTTGACCAATTAAGGGATGGACAGGCAAAGAGAAATGGACACAGGAGGCTGAGGAACGTATCGGATGATCACAGAAGGAGAAAGAGAGCGACCGAGAGACATGGGCGCCCGCACGTTGGGGCAAGGGGGGGCACTTGCCCCCCCCTGGATTTTGAATCAAAATATGCAAAATTAAAAATATTATTAATTTTAAATAATTAAATTTAGTTATTCTGACATTTCGTTTGCTTGCCTGGTGACTTATACAAAGGTACAGTGAAGTAAAGACATCGGATCATAAGTTAAACAACATGACCAGGGACGTAACTAGCGTTGGGCTTGGGGGGGCTTAAGCCCCCCCAAACGAAGTTGAAGCCCCCCAAACAAGTCAAGCCGTTGTATGCTTACGGCTAAAATTCGTATGAACACTGTATAAATGTTGCCATGTTCAAGGTTTAAGCCCCCCCAAACGAAAAATCCTAGTTACGTGCCTGAACATGACATTGATTAATTATAGCGTGTAGTGACGGCCGGTTGACACTGCTGACCTGAGAACCCGAGGTATAAACCCTGGTATATGAATCACCAGCATAGCTGTTCCCTACAGTTACAGCTGGGCAGAGTCGACCAGTAGGGCAACAGCTGCTGCGGAGCTACGGGGAAAGTTAATTCCACATCTGGTCCTAAAGGGGTTACGGGGTGAAGACCGAAATATCAGGGTCCATGGGTTATGGGGAGTGTACAAAGGTAGGGCCTATGCATGTTTAAGCTGCAGAGTTCATAGACAACATTTATGGACACACTGCATGCTTTGTGATTTACTAGTACATTTAGGCTACCGGCAACAGCAACGTTTGTAGTGGAGAGTTGCAATTTTGAATAATGCATATCCTACATTCACTTCTGAAATATAGTTTTTAAAAACTCGAGAAAATTTTGTTTTGATTTAGTCTTTGTGTCAGAAATTCAAAGAAAGAATTCGAATTTTCAGACAATTACTTAAATTAATATCGGCAGAATGTCAAGAAATTAATTGCAATGGCCGATATCAAAACATAGCCTAACTGGAAATGGATAAATCTACTTTCTGTGACAATGTTGAATAAGGAAGGGACGTATCTAAATGAATCGATTTTTGAAACGAGCCTACGCTGACGTTTACAGTTCTAACCTATTCCTGGTTGCAACTATATATATAGAGCCAATTATGGACTATGTAGGACCCATGTTGTGTGTGACGACTCTGACGAGTATACGTAATTGTAATAGTAGGCCTAAGTGATGACGAGTATATAAGTAGGCCTAATTGTAATTGTAAGTGCTCACCTATAAATTCAAGAAAACTCATCACAGGTGCTCCCGAACCGACTAAACAAGACCACAATTCAACAGATTGGTCTTCAACCTCTTGTGAAATATGGTATAGAAAGGAAAAGAGGGGACCATATGGAATATAAAGAGTAAAATAAACAAGTGCAGAAGAGAATTATTTTATGAAGAATATGGTGGACATATTCGGCAGTGATAATCGATGGCTTCATTTTCCTTGTATGTAGGCTTACATGTGTTATTGTGCAGTCAGCATTCAGTTTCTCCATAACAGTTCATTACTTATACGTTTTTATTCTAAAACATATACATAATGCACGTGGTAAAACAGTATAAATTTTTGTGAATTATTGTCTGCTATTATTATGTTGCACTGTTGGTTTAAAATTTGTTCACAAATCTTTAAATCCGTTATTTCAGCACTCGTGAATAAGCTGGTTCCTTCCGTTTAGCTATATAAAAGCTCTCTAGAAATTTGGAGTTTATGATTACGACTTCTTACAGGTATGCCCATTAACATTCGTCCATATTCCGATATGGGCCCTCATGGGTCCCACATGGAAATATGGGCATGCCAACAGTCTTTCTGCTTCCTTACAAAATTTTTTACTACATGGTTGTGCCCCCCCTTGCAAAAATTTCTGCGGGCGCCCATGCCGAGAGACACACGATGGAAGGATTAAGGAAGAGATGGAGAAGGCAAAAGGATTTGAAGGACAAATAGAGAAACAGAGAGACAGATGGAAGGATTGAAAGAGAAGCAGAGAAACGGATAAGAAGATTGAAGGATTGAAGGAGAGAAACAGAGAGACAGATCGAAGGCACGATATATAGAGAGGACGAACAGTTGAATGTGTGGGAGATGGCTGAGCGGAGAGGCGGATGGACGAAGCATCACGACATTCGTAGAGCATTGCGAAGGACGTCATCATCGATGGTCAGTGGCTCCCTCTGGATGTCAGCGGAATACAAGGCGCGTCACTGAGACCGAACTATGATGATGAAAGATTTGTCACCGACAGATGCATAATAAATGAAGAGATGTCAAATCTGTCTACAGTCATACGCATTTACATTCGTCGTCAGTAGACTATTAGCATGTGTGCACAGTCATGCACACATGCTCGTGAATAAGCTAGTGCCCTGCACTTAGCTTTCAAGTGGCGCTTTAGAAAAATAGGAGATTACGATCACATTTGTGTATAATATATGATAGGTCTACTGTCAGGGTTTGAGAAGACCTAAAAATGCGACAACATTTAATACAATACAATGCAACTCTATTTTGATGATGTCCTACTTGCAACGTTCAGAAGTGCGCATTGCAATTCGACAAAATTCAGAACCGTAAAAAAAACCTAGAGCCAAAGACAGTCTCCGTGTACAAGAGTTGCTTATATGAGTAGACAGTTCTAGGTGGAAGGACCAGCTACCAAAGGCGAAAACATATCGGGAACAATATACTTTCCACCAGATGCTCGTGAAAGGGAGGATTGGCCTTGACAGAACTATGTAAGATGATTAGGATGGCAATGATGTGCACCTGCAGCTTTGTACATAATGGTCAAAAGTCGCCATAAATCTCTCGTTCCTATAGTCATTCATCGGCGTCAGCGCTCCTTACTACCTCTTCCTGCAGGTGCCAAGCTGTCTCATGCATACTTGCTGCCTCTCTGCAGTCTTGTTGTCCTCGAGACCAAGGTCTTGGTCTCGAGTGCACTCGAGTTCGTTTTTAAAAGTCTTGGTCTTGGTCTTGGTCTTGAGGTTCAAGGTCTTGGTCTTGGTCTTGGTCTTGAGGTTCAAGGTCTTGGTCTTGGTCTTGGTCTTGAGGTTCAGGGTCTTGGTTTTGGTCTCGCAAGACCAAGACCAAGACCGGCTGTTAATATGAACAGTCATTTAACAGAACTCAAGAATTCTGTATCAAGCCTGCTTGCATCATACGACCAATATCTATGGATGGATACAAGTCTTGTTGGTCAGAAAAACCCATTGGCAGCAGCAACAGTTATTCTGTATCAGACGGTATGATAAACCATGGGATGATTTCAAAAAGACTCACTATCTGTACATTTACATCCAGTGCTTGAAAAGCTACTCTGTGTGTGTCAGCGACTTCAGCACCTGTAGAAAGTATTTTTTCACATAGCGGAATTTTTATGAGGCCCACCAGGCACGTCTTGGTCAGAAAATTCTGAGCGAATTGTTTTTTTTAAAATAAAATACAAAAGGCATTTGGTATAAAAGGTTGCATGAAGGACTTTTGAATACAAATTCGGATTTCTCTGCAGTTTTCATTTAAAGTTAATTTGCTTGAATAAAATAAAAGACTCATGTTTTCATTAAAATAGCGAATATTCCGACTTGACAATTTGTAGAAGTCTTGACCTGATTTCGATTTTTTTGGGTCTTGGTCTTGGTCTTGGTCTTGAGGTTCAAGGTCTTGGTCTTGGTCTTGGTCTCGAGGTTCAAAGTCTTGGTCTTGGTCTTGGTCTCGAGGTTCAAGGTCTTGGTCTTGGTCTTGGTCTTGAGGTTCAAGGTCTTGGTCTTGGTCTTGGTCTTGAGGTTTAAGGTCTTGACAACAAGACTGCCTCTCTGAGTATTTATAACCTTCTGACCATCAACCTTCTCCATCTTTCTCGCTGTATGCCTTTCTGTGTGCCTTTGTCCTTTCCTGTGTTCCTCCTAACCCGTGCATCGTGCCCTTGTCCTTGGCTCGCGTCTCTTATGCTCGTAATCGTTCGTTTATCCTTTTTCCTCCGGTTGCCTATGCCTTTCCGCCATTCATTGATCAGCATCATTCTTCCTTGACATGTATCTCTTGCTCTTCCAGTCTCTGTCTCTGTCTGTCTCTGTCTCTGTCTCTGTCTGTCTCTGTCTGTCTGTCTGTCTGTGTGTGTGTCTCTCTCTCTCTCCCTCCCTCCCTCCCTCCCTCCCTCCCTCCCTCCCTCCCTCCCTCCCTCCCTCTCTCTCTCTCTCTCTCTCTCTCTCTCTCTCTCTCTCTCTCTCTCTCTCTCTCTCTCTCTCTCTCTCTCTCTCTCTCTCTCTCTCTCTCTCTCTCTCTCTCTCTCTGTTGTCCAGTCTAAGGGTCACGAAGAGCAGGAAGCGACGGCAGTGAAGCAGAGAAAGTCGAGCGCCTGCAACTGTCGCACGAGAGCGTTCTCTGATGGACGCCACCGATTGCATATATGGAGTCGGAAGACCATTGTCACTCAGTGCAAATCCATGGAGCTGTCCTTAGACCAGAGAGAGAGAGGGGGGGGACAGAGGGACAGAAAGAGAGAGGGGTTAGGAGGAGAAAGAGAGACGGGAAGAGGAAGAGAGGAAGAAAAAGAGAGAGGGAGTTAGGAAGAGAAAGAGAGAGGTAGAGACGGAGAGAGGAAGAGAAAGAGAGAGGGAGTTAGGGAGAGAAAGATAGAGGGAGAGATAGAACGAGAGAGAGAGGGGGAGAGATAGAACGAGGGAGAGAGAAAGAGACAGAGAGAGCGAGAGAAACAGAGAGGGAGAGAGAGGGAGGGAGAGATAGAACGAGAGAGAGATATATATAGAACGAGTGAGAGAGAAAATGAGAGAAAATGAGAGAAAGAGAGGAAAGAGAGGGAGAGATAGAACGACAGAGATATGTATGGAACGAGAGAAAGGAGAGAGAGGGAGAGGGAGAGATAGAACGAGAGACAGAGACAGACAGAGAGACACAGAAAGACACAGAGAGAGAGAGAGAAACAGAAAGCGAAATAGAAATAGAAACAGAAGTGGGAGGGTTTCCTTGAGTGCAAGAAAGAATTCGACAATTAGTCAGAAAAGAAATATGGCGAAAGAAGCAGCAATGTAGTTCATAACTCACTGATAGATGTCTCTCTCCACAGAGGCGGCTAATCTACTTCCCCTCGTGTCGTCTGTCGCATTCAGACCATCTGCGCTGCATTCCTCCATTCAGATGTCAGCAACGACCGCTTGCCGTCCATCTGCTCGATGAAATATGACTACGTCAGCACTTACAACTGCACTCATTTCGGTCGTCCGTCACTGACCGTGACGGACGACCGAAAAACATCATCTGTTTTTCATATCCTTGTGTCTTCCTCCTCCCTTTCTTTATTATCCTCATTGTCGTCGTCATCATCGTCATCGTTATCATCAACATCATCGTCATTATCATTATCATCATCGTCGTCATCGTCAGCATCATCATCATCATCATCGTTATCATCATCGTCATCATCGTCGTCATTATCATCATCATCGCCATCATCATTATCATCATCATCATCATCATCATCATCATCATCATCATCATCATCATCATCATCATCATCATTGTCGTCATCATCATCGTCGTTGTCGTCATCATCGTCATCATTATCATCATCATCATCATCATCATCATCATCATCGCCGTCGTCATCATTATCATCATCGTCGTCACCCAGTATGACTCACTTGAACGAGGCGAGAGAGAAGAGGCTGTCTCATTATGATTGTCTCTCCCTCCCTTGTTTTTTATATAGGACGAATGCGTCATTGAGTGCAGTGTTGGTAATAAAACTGACAATGAACAAAATGGTTTTCCGAGCAAATTTAGTGAATCAGATAAAATTAAAGATATTCCGACATCACCCGAGGTCGTTTGACGATTCTGATATGAACCGGAAGCCATGGACGCGGAATCATAGATGATGAAACAGCACAAAACGTTTCTTCTTAGATAGCCTGATAACAAGAAGATCTTGTCTTGAATTTAAGATGCAATACGTGACACGTCTGAGTATAGTCCACTTCGTTATGAATGAACGAATAATGGACGAATGGATGACTGACTGAATTAATTATAAATGAATGGATGAATGGATAACTGAATTGATTAATTAATTAATTTGAATTAATGATTTAACGAATGAATGAATTAACGAATTTTAACGAATGAACGAATTAATGAATTAATAAATTATTTAATTAATGAGTTTGCTTATTTAGTTAGTAAGTTAGTTAGTTAGTTACTAAGTTGAATGATTAATTTTAAATTATGTAATTAAGTAATTAATTAAGTAAGTAATTAAGTAGCTAAATAATTGAGTAACTAAGTAGCTAAGCAAGTAATTGAGTAATTGATGAACGAATAAACGAATGAACGAATTGTCTGCCGTTTCTATCCGAGGCTGAAAATAGATGCATTCCTTTGGTTTTCTTTTTTCATGTACGATTATCTACTTGATCTAAATAAGAGAGTTTTGAGGCAGCTTGAAAGTGTTTGCTGATAGAGTTAAATGCAACGCCACGCATGTGCAGCGGAGGGCTGCTTCAAGCGGATGGGTCCGAGTTGATGAACGGAAGCGCCGTGCCTACATATCTCCACAAGGAGCAGAGCGCAACGATCGGCGAACCGGTTGATTTGAGACTGAAGCATTATATAGCTCCTTGGTGAATGTCAGTGTGGTGCCGAACAACTTAAGGTCCGTCCCATAAGGAGAATCTCGAATGTTATTCTCCCTTCAACTGGGAGAAGGCGGAGCGTGTCCGTCATGTAATCCGATATATTATAACAGAACGTAGAGGTCAGTATTTGGAGCAATTGATGACGCACTGAACCTGATGCTTTCTGAACTTCACCAGGCCTGCAAGAACGGAATTACAGTAGTCGAAGCGCGTCAGAATAAAGGAATGCGCAATCGTCTGTGCTGCAATAAGCGACCATTGTCCATTGAAACGGGCAGCGTTGGTGAAAGATATCACCCGATAAATTCATTGAAAATGAAGAGGGTCGAGGTAATACGGTCGCTGTAGCACGGTCTGTACACGGGGACTTTAAATAACGGGCGTGACATCCATTCAAATGGGCAGCTGTGGTGAAAGATCTCACCCGATAAATTCGTTGAGAATGATCAGGGTCGAGACTTACGGTCGGTATAGAAAACGTGTGCTCGCCACTCGTATCTGCATTTTTAACATCGTCTCCAAGCATGAGATCACAGCGAACTTCAACACTTTATCCTTACGCCGTTAACTGAATAAGAATATTCTGGGGAAGCTCGTAAAAACTAAAATTATTGAACAACCACTGCAGCCCTTTTCTGTACTTTGTAAGTCCTAGCCAGACTTGCGTACATAAGCGGAGTCCAACGACCTGCTAGAACAGTGGCCTATATATAACGTAAAGTGTTTTCTAGAATTGGCGCTATGACACTGTATTCCAATTGAAACAATTTTATGTTGTTATTTCCGTGACTGTGAAGCTGCTATTGCTCGGTGCGATTTATCTGTTATCCGGCTGTAGCCACGTGACGTGTCGATGTAATGGTGTCATCCATCAAACTGCGACGACTCATGGCTTCCATCCGGCGTCCCTCCATCCTTCCATCTGCCTTCCCCTCATCGCAGTATCTGCGGGATGCAGTCGAGCGATGTCTCAAAATTAATTCTTCCATCAATGTCAAACGGACGCAACGAATTCGTCTGAGCCGCAGACGAGCCCCCTAGCGACGATCAAACAATAACCCAAGAGACGGCGGCAAAAGCAAGGGCGTTTTACCGCTCACGGAAACTCGGTGCATATGTTAAACCCTTTCCATTCATTGCTCGCTCTTTCCTGTTTCCTCTCTTCTCTTAATTGTAATTTCCTCTTCCTGTAACAGTTTGACTGGTTTTCGCTTCTTACAGTGACCCAGGAAATGTTTGAAAGTAGTGCTAGTCAAGCTCAGCCAACTACAGGCCAAAGATGGATAAAAATTAGACCTTAAATCCGATATAATCTATAAGAATTTTTTGTAAGCTTAATTTTTGTAATTTTGACAACTACTGGAAACGTTTGTTATACTAGATATTGATGAAGTGAAAAACGTCTATATCACAAAAGTCAATAATTACTTTAGCAAGCATGAAATACAAAATGTTTAGTGAGCATCAGGGTGGGAATTGTCGGGGGTTGGGTTCAACTTTCTTAGGAGCTCCGTAGTTAAATCTTCATTGCCATAGGCGTAATTTGTGGGGGTACAATGGGTACCCCTACCCCTCACTTTTTGGACTGGGGTACCGTACCCTCACTTTTTGGACTGAGGGGTACCGTACCCTCACTTTTTAAACAATGCCAATCAAAAACGTCTATAAAATAGCTTTAATAAATTTTAATAAATTGTTAACATAAGTCCACATAAGTCCATGCTGACTAAACTAACACAATTAAACACTAAACTTTGTAGGTGTAGATTATATAGTTTAAACTTTCTCACAGTAAATGTCAGTTAACAGTACATGCATTTAAATTTGGCCAATGCTGAGTTTTTGTCTTTCTCGTTTATCAAAGTAACGTGAATCCATTCCGCACCTTCCTTTGGCATAATAGATAACTTAAAATAACTTTTTAAAATTCTATTTCTTATACAGTGCTATTTCATAAAGTATTTATTTCTCAAATGATGACGTAAATAGTGATGTATATATTAGCTGAATCCTTAATTGAAGTAAGGAGACAACGCAACTTACGTAAGGGAGTCCCTTAAAGGGACATCAGACAAAAAAATAAAACAGAAAATGAAAAAATTAACTAACAGTAAATAATTAACGGACAGTAAATAAATAAATAAGGTTACATAAAAAAGACGGAAAAAAGATAAGACAAATAAAAAGCGAAAAAACGACGTTTTTTAGAAAAAATAAAACACGAAAAAACGGTTTTAACAACTATGCTAATAATCTGCTCACGGACTCCATTCGGACAAGAGGTGCAGCGGAACTGGCTGAGTCCAGGAAAAACGCTAAGTTTACCAAATTGATGCAATTCTACCATTTTGTCCCAGTGGCTTTTGAAACCTTGGGACCAGATAACGCCGTGGGACTGGCATTTCTCGCTGACATAGGACGTCTCCTAAGCAAAATCTCGGGAGACCCAGAGGAAACCAGTTATTTTCCCCCGGGACATTTTCCCCCGAACAATTCTCCCGACATTTCTCCCGGACATCCCCCTCTTAAAAGTCGGACGAAAGACTAAAAAAAATCATCAACTTTTGAAGATGGAATATGAAATTTGAAAAAGTGTGAAACTGTTTAAAGATGGATGAAATAACCCCAAAAAATCTTGTGTAGATTCGTTGGTCCCCCCCCCCTGCAGAAACCTTGTTTCCCCTACCAGAAGAGGGGGGACTAGATTAAACACTGATATAGAATGCTCTCGCTCGTGCTGTCACTAAAACTCCCAAACACCATCACATCACTCCTGTACTCAAATCATTCTACCTGATCGCACAGAATACACTTACCTGCCACACACTTCAATCCTCCAAACTTCATACCTTCGTCAGTTATTAACAATCCTACCACTTCGCTCAACCCGCTCCTTTTCCGCCCTAACACTTCTCCGGGGTGGCATGTATAACTGACAAAGTACGAGAGACCAGGCTGAGGTGGTATGGACATGTAATGAGAAAAGAGGATGATAGCTGTGTGAAAAGAATCATGAATGCAGAGGTATATGGACGCCGCAGTCGGGGACGACAGAGGAAGAGATGGGAAGACACGATACAACAAGACCTAAAACTCCTAAAACTGAAGAAAGAAGATGCTCAAGAAAGAAACAAGTGGAAGAGAAGGATCCGAGTGGCTGACCCCTCTCCAAAGAGGAATTAATTCGAGCCTGAAGGGAAAGAAGAAGAAGACTTCTCCGCCCTTCCGTCACCTCGTCACTAAAATTTGCATATCGATCCATAGCCTCCGTCTGGAATGAACTCCGACCAGAATTTGACAAATATCTAACCCATCTTATAAATTCACCTTACCTCACCTCTCGCTATCTCGCAACTGGTCTTGCACTCAAAACTGAAAACCATTTGCTGTTTGATCAATGAGAAGGCGCTGGAGAAGGCGCCTTGGCTCATGATGCATCAATCGCAAGGAGAAACTGACTCATCCTCCTTAATCTGCATCTCGGGTCGTTAAGTGCAATGATTGAACCCTGGGGTCAACTTCGTCTATGGTTTCAATCCACTGGTGATGTCAGGACTAACGGAATAAGTGCAAGAAACCACACTACCGTCAGTCCATGTAAAAACAAAGATATCGATAACAATCGAAGAACTTCTGTACCGCCAGAAAATAATGTTCAAATGATCGCTAACAAGTAAAGTCTTTGTACTTTCCAATTCAAGGGTAAAACGAAGAAAACCGATCTAACCCTACCTGCCTATTGAATTTATTTTGACTGAGCGCCTTTGAATAAACTGCTTCCCGCGACTCCGCTTTCTTGGTGCAGTAGAAATCTGGAGATAAATTACGAATGACATATAGTGTCGTCGAAAGAATCTCTGATATGAATCGCTTCTTTATATTTGCATTTGCATTTCATATAATCGTGAGTGTTACTCTGAACGCTGCATCTCTAGCTTAGCTTTTCCATTTAGGGTCTGTCTTAATCGCAGCCAGAGAAATCAATGATCTTGCACTGATTTAAACAAAGATATGCATCAACGCGTCTCTATTTAAATCGTAAGGGACAACGAATGGGTACTGAAGTGGTATCTCTTCCCAAGCTTTACTTTGCAACGTTCCTGCGTTGTTCCGCAATTTACAATTTTTCTCCTTAATTGAAATTGTATGTGTAATTATTAACTTTTATAGCGCCAGTGTTTCAATGTACAACGTATCAACCGATGACGTAAACATTAGGAAGCAGTTCAAGGCTTTTGTAAAATATCACGTATGTACAAAATATTGGTAGGCCTACATATTTGTCAGAAACTTAAATTAACAGCTAAGTAACTTCCTTGTAGAAACAAAAATCATTATGGAGGAAGAGGAGGCGTGATTTTGCCGTATTTCCAACATAGTTATTTTTGTTTATGAGGGATCATACTTATATCGGTGTGAACTTAGTTTTGTGTACAGTCTTGCAATGCGAGATATTAGCGTATATATTTAGTGCGCTTACTTTAGTTTCACGTGTATATGTATATATGATAAATGCATAACGTTTAATTGTACTGTCTTAGTGACACGCGCGGCCGGCCGATATCGGCAGCGGCGCGCTATATGTATATTATTAGATTTTGCTTAGGCACACAGAAGACAGGTGTGTCAAGAGGCGCGAAGAATTATGCTGACTAGAGAAGTTTGAATTCGTGTGTGTTCGCTGTAGTAGTGTTGCTGACTAGTTGAGTTGTAATCGAATTGAGTTCTGTCTGTTTGTTTCTTATTAAACTAAAAGATATTAAACTGTGTTGGTGATTAATTCAGGTTAAACTACACAGTAGAAAATAAAGCTACTTATACGTAGAATTAGTGTTCAAAAGGTGAACGTTAAATAGGCGTTAAGTACCAAGAGAACAAGGATTTAATCAGAAGGATTGTCAACGGAAGGATTGGGTTGACATTATTGGTGGCAGCGACGGTGTGGATAAGAACTCACGGTGGATAAATACTCATGGTGGAATAAATACTCACGGTGGAATAAATACTCACGGTGGAATAAATACTCACGGTGGATATAAACTCACGGTGGATAAAAATTCTCGTTATCGCCGAAGGAGGTGATAAAAGAATTTACAACGGTGTTAGAAGAATCTACGACGGTGTTAGAAGAATCTACGCGTTGTTGCTGTGTGACGAGTTTACGATATCAACGACGGTGGAACACGAGAAACGGTATAAAAATTTCGTTGTTTTCCACGAACAAATATAAAAGAAATCCCGTTTGTTTATCGATTCACACACTAAGAAAAACCGTGACTTCTTTGAAAAGAGAAATCACCAAAGTAAACAAGTAAGATGGAGAAACTAAGTGCTGAAAGATAAGCAGATATTAAGAAGAAGTCTACGGAAAGGCTTAAACAGCGTTTGTTGAAAGCCGGTTTTAAAGAAGAACAATTAGAAGGTATGTCACGTGGTGACATGATACAGGAACTCGCTGAAGTGTGGGTGAAAGAAGAAGTCGAAGAAGAAGGTGCAGTTGGCGGTGCCGTAGAAAAGGCTATTGAAAAACCTCCTGCGCCTATGTCTATGGAGATGTTGATGCAGTGGATGATGATGAAAGAAGATAGAGAGGAGAAACGGAGACAAGAAGCAGAATGTGTAAGACAAGATGATTTGCGCTTTCAGAGAGAGAAAGAAGAGAAAGCGGAGCGTTTGCAGAGAGAGAAAGAAGAGAAAGCGGAGCGTTTGCAGAGAGAGAAAGAAGAGAAAGCGGAGCGTTTGCAGAGAGAGAAAGAAGAGAAAGCGGAGCGGTTGCAGAGAGAGAAAGAAGAGAAAGCGGAATTTGCAAGGCAAGAAGAATTGCGCTTGCAGAGAGAGAGAGAAGATAAAGCAGAACAAGTGCGTAAGGCAGAACTGGAATTGCAAAAGCATCAGTTTGAGATTCAGTTAGAACAGTTGAAAAGAGATAGGGAAGATGCTGAAAGAAGAAGACTGGAGCAGATGATTGAATTTGAAAGAGCTAGAAAAAGTGATGAAGAGGTTCGTCAGCAACAGATTGAAGCAAAGAGAATGCGTGAAGAAGAAAAAGAAAAAGCGCGAACGTTAGAGTTAGAACGCGCAGAACAGATAAGACAAGAAGAACTCAAATTTCAGAAAGAAAGTTTGGAAAAGGCAGAGACAGAAAGACAAGAACGTCTGAAACTGGAGAAATCAAAATTGACATTGAAAGAAACGCAAATGAGAGAAGAACGGGAAGCAGAAAGAAGGAAACAGCAAGAAAGTGAAACTTTGGTATCAAAAATTAAGAAAATAGGTGATGCAATGAAGCATGTATTGCCTCAAATGCCAACTGATATGATGGAGGTGCCATTATATTTTGAAACAGTCGAGAACGCGTTTCGTAGCTTTGCTGTGGAGAAGCCGTTTTGGGTGAAATTATTATTACCATTGATGACGCCGAAAGCTCGAACCGTTCTAAATAGATTGTCATTCGATGATCTAGACAATTATGATAAAGTCAAGCAGCACTTATTAAAAGAATTTAAATTGACCTCGAGAGAAAATACAGAGCCAGATTTGTGGATGCTAAGAAGACAACAGAAGAGACTTATACGATGTTTACGGCAAGACTGAAGAACTTGCTAAACTATTACGTGAGAAGTCGAAATGTGAACAGAGAGTATGATACGCTTTTTGATTTGCTGGTAGCGGATAAGCTAAAAGAATGTTTACCGCCAGGTCCACTACAGTTTGTATTATCGAAGGAAGGAACTGACTGTCTTCAAGCTAGTGCAGTGGCAGACTTAGCAGACATTCATGTAAACAATCGAATTGGGTTTGCGATCCCAAATATAAACAGTTATCCTTCTCAACGTTCCGTAAACCAAAGCCAGAGTGGAAAGTGGAAAAGTAATCCAGAAACAGGGAATCAGTTTAAAGGTAAAGAAGTCAAGGCTAGTGTCCCTGTACCCAATAAGTCCAGAGAAGTGACGTTTGGTCGTCAGGGATTTAACAAATCGCCAGCGCCGTTTGCCAAGAGGGAAGGCAACACATCGTTTACGCAGTATAAGAGAAATGAAGGAAATGAACAACGAGGTATGGTTGTGAAGCGTTGTCACAACTGTGGTTCAGACAAACATTTGGTTAAATTTTGTCCAGTTCCAGTGGCAGCAGCTAGTTCTAGCAGAAATCAAGAACACACAAGGGTGAATTTGATTCAAGTGGTTAGTGATACAGACAATCAAACCACGGGTCAAGAAAACCAAGAAACTGAAGTAAAGTCAGTAATGAAATGTGGTATTCAAAAAGAAATTCTATTGGATGCTGAAATTCAGAGAGAAGTCATAGGAAAAGATGACAATCGAATATTGAAGAAATCGTTCTTGCAATATGTCGAGGTCGAAATTCGTGGAGTAGACGGTAAAGAGCCAGTGAAAGTCAAAGCACTGAGCGACTCGGGTGCAGAGATTCCGGTGATTAGTGAAGAATTACTGGAAGGCATGAAGGTGGAACAAATTGGAAAAGTGAACTGGCAATGTGTGGCAGGAGATGCCATTCCTGCGAAATTGGTGAAGGTCGATGTTAGACTGTGTGGTAGTGACGTGGAAGAAGAGGGATTTCCGCGTAAAATCCAGTGTTCACTTACACCTTATGTCACTTTGATGTGTGCTAGTATTGCAAAGATGGGCAGTACAGAAAGAGTCTTGTTGCATCCAGAGATAATTGCCGAATTAAAAGCCGTACCACAGATGAAAGTTAAAACGATACAAGGAGATGTGAGTGTACGAGCAAATGTAATGACGAGAGCGCAGAGTCGGAAACAGGAAATGGTAGATGTTGATGAGAAGAATGAGAATGGAAGTTCAAGTGATGAGGAAAACGAAAGTAATGAGCAACGAAGCTTATCGCGAGATGGTGTAATAGCAGAGATGAACGAGCAAGATATGGCTGCATGCGAGAATGGCACATTAAATGAAACGGAAGAAGACAATGAATGTGATGTGGGGATAGGAGACTTGTATAGAGATGAAGAGATGGACGAAGAACAAAAGGTGCAGATTGCCGATTCGAAGAAGTTCGAAGAGCAACAGAGAAATGATGAATCGTTGAAGCCGTGGTGGAAGTTAGCACGAGAGAAAGAATCTGAATTCTGTGTGATCAACGGTTTATTGCATAAGAAATATCAGATATTAGAGCAGACGATATATCAACTAGTGTTACCAAAAGAGAGACGAATTAAAGTGATGGAGTTGGCACATGAATCAGTGTTTGGAGGACATTTAGGTGAAGAGAAAACAAGAGAACGAATAAAGTTGTCTTTTGTATGGCCAAAGATGAGAAGAGACATTGTGAAATTTTGTAAGTCATGCGAAAAGTGTCAACTAAAGGCAAGGAGTCTGGTGATGGATAGAGTGCCTATCACTCCAGTCTCAAGAGAAGAGGTCGCCTTCAGGAGAATGACAATGGACCTAATAGACAACCCGAGGAAATGGCACAAGATAATTCCTTTCCATGAAAAGCATTTGAAAGAACTCAAAGAAAATACGGAGAAAGCATTATTGTTTGCAGAATCTTACTCTCAAGAAAAGCAGTTACAATACATAAATCAGTATAACAAGAGAGCAAGGCACAAAGGAATTTGCAGCATATCGAATTCCTTTGATTTATCGAGCAGAAGTGGAACGTCAGATCAAAGAAATGTTAAAAACAAACATTATTAAACCATCATCGAGCAGAATGGCAAGCCCTTTGGTTATTGTTAAAAAGAAAGACGGATCTTTGAGACTTGCCTGTGACTACAGATACATTAACTCATTCACAGTGGATTGTAAATATCCGATGCCGATTGTCAGAGACGTTTTGAACAAAGTTGGAAAGTCTAATGTGATTTCTATTTTGGACGGTCGAAGTGCTTATTGGACTTGTCCTGTAAAACAATCTGATCAAACAATCTGATAATGGACTGTATGAATTTACTCGTGTTCCTTTTGGAATGATAAATTCTGGACGAACTTTTGTTAAGGCGATAAATTTAGTTTTACAGCCTATAAGTGACTTTGCAGAACCGTATGTTGATGACATTGCTGTGCATTCTGACAGTTGGAAAATTCATTTACAGCAGTTAGATGCATTTTTGATGCAAATGCGATTGCATAATATTACCTTGAATTTGAAAAAATGCATATTTGGTAAGAGTGAGGTAAGATTTATCGGTCATGTGGTTGGGTCTGGTAAGATAAAGATGAATCCAGACAGAATTGAAAGTTTGACTAATTTGAAGATCCCAGAAACTAAGAAGCAATTTAAGCAACTGCTTGGATTTTTTAATTATTACAGACAGTTTATTAAGGACTTTGCACAGATTGCGAAACCTTTATCTGATTTAACTAGTAAACGTGTTTCTGATAAGATTGATTGGACTGTTGAACATCAGCAAGCATTTGATTTACTTAAAGAGGCTGTGCGATCCAAAGTAGTGTTATATGTTTTTGAAGTGGGAAAACCATTCAATTTGTACTGCGATAGTAGTGACTTTGCAGTCGGTGCTGTTTTAACACAGATGGACGACAAGGGAATAGAACGCCCTGTGTCATTTATCAGTCAGAAATTAACTGATACCCAGAAGAGATGGGCTACTGTGGAAAAGGAAGCCTATGCTATTGTTTGGGCTCTAAACAAGTTAAAAGAAATTATAATTGGATCAAAAATTTTCATTTTTACTGATCACAATCCTCTTACATATTTGACTGAGTCAATGTCTAAGTCTGCCAAACTTGTGCGTTGGGCGTTAGCCTTACAAACTTTTGATGTTGAGGTGAAGTACAAGAAGGGCAGATTGAATGTTATTGCTGATTGTTTGTCAAGGTTATAAGTAATTGTAAGACTGTTTATTAATTAGTTAGATATATATATGTTTCATGTATTTTGGTAATTTCGCAAATTTTGAAATTTAATTTGCTCAATTCCAGAAAAAGGAAGGAGGTAATGTGAACTTAGTTTTGTGTACAGTCTTGCAATGCGAGATATTAGCGTATATATTTAGTGCGCTTACTTTAGTTTTACGTGTATATGTATATATGATAAATGCATAACGTTTAATTGTACTGTCTTAGTGACACGCGCGGCCGGCCGATATCGGCAGCGGCGCGCTATATGTATATTATTAGATTTTGCTTAGGCACACAGAAGACAGGTGTGTCAAGAGGCGCGAAGAATTATGCTGACTAGAGAAGTTTGAATTCGTGTGTGTTCGCTGTAGTAGTGTTGCTGACTAGTTGAGTTGTAATCGAATTGAGTTCTGTCTGTTTGTTTCTTATTAAACTAAAAGATATTAAACTGTGTTGGTGATTAATTCAGGTTAAACTACACAGTAGAAAATAAAGCTACTTATACGTAGAATTAGTGTTCAAAAGGTGAACGTTAAATAGGCGTTAAGTACCAAGAGAACAAGGATTTAATCAGAAGGATTGTCAACGGAAGGATTGGGTTGACAATCGGGTAAAAAAAATAATATTGTTTGTTAGCAGGAATTCTGTGTAGAGGAAAGTATGCCAAATGAAATTTCAGTCGTGTCTTCTCCTTTTGGGCGAACAGAATTTCGTGAGTTATTTATTTATTCATTGTTTAACACTAACTTCGTCGAATCAAGCCTATTACCTCAAAGAAATCTGTGAATTCCACAAAATAAGTAAAAAAAATTGACTGAATTCGTTTATTGCAAAAGGTGTTGTTTTCCAGGTAGGCCTATTCCAGAATTTCGATGAAACCTTGAAACTGAGATTCGCCTGTCGTCGAGATGCCAACTGTCAGATGTCAAAACGACCTTCGCGTTGAGGTTGACACCCGTTGATTACAAAGAAATCCTATTAGGAGCACGACTGAGACCAACGCCTCACAATTACAGAGGCGTTGGTCTCAACTTCTCTAATCTAATTACTTCATTTTTGCACAGAGCATAAATCGATGTTCGCCTCAAGTAAAACCCAAGTCTAAATCTTAATCCACTGTAGAATCAGATAGAGATCCGGCAGATCAAAGAAATCAAAAGTCAAGAAACGTAGAGTAAGCAAGTTCAGTTTTTAGTTTTATCCTGAATCAAATTAGAGAACTGAAAAAAAACGCACAATAGGGCCTACATGTGCAGTGGATTCCAAAGCTTGACGGCAGCCACTGAGAACACGTGCGGAGGGTTCAGCACTGTTTTGGTGCAAGGCACAGTAGAAGTTTGACCGAGTGCAATATTTGCTGGCAGGAGATGCAAACACGGAACGGAGATAGGCGCGTCGTTCACATCATCCACTTTCTTCTGCTTCTCCTGCTCTGTATCGCTCTCCTCCTACCATCTAATCACCTTGCCCGCATCTTATTTCTAGTTTCACTCATGCTCACCCCTTCCAATCTACATTCTTCGTCTCCTTTTCCGGCTTCTTTGTAATTGAATCCAGAAAATTCTTCTCGGTCCGCTAATCCCTCTGTTCAAATCCGTCATCCAAATGACTTTCGCTTTGTCTCCTCTATCAGAGATCATGTGCGAATACTCCCACGGCTTCGATTTCATGCCTTTTATTAGGTTGATGCCTTGTGAATTATGCACCGGCGCCATAGAATTTAGTAATTTATGTATTGCTTGTCTATTGCGTCTATTAAGTATCTCTCGAAACGTTTAATATATATATATATATATATATATATATGTTACAGGGAATGTGTATTTTCAGGGAATATGTATATTCCCTGAAAATTTCAGGGTATATGATTCACTCAGGGAATGTATACATTCCCTGAAAAACCCAGGGTATATACACATATTCCCTGAAATCTTCAAGTGATTTCTATACACATTCCCTGAAAGCTTTCAAAGACACAGCGACATATCCTGAAGAGATCAAACTGATTTCTCGAGTACTTCCCCTTGAGCACTCCCGGATGCACGGCAATCCGATACATGTCTTTGTCGTCACGGTATATAATCAATCCCATGATGTTTCTCGGATCACCCCGGCCTCTATCAACCATTGGAATTGGCACTGTTACGTTATCTCCGGGATTGCCTGGAGCATGCACCACACGACTGCGCTTGACCATGCGCTCTGCTTGCTGGACCAACGACTCACGAGCTCGTTTTCTCTGAGTTTTTATTTGTACCTGTACCTGCATTGGCTCTATTGCCACATCTCCTGAAGCTGGAGCGTTGTCTATGTTAGGAGTAAAGGTGTTGGATGGTGTCGGTGCTATGTCCACTGCTGTGCCTGAAACACAGGAGGTAGTCTGTGGAATTTCTGCAGCTGAGGATGAGGCAATCGATGTCGTCGGTGCGATTTCCGATGTAGAGATTGACGCATGATCTGATGCTTGATGTGGATTGAACGCTGCAATTAAATCGTCTTCGGATACCATTCGTTCTAAAATCTCCGTTGGTAGAGCAGTCGACCGAAGTCCCACCCGTGGATTCCCACCGAACAGCGCCAGGTATGGCGTTTGCCTGATGTCAGTATGGTAGCTAGTGTTCTTGCTGAACTGCACGAATTTCCAATTCATATGCGCATCAAAGGAGGTACGCAGTGATAGAACCTTCCAATTAGCGACCAATTATAACCATAGCTAAGCACTATACTAGGCCTACTGTTGACTTTATGTCGCTGTGTCTTTGGCTAAGCACTATAGGCCTACTGTTGACTTTATGTCGCTGTGTCTTTGGATAAGCACTAGGCCTACTGTTGACTTTATGTCGCTATGTCTTTGAAAGCTTTCAGGGAATGTGTATAGAAATCACTTGAAGATTTCAGGGAATATGTATATACCCTGGATTTTTCAGAGAATGTATACATTCCCTGAGTGAATCAGGGAATATACATATTATATATGTCGCGGTCGACTCCTTCGATCGCAACGACGAACCAACGAAGGAACTATTAAAAGATCTTTATTTAAAAATAAAGTCGATTAAGTGTAGAGTAAGTCAACTCGTCTATCAAATATCACAATCGTAGACAGCACACAGGTTGGCTGGTCTCGATTGAACGTTATACGATCAATGTTTCAACGTTTACAAATCTTCGTCAAAAGGCCCCCAATGTACATCAGGTCTATCTTATATAGAGTTCTCCCGGATTCCAGAACGTTCTGTGACGTCACTGTACTTTTCCCTGGAAAGTCCTACTGAACACGTATATCCTTGTTGCATGCACCGAATTAATGTTGACAGCTTGCTGCAGAAATTTCCGTGCGTTGTAAACAAGCTTGTTGACGCGTCGGTTTTCTTCCCTTGATGCATGCACCCGCGTAGACCACGACATTCCCTCCGCCCTCAGATGATGACACGTCTTCAGCACCATCCCGAACGGGTCATCACGATCAAGCCGGGCCTCCAGACTCCATCTCGATACAGCATATACAACCAAAACAAAACACATCAGTTAGTCAACTTATCCACACAATTTGCGGGCTCGATCCTTGTGTGTCGGGCCATTTCCCCCCTTCACCATCCGAGTCACAACCGAGAGAGGAAATCAGCCACCGTGTTCTGACGTCCAGGACGATATCGAAAGTCCACGTTAAACTCTTGCAATGCTAACGCCCAACGAGTCAGTTTCGCACTCTTAGGGCTTGCATCTGTGAGATAAGACAAAGGATTATGATCTGAATAAATGATTATCTTTGATAAGAATATCCATGACTTGAATCGTTTAAGTGCCCAAATTACTGCGAAAGCCTCTCTCTCAATTGTAGACCAATGCATCTGTGTATCTGTAAGTTTAAGACTAGCAAAAGCAATTGGTTTTTCTTGACCTTCTTCGGTCCACTGAAACAAGCAACACCCGACCGCGGTGGCACTTGCGTCAACACTTAAACCAAATTCCTTAGTGAAATCAATGGTATGCAACTGTGTAGCTTTACTGAGATCATCCTTTAACTTATCTAGTGCTTCTTGATGCTTTTGCTCCCAAGGCACCTTCGTAGGTATGTTATCTCGTGTCAAATCAGTTATTATCCGTGCTTTTTCAGCTAAAGCAGGTATAAAATTTCGAAAATAACTGAAAAAACCCATAACCTTTCTAACTTCTTTCTTTGTTGTTGGAGGATGGATATCATTGATCGTAGCGATCTTACCTGGATCAGGTTCAATACAACCTGACCCTACTATATGGCCAACAAACTTTATTTTGTTTTGTGCAAAATTACATTTTCTTAAATTCAAAGTGAGTCCTGCTTCCTCAATAGTTTGCAAGAATTTTTCTAGATGTTCTAAATGGTCATTCCAATTCATTGAAACCACTGCCATATCATCGACGAATGGTTCGGTAAAACTTCGCACTGGATGTAAAACTTGGGTCATAGCACGAATAAAGGTATTGCTAGCGGACTTGAGTCCAAACGGCATTCTTGTGAACCCAAAAAGTCCTGCATCACATACGAATGCCGTAAGCCATCGATGTTCTTTCCGAACTGGAATTTGCCAATACCCCGATTTCGCGTCGAAAACACTAATAAACTTTGCCCGTCCCACCTTTTGTAAGACGTCAGCAATGTCTGGGGTCGGGTAACAATCACCTAGAGAATATTTGTTAACATGGCGATAATCACTTGCCAATCGAACGCCATTTTGACCTTTGGGTCCCTTTAAAACGCAAACTACCGGACTGGCCATTTCACTTTTCGATGGTCGAATGATGTCTAATGCCAACATTTCTTCTATCTGGCGTTGTACTTCAGGTTTAAGTAGCTCAGGTACTTTATATGCCCTTAAACGCTTAGGAGTGAAATCATGAGTTATCTTAATTTCATGTTCTAATACTGGACAATACCCAGGTTTATCCACAAATACTGCCGTGTGCCGATCCAAAACTTCAAAAAGTTGCTTCTGTTCCTCTTGCGAAAGATGCGCTATAATCAGAGGATCAATTCGCTTACTCTGGCTTATTTGTTCACGTTCTTCCTGATCTACAACCTCTACTATACCAAATTCTTCATCTTGATCAACAATTACTGAACAGCTATTGATCATCGCTTGTTCGAGTCGTTCATGGTATCGCTTGATCTTATTTGCGTGTAAATGTCTTTGTTTTCCCTCTATTTCTACTATATAAGAATATGGGGATTTAACCTTGACTACGGTAGCAGGTCCTTGCCATCGACTATAAAATTTAGAACTACCAAAATCTGGTGCTAATACTGCTACTTTATCTCCAACTTCGTATTTTCTGTCAGTACTACGCAAGTTATAATAATCTGCATACCGCTTTGTTTCTATATCACTATAGTAATCTGCATAAACTTTCGCGAATTCGAGGTTTTCCTTCAGTGATTGGAGATACTCTTCGGGTGATTTACCTAAGTTAAGAGGTACTTTTCGTTCGCCAGCCCACGATTCCTTCAACACACTAAGTGGACCCCGAGGAAGAGTTCCATAAACCATAGTGAATGGCGAAATATGAGTCGTGCCTGAAGGTTTTTCTCTAAGGCTCCACAGAACAAACGGTAACAATTGGTGCCATCCACGAGGATCAGATTGAGCAAGCTTAAAGATCATGGTTTTCAAGCTTTGGTTGCATCTTTCAACCAATCCAGCTGCCTCAGGATGTCCAGGGGTATTAAATCTGGGACTACAACCCATTCGCCGCAAGAATTCTTTCGTCAAACGACTGGTAAAGTTGGTACCACAATCAGAACTGATGATCCTTGGAATAGAAAAAGTTGTAAAAACTTGCAACAAAGCTTCACAAACTCCCTTTGCATTCAGCGATCTAAGAGGATACGCCATCGGCCAACGAGAAAATTTGTCCACCAGAACCAAAGCATAATTGTACTGGGGTTTCGATTTGTTGGATTCTCCAGTCACTACCATAGGGCCAATACAATCCATATTTAGATGGTTAAAACAGAGTTCATCCGCCCTCGGAATAGGAGTGATCGGGACTCGATCTGCCACTTTAACTGGAGTTCTTAGTTGACAAATTTGACAAGACGCACAATATTCGCGAATCCTCTCATCCATTCTTGGAAACCAAAAGTTTAATTTGATCCTGGCTCTCGTTGCCTTAAAAGCCATGTGCCCAGCACATGGGGCATCGTGTGCTACTCGCAAGACAACCTCGATTCTATCTTCCGGTAAACATAATTGATTAACCTTATGTCCCATAATTTCCCCTTTGTGGTACAGGAGGTTATTATCTATAAAGAAATTATTTTTATTCTGTCTCGCTTGTTGCCAGCAAGATATAAGATTGTGACAATTCTGTTGCTCACGCAATAAAGTATCATTATTCGCTACTCCCTCATCAGACTTGAACTCTGTTGACTCAACATCAAGAAAATTATCTAAATCATCAACTAGTTGCTCCTGAGAATATTCATTCACTTCTGACGGCAAGGATTCGTTGCTGTTACTTTTCTCGATATTAACTTCTAAGTTATCTTCTTCTGCCCCTTTATTTATTTGTACACATCGATCTACGCCAGCTACCATCACTACATATTGCGAACTATCCCTTAATAGGTCCACAACATGGGGTGTCAAAATAACCCGTTCATTTAGTTCAGGGACTACAGCGAACATGACGCACAAAGATGGCGCAATGTTTGTCGTTCCTTCCATTGAATTAGCTAATTTCATTTGTAGGTATACTACATCTGCCTTACATCCTTCTCCATGAAAACCAATTATATTAATCCGTTTAATCACGGGTAAGTTTAGTGACTCAATTAATTTCTTATCAATACAACAAATTTCTGCTCCTGAATCAGATAATGCTGGCTGAGAAGGGAGATCTTCAATCTGTACCTTGATATACGACCTCTCGTGTAATCCATCAATACTATTCTCGTATACCCTTACAGCAGTTTCCAACCCTATTGGTTTAGAATTATCCAATAAATTCCCTTGCTTTACCTGTTCAGGTATCTCATGCAACACGTTGACCTTCTCAACAAATAAGTCGATCACTTCTTCAGTTGGGTTCCCAAATATACAAGTACTCACCTTTTTAGAACTTGGTTTGGTCTGGCACTCCCTTGCCATATGACCCTTCTGATGACATAGGAAACAGAGACCCTTTACCTTGGCCTCCTCCTGAGACACCCTCGCACCTATCTTGGCTTCACCCCTTATTTCCGGTTTGGGAGACTTGGGTTGAGCTGTCTGGTTATTGACTTGAACATGTGGTTGACCTCTCATCCAATTGTTATACTTCGGTGTCGGATGACTACGGCATACTAAGTCATTCCCACCATCATGCGACGCTACATAAATGTCAGCCGCATTAGCTATGTCTTCACAGCTCAACCACTCCTCTTTTTCTTGGGCCAAGATATAATCTAAACAAGCCTTCGACAAGGACTCCTTAAGCCGATCCGCAACCAATAAACTTACAAGTTTATCAAACTCATCAGTTATCTTTCTACTTTTCAAATAATACATAAGAGCCACACGCAATTTGGATGAATAGATCGTAAATGATTCGTCCGATGCTTTGTGCAACGACCAAAATCGGGCTCTAAGATTTGAAGGGCTTATCTTAAACTCCCTTAGCAAAAACTCCTTCAGGAATTTGTAGTCATGGAGCTGTGCCTCAGTAAGGCGCATGGTTAATGCCTTAGCTCTTTCACTTAAAATGGCTAGCAATAATTTTGCTCTAACATCTTCATCCACCTCATACACATTAAACAAACCATCCAAGTGATCAAAGAAACCTGGAATTTCTATAGGGTCGGAAGGAAATTTCCAAAGAATATTCTTGAGGGCATCACTATAACGCTTAGTACGACTTGCTAAAGAATCTCTAACATTTCGTTCTTCCTGCTTTTCCTTCCTCTCCCTTTCTTCTTTCTCTTTCCGTTCCTTCTTTTCTCTTTCTTCTTTCTCTTTCCGTTCCTTCTTTTCTTCCTCTCTCCTCTTTTCCTCCATTTCTTCCTTCTCCTTCCGTTCCTCCCTCTCTCTTTCTTCCTTCTCCTTCCGTTCCTCCCTCTCTCTTTCTTCCTTCTCCTTCCGTTCCTCCCTTTCTCTTTCTTCCTTCTCCCTTTGTTCTTTCTTTTCTTCCTCTCTCCTCTTTTCCTCCCTTTCTTCCTTCTCCTTCCGTTCCTCCCTCTCTCTTTCTTCCTTCTCCTTCCGTTCCTCCCTTTGTTCTTCATATTTACGGATTTCGAACTCCAGACGGCGCTTCTGCAGCTCGTAATCCACTCCTGTTGGAGATATTGGACTACCCTTAAATTCCTCTTCCTCTTTTCCAATCTCCATGGCCCATTCTTCCATTAATTGATTTCGATCCCATGACATAACATCATCTTCGTCCCTTCCTGCCTTCATAAGATACACCCTAAGGCGCTCAGACGACATTTTGCGAATATTCGCTTGCATCTCTGTTGTCAACGCTTCCATTTTTACAAACAGTCAGTCAACAACAATCAACAACAAAAAAACAGACACCACGCGGCAAACCCGCCACCCAAAAGGAAAATTCCACAACCCAAAGTGCAACTATGCAGTATCCAAAGAAGTACACTCGCCAAGTACGCAAAAACTATACAAGCTCACGCAAGTCTGGCCTCGATCACAACAATGGATCAAATTGCAAAGAAATAATCAGCAGATATTGAAAGAGAAACAATGGCTGCCTCCCACTCGGCTGCAACTCCACTCTCTTTTCTCCTTCTCAACCACGACAACACCTAGGATCTTACCCGTATGTTGACTGCTGTCTTCTGCTGTCTCAGCCGAACGACGCACTTCGTCCGTCCGACTGTCGTATGCCGATTCACCCGTCTCCCACGGTAGAAAGGCGTCTCGATCCGCTCGCTGTCTGGAACAGACCGTCTCTTGATCCTCCGGGTTGACTCCTTCCTCCGCCGGCTCGCGTCTTCTTCACCGGATCCAACACCGATGATCCCACTTCTGACACCAATAATGTCGCGGTCGACTCCTTCGATCGCAACGACGAACCAACGAAGGAACTATTAAAAGATCTTTATTTAAAAATAAAGTCGATTAAGTGTAGAGTAAGTCAACTCGTCTATCAAATATCACAATCGTAGACAGCACACAGGTTGGCTGGTCTCGATTGAACGTTATACGATCAATGTTTCAACGTTTACAAATCTTCGTCAAAAGGCCCCCAATGTACATCAGGTCTATCTTATATAGAGTTCTCCCGGATTCCAGAACGTTCTGTGACGTCACTGTACTTTTCCCTGGAAAGTCCTACTGAACACGTATATCCTTGTTGCATGCACCGAATTAATGTTGACAGCTTGCTGCAGAAATTTCCGTGCGTTGTAAACAAGCTTGTTGACGCGTCGGTTTTCTTCCCTTGATGCATGCACCCGCGTAGACCACGACAATATATATATACATATATACATATATATACATATATATATACATATATATATATACATTGATCAAACAGCATATATATATATATATATATACATTGATCAAACAGCATATATATATAGCTTAACTGATGTTATATAGTATTTTAAACAGACATATACAAGATTAACACTTGCACCACAGTTGCTTGCAGCAATCACCTTTGCCTTGAGCCAAAGATCCTCTACACTCCGGACCTGCTGGAATTATTTCACCTTTAGTTAAGTCATCGTAGTATTAGATGCATTAATTCAGTCTGGAAATGTTTTTGTAGATACAATATTGCTTTCTAAAAAGATGGTAGATTCCTGAACTCCAATAATTTAGCATCAGCTGTTTAACTGCCGCAAAGGCCTCAACTGATGACGGTGCTTCGCAGTCATCCATTTGTTTCATTTTACTTTGGGTCGCTGCATTTATCCAAAGATCCAACATCCACCGTCTAAATTCTATTCCCCGGAGAGAACCATATCTCATAATTTCCAATAACAACCTACAGCAGCTATCGACGTATGAAACTAACGCACGGAATTAATGTCTTATTTGTTATTCGGAGGTTTGCTGAACGATGACCTACATGGCCGGCGACAATAATCCTGATGCGATCTAATGTAGTTTACCCGATTAGACATAACTGCTATATATATTATTATGTGAGACCCAACAACCGAGTCATTGTCTACTGCTCACATGTACATACGTACATGTTATAGGCCTATGTACAGTACAGATGCATAAATGTCTCTTTGTACAATGTACATAGACATGTGAACAGGGTATTACAAAGGTTCGTTCCCAATTTGTGTAATTTGTGCTTTTGTTCTGTGGGCACGTGCAGGTCACAGGTCAAAGTAGGCTAACTAGTTGTCCAACACGTTAACATAGCTACAATAGCTACGTTTAGAAGAAGTTTCTTCATGACAGCTGAGTAATCAGGTCCGATATAAATGTAGAACGATCAAAGAACGACATCAGCTTCTCGGTCTTTATGTAACGAATCATTACAAGCCTTAAGTATATTATTTTTATTAAGATTGTGAAGTCAATGTTATTCGCTAGAGGCCACTGTGGTAGTGCAGTACAGTGCAGGCAGCTGTAGCGCTGTGGCATGCGAGTCAACCAATGGGAAGACGTCACGTAGGCCGTGCTGGTTCGTGATTGGCTAGAGGTGATCACGTGCGAACTTTTGCGCCATTTTGTGTGGCCTGTAAGCAGTTTCAGCCTAGACGTGAACGAAGAAGGAAGGAATCGGTGTCCTTAGAGCTAAGTTGAGCGTGAAATGGTCTTAACTGCGCAATAAGGGATTTTACGATTAAAACGATAGAAATTGTCGAAACTTGGGGACAATATTTCATCGTAACTACATCTTTGAAGATCGGGCGTCGAATTTATCGACGGGCGTTCGATATTTCTTCGAATTTGGGGAATTATGACAAAATTACTTGGAGGCTACGATTTCAATGGAAATTGGTGCAACGGAGCTCCTGTGACCTTGGATAACCTTGACGAGGATTGATATTTTCTGGATTTGACCGGAATCGCAAATATTGGCAATTGAGAAGAATATATCTTGGAAGTTCAGGGAGTACAACCCCTTATTCTTTTGAGTCGTATATTGAAATCTCCAGCGATACTTAGATAGATTAGATATGTATAAGTTTGTTGTGAAGCGATAAGGCGATAGGTTAAGTTCATGTGCTATATAAATGTACACGTTAACTTAGTCAGGAAACATACAGCGATAGATAAGTCGATAGTTTAGATTCACTTGTGCTATATAAATGTAAATGAACATATGGCGATAGTATAAGTCGATAATTTCATTTCTGTTCAATAAATAATTATAATGGAAGAAGAGATTTTATCTGAACACGAAACTAGCCGAACAGGCGACATTTTGGAAAGGGTGGTAGAAACCCAGGAAAAGATTGTAGAGCGCCAGACAAATCAAGACTCTATATTAAGTGCATTGGTTGAATCCCAACGAACCTTTGTAGAAACTCAAAGGGTATTTGTAGAGCGCCAGTCGAATCAAGATGTTCTTTTGAGCGCATTGCTAAATAGTCAGCGAGACTTTGTAGAATGCCAAGCTAATAGGGAGATTGGTCTTCAGACATTTATGGAGCGCCTGTTATCAGATAGGGTCCCTGAGAGAAGAGAGCAGAAGAAAGAAATTGAGTCTGTTGTGAGAGCGCCGAACCCTAGTGAGGGCTTGCCACTAAGCCCTGCTGCGCCAGCAACGGAAGCCGCGGACATGCCACTCGTCATCCATGGTAGAATGCCTCAGGGACCTAGTATAATGCAACCGGACGTGAAGCCTCGCTCTCGGCCTAGTAAGAAAAGGCGACAGCGGTTGCAGCAGATAGAGAGAAGAGAACAGGCCCACAGCGCCAGCAAGCTGGGTTCAAAACCAGGGCTTGTATACTCTTCAGATGTTCTCTCACAACAGCGCGGGCACTCGCTAGAGCGGGACGAGCACGCTACACTTATATAGCTCTACTCGAAACTATTCCTCAATCGCTTTAAAACCGGTTGATTCCGATTTCCATCGTTAGGTCGAGAGCACCTCTAATGAGTTTCTTTTGAAGAGGCGCTATATCAATGTGCCATTACATTACACTAGGCCTACATTACATTACAAAGAAATGAACTAAGAAGAACTTTGATTTTGCTGACACATCGTAGCAGGATTCCTCTGGTTTCCATGACAACTGGAATTCTACCGTTCTACTTCTGCAGCGCATTATGACTGTCGACTGTGATTTGACTTGAAGCGGCCTTGTGCTTTATGAAAACGGCGCTATAGAAGTCAGTAGTTTGGATGAGATTGGAACTGATATGAGAATAGACCAGAGGTGGAATGAACAATGGTGTAAACCTCTAGATCAAGAAGCAGTAACATAGTTAAAAGATACTATCTGCCTTTGTAGATCACAATGAAATCAAAACATGAGAAAGAATTGTTGTTAATGATAAGCACGATTGGAACCCACATAGTCCTAGCGATGTCAGAAGCTGCTGCGAAGACTGTGTGGGATCTATAATAGATGCTTTATCCCCTTACATTGTGCTCACTAGATGGAGAATATTAGCTGCTCTGGGAAGCCTAACACCACTGCACCAGTGCTCTATGGATAAATCATTGAGAAATGTAAGACAAAGCGAGATAATAATTCATTTACAGATAAATTAAAATGTAATAATAAATCATGCAAACAAAATCACAACGAACCTACCAGGATCGAATAAAGCACTCAAGGAATATATTCATAGTGAGAAAATATTAACCATCGAAGCAGCGTTCTGAGCCGGAACACATTCTCCAACTCGAATCCTGCAATCTCTGCTTATAAGTTTCTCTTAATATATACCCTTCTACCGCGTGGATATGATCACGCGTTCCTTATAGAACGCAAAACCCGGGTGCAAAAGATAAGACAAAGCAAAGTCCTTCGGCGAAGAATTATGTGCCCGCCGGAAACTACGTAGACTTTATCTGATATGACTAAAACTCTACCGGGGATCAAACACTAACCAAAAGGAAAGCCACCCACATTAAATACCAAACCTATTATGCAGAGCCAGGGAGCTACTTCTACAGCACCATGCATGTTAGATCTATACGCAGGCCATAAGATTTAATGTAGGAATGTACTTCAAACAACATGGAGGATATGGTGCCGGGTGTGCTCATAGATAAAATTCTAACGACCAACCAGAACAGACATAAAAAAATGAAGATTGTGAAGATAAGCAGAAAAGAAGAAACAAATATAAAAATAGCTGTAAATGGCGAGGAAATTGAACAGCTGGAAGAACTATGCTGCTTGAAGTTTTTATTACGCAAGACGTTGAATGGTGCATGAGGATGATAAGTTAGATGGCTGATGAGTTGTCACCGCTCATGTAGGAACAACTGCTTTCCACATAAGCGGTTAACAGCTTCAAAGTGTACGCTCAGAAAGAGAAAGTAGTGTATACGCCTACAGAACGAAGAGCAGATGTGAGGTGTTTGCGGTGCCACCAGAGACAATGCTAACTTATTAACATGTTACTGGGATTTGGAATTAAGCAGAATAAGATTAAAGTAAGTAAGCAAGTGAGTATACCTTCTACTCTACCAATTGCTAACCGCACTTTGATTTATAAAAAGTACTCGGCAGGTCTGGTGCCTTAATTTGATGAAGTTGTGGACGAAATATGACCTTGAAGATTGCAAGAAAGTGGCAAAAACTTCTTTTAAGACAGGAGACCAACACCATTGCATATATTTGAAAGGTTACAAACAGCGCTACGCAACTATATATATATATATATATATATATATATATATATATATATTAGGGTGGTCCAAAACAATGAAGTGTCTCCGAGTTGCACTCCACAACCCGCTTTTTGTTCTATGGCTGCCCGCTATTACTTCTCCCAAATTTGAGGGAGATTGATGAGCATTTAGAGGTGGCTCAAGGTCAGGTGGTTTTCACCATATAAGCATGAAATCGGTAAACTGCACTGAGGAACAGAAAACATAATTTGAGTTGAATTAAAACACATATTTTGGGGGCACGTGTCCCGGCTGCCCCCAGAGCCTACGCCTATGGACATCGTGGAGTATTTTTTTCACATTATTTTTGAATAAGCTTAATAGCATTTCATAAATTTAAAATAGAAATAAGAAAACACGAATGACATTGAACTTTTTCAAGGGGCCTAAACTTAGAAATTAATTATTGGGGGTGTTCCCGTGGTCCAATTTTGTCGGATTATTCAGCAATGATTCCTGAGCAGGAAACCGTTTAAAACGTCTCAGTAGCAATATTGTCCACGTTTAACTGCAAATTATTGGTTGTATTACTGGCATTTCTTAGGAAACAGCCAATCCGCCATTTTGAAATTCATTTTTGGGGGTGTTCCTGTGGTCCGATTTTGTCGGATTCTGAATATGTTATTCAGCAATGATTCCTGAGCAGAAAAACGTTTAAAAAGTCTCAGAAGCAATATTGTCCAGGTTTAACTGCAAATTATTGGTTGTATTACTGGTATTTCTTAGGAAACAGCCAATCCGCCATTTTGAAATTCATTTTGGGGGTGTTCCTGTGGTCCGATTTTGTCGGATTCTGGATATGTTATTCAGCAATGTTTCCTGAGCAGGAAACCGTTTAAAAAGTCTCAGTAGCAATATTGTCCAGGTTAAACTGCAAATTATTGGTTGTATTACTGGTATTTCTTAGGAAACAGCCAATCCGACATTTTGAAATTCATTTTGAGGGTGTTCCTGTGGTCCGATTTTGTCGGATTCTGGATATGTTATTCAGCAATGGTTTTCTGAGCAGGAAACCGTTTAAAAAGCTTCAGAAGCAATTTGGCTCAGGTCTAATTGTAAATTGGCTAGACTAGTAAATAACAGTCAATGATTTCCACTAGGCCGTACGTGGTATTAGGAAGAAAATGTTGGGGGCCTTGAGCCACCTCTAAAAGTGCTCCAATATGCTTCAGATTTGGACCACATCTTACTTAGGTCAGGTAGAACAGATTTAAACTTGTGGAGACTAGTTCTGCTAAAGGTGAATTTTTACCATTGTCTCGTGGACCACCCTAATATATATAGGCCTATAGATGATGAATACATCATTTGCTGAGTTGATGAGGAACAGATGTAGATATTTAGTTGCTTCTTAACATCGGGTTGAAATTTTTAAAATCTTCCGCGTTTTGTCAATAGCTACCGAGTTTTTACCGATGAGTGGTAGAATTTAGTTTTGTGGCTTAGGTCATCTTCAGGTCTGATGCCTTAATTTGATGAATTTTTCGACAAAGCATGACCTCAGTTGACCAAGCAATTAAGTGTGGTGATGTCTGTTTGCATAAACGAGACGAAGATAATTGATTCGCTGTCTGGCTATGATGGAAACCATCTCAACGAATTAATTCGCACACATGTTCAAATCGATTCAGTTTAATAGTTTAAAATAAATAACTGCAGAATACAACGCAGAAAAGTAACAACATTAAAAAGAGTCTCGTAAGAACATTTCAAGTCACGGAATAGAAGTAACAAAAAGAGATAAAATATCGTGATGAGTTTCTCTTTCTACGTATACACGTTATACACGGGTTTACGAAAGTAACGCCATAGACTACCAAGAAACAAAATATTCGCTCCGATCATACTTACCTAGATATAATAGATGCGAATTGTAATTATAATTCTTATTAATTATCAAGTTCTATAGCGTCGGTGTCTAAAGAACAACCGAAGGCGCGCCAAGACCAGACCATGATCAGGTTAATGTCCGGAAGATCAGTCTGCCAAAACAGCCTATGGTGGATAATCAATGCGAAAACGATAAGCTTAAATATTAAGTAGAGCAGTGCTTCTCAAACTTTCTGATGCTGCGGCCCTGCAATTGTTTTACTAACCTTACTACGGCTGGTGCTTTTCAACATCAGCTTACATATACGACATGATACAATAAAATTTAGATTTCGTAATATTGTCACCGTTTATTGCAACTATTCTTTTGTTACTGTTGTACGTTTAAAACTGTGTTATTGTGCATGAACACCGTGTCATTTTCTCAGTTTTAAAATTTTACATTGTGTACAATTTAAAGTGTAATCAAAATTGTAAATGTCGGTCATCATTCTGCGGCCCGCTAACCAATCAGTCGCGGACCAGTACCGGATCACGGACCACAGTTTGAGTAGCACTGAAGTAGAGAACAAAATGATACAAGCGACTTAGACTTTTTAACATCACCGTTTCAGTCTTTGTTATAGTATTACATGCTTCTATCTTAACCGACAACAAACCAGATGCCTTCAAGTAAACTGTTCAGAAACTCATTCGACATACGTCGCTTAACAACCAGGCACAATGCGAACCAGATATTTAGCTTCATCACAATTCAGCTTCATCACAGAACAATCGAGTATTTCAGTCAAGTAATCGAATACCCTAAGTACATTGAACAGAGTTTCGCAGTTGAGTGGCACTGTATAATCATTCGAATACGATCATTGTGATGATTCAAAACGGTTCTATAGAAGTTATCTGCAGAGACAACTGAGTGTTGCAATGAACGCTGTTGCTTTATAATATGCCTATATATGAGCAACGAATGACAAGGAAGCATAGACAAGTTTTTTTGGGGCGGGGTCTTTTTTAAAATGATAAAATATGTAATCAGTAAATGCATTCACTTAAAAATAATTTAAAATTTTCACTTTAAATGCCTTGCTATTAAATAGTTAAAAGGCAACCATGTTTTCAAGTTTTGTTAGACCTTGTGGTGTACTTTTTAACAAGGGGCCTTCGAGCTTTTATACCTCAAGGCCTCACTGTCTAAATCTGGCACTGCCTAAAACTGCAGTGCATTGAGCAAAGCCTTGACCTAGTTCAATCTCGTGATTTCTATTGGAAGATGAGTAAAGTATATGTAGGATTCTTGAACGCAAACTGGCTTCCTATACGCGCCAATGAAAAGATTTAAACAATAAACTGAAAAGTACAATAAAGACACTAATGGTACAAAAAGCACTTGGCACAGTTTGATTTCATAGACTTCATTCACCGGATCCTGTAGGTCATAAACAATTGTTGAAAAAGCTAAAACGCACAATTGAATCGAAGAAGCAATGGAAAACTATTGCAAATAGATAGTAGAACTCTCGTATACATCAATAATCTGCGACTGTGCTTCAGCCACTTAGCCTATTGAACAGGGAAACCAACAAACAGATAATACGACAAACTTGTAGTGGCTTAGGCTATACAGAAACTCAAATACGCAAACAGAACACATGAATCGTGGCTTGAAGAGCGAAACCGTAACAGCAAAATGAAAAGAAACATGTTAATTTATGTTCATCTGTTTAATTTCAATCAAGGCCAAACCCTAAGAATGTTGGGTGCAAGCGACACAATTGTTTCCTTTCGTACAATAGGCCTACACGACAACTCACAACATTACTACTACTACTACTGCTACTGCTACTGCTACTGCTACTGCTGCTGCTGCTGCTGCTGCTGCTACTACTGCTACTACTACTACTACTACTGCAACCACTACTACTACTACTTCTACTAGTACTATTTTGACAATTTTAAACGCGTGCAAAGTCACAGAAATGCGAATTTCAGACTCGGTTAATCATTCGCCGGGTGAAGAGCGGTTGAATATCCAGAAGGTTGAAAGCCAGTGAGAAATAATGAGTTTTGAGGAGTTCCTTGAAGGAACAAAGGAAGTTCGAACATCGAAGAAACACTGGTAGGCGGTTCCTTTCCTTGGGCGAAATGCAACGCGGAATGCAAAAGAACCCAGTTCTGCATCACAGCACATTCAAGAGACCCAGGCTATGGAGAGGATGTTTTAAGGAGATTGTTGGCCATTGTAAATATAAAGTGTTTTCACTGTTTTGTGTTCGCAGATAGAAAGACAGTCGAAGTAAATGAAGATTTCTATAAATTATCGTAAAGCGAATCTAAAAAAGAAAGCTGTGCAGCAGGCAAAAATCCTAATCTGAGACCCTGATGTTTCAGATGAAAGGCGTATTCGCCATTTCAATTCATTTGAACCTTTGCTATCAAAAAATCAATAGTAACTATGTTGGCCTCTTGCGGAAAATACACAACAACGTACATTGTAAATTCATCGACTGATATGTTAGGCGATGTTAAATTGTAAATTAGAAAGCTTACAAACAGTTATTGCCAACGATGATGGAAATGTTGACGTCGACGATGACGTTATTGATGACGTTGACGATGACGTAGTAGTTGATGTCGCTCCCGTATAGACGTAGCATCATGAGAGTATGATAAGTAGGAGAATGACCTTTTATGAGAACATTTTAAAGTCCTAGGTGAAGTGAACATTTTCATCTCACTTTTACCCTTAATTTGTCTAACCCAAATGATCCGCGCGCTCGCCTGAACCCCATGAAGACACCCTGTAATATAGTCTGAGTGTGTTGACGGAAATGTTGACCTATTTGATACTTCAAGAAGAGTCGTTGGAAACAAATTCAAGTGTCACTGTCTTAATGTCAACGACATTGTCACCGTTCACTGGCGATGACGTCATTGTCAGTTTCAATGTAACTGTCAATGTCATTGTTACTCGAATCCAAACGGTTTTAACAATATAGAAATCGTTAACCAATTAGCCTTAGAAGACGTTCATTTACACAATTCCGTAAAAGCAGAGAACCATAGAGGACAACGGTTGTCATTGAACCAATTTATAGGCCTATTATACAAATGGGCCTAATAGTGCTTAATCTGTTTATATTATAAATTGGTTCAATTACAACCTGTGGTTATTTGACTTCTAGAGAATCATGCAAATGAACGACTTCTAAGTTTTAAAAACAATGAGTTGTAAGATTTGCTCAGAGCATAGATGACCAAGCGCTGAGGATGGCGGGTGGTAAGTTCAGAGAGCGGGTGAAGATCGTCACCTTGGGGGTAACTATCGTCACCTTGACAACAGGCCCCAAGATATTGACCTCTGGTGACATCGAATCTTCATTGTTGGCCGTCAAGACAATGAAGAAACTTTCGTTCCACCAGAAACGGAACTAATTTATGTCTGAAAACACAAAATTTCGCAACGTATCGTAACATATCATCACACTATCAAAGGAAAGAAAGTGGAAAACCTAGAAAAGCAAACGGAAAATCGAATGAAATAAATGGAGTAAACAGAGAGCTGATAATCGCAATAATATTGACAGTTAAACAACAACACGATATCAGTAGCACAACTGGTGACAGTAAAACAGCGACGAAACTCTTCCACCTAACTTATGAATGTTTTCAGCTGACGACAGTTTAGATTGAACGAAATGAACGTTAGAATACCTGACAGGTAGTAGCAGCAGGAGCAGAACAGGGAAAACCATCTTCATGTAAGGCAGAGGCGCGAAACCAAAACCGCAGAGAACAGCCAACTGAACGAGTTGGACGAACGTGAAGAGGTGGATCTTGCGTTGAGGAACCGTTCGGATGTAGTGGTTCGGTGGATAGGCCGCCTAGCGACAAACACGCATCAGCCATCAATAGAATGAGTGCGACACGGTAGACGGCTACTATGTATATCCTCGAGCAAGTCCCTCACTCACAAATACTCAGCGCCATCAATTGATGCCTGGTCGGTCAATATTGGTGCTTGATAAATGGGTAGTAATAATAATAGTAGTGATAATAATGATAAAAATAATAAAAGCAGTAATAATATAAAAAGCAGAGAAGAGGACACAAAATGGCGATGGGGAAAATAGGAGACAGCGAGGGATAGAAAGAGAAAGAGATAAAACAAGAAAGAATGAAACGGAATGGAAGATATCAAAAGTATTGAAACGCCGACCAATGACTTTGAAATTTCTTACATGCAGTTCATAATACAAGCTACATACTAATCTATTGACTTGCTTAATCACTCACTTACTCATTACTCATGCATCTTCTTCTGGTTCTCTGCCTTCAGCCAGGTTCCATCGTCCGACGTCGCCATTTCTCTCGATTTTGAGCCTCATCTTTTGTATCCTTCCTTCATCATCCAATCCAGCATCATCTGTCTTGGTCTTCCCCTTGTCCTCCTCCCCTCCATTCGTCCCTCGATGAAATTTTTTTTGGAGAGAGTCCCCTCTCAGCGTGTGCCCGATCCATTTCCTCTGCCTCCTTCTTAATGTGTGTATGAAGGACCTTTCTTCTACAATCCTTCCCATATCTTCCATTCTTCATGCAATATATAAATACATACATGTATGATGTATAACATTCATACATGCCTACACGCATACATACATATGTACAATTGTACATACATGGATACATACATACATATATACTTATATGCATGCATCCACACGTGTGTGCATGAGCTTACATACATGCATCAATGCATGCACACATACATATATATATACAATTATACATACATACATGCATGCATATTTATACAAACATCCATATATACATGCATGCACACATATATACATGCATCTACACACACACACACATATATATACCGGGTGGCCCATTAAAAACGTTCCCAAACTTTGTTAACCTGGCAATTAAACAATTTTAAAGTAAATTGAATCATAGTAAATCAAACTAATCATAATTCATATTTGTACAACATAGCCAAAATTTAGCTCATAATACTCAACAGTTTGAGAGAAATTGTTGTTAGAACTGTATGACCCATGGTCAAAATTTTGCACAATTGTTTTATGATGACGTTTTACGCGAACAAATGTCTAATTGATCCTCCGCCTTCTCTTGTAACGACCCTTAAACGCTGTTTCCACTGTCCTATTGATTTCTCTATTTGTGTGTCGTCTAATAGAGACCATTTTGCTTCAATGACCTGCTTAAGTTCGTCAGTATTTAGAAACGGTTTTCTGCGACCAGCATTCACAAGCTCCTTTAGGGCGTTCCATACATAGTAGTCCAGAGGATTTAGATCGGGAGAGTTTGGTGGCCAGGCATCACTGTGGATAAAATCAGGGGTGTTTGCTTGAAGAAACTGCTGAGTCAATCTGCAACGATGTGAAGGAGCACTGTCTTGTTGAAAGATGTAATTGTCGTCAGGATAGAATCTACGACATTGGGGAATGAGCTTATCGCGTAACAAGCCGACGTAATACTCTCCATTGACTTTGGTTTTCTGAGGCTCAATGAAGATGATGTCAGTTTTACCGTGCATCGAAACTCCAGCAGATACCATTAATTTTTTTAGAGAACAATGGACAATAGGACAGTGGAAACAGCGTTTAGGGGTCGTTACAAGAGAAGGCGGCGGATCAATTAAACATTTGTTCGCGTAAAACGTCATCATAAAACAATTGTGCAAAATTTTGACCATGGGTCATACAGTTCTAACAACAATTTCTCTCAAACTGTTGAGTATTTTGCGCTAAATTTTGGCTGTGTTGTACAAATATGAATTATGATTAGTTTGGTATACTATGATTCAATTTACTTTAAAATTGTTTAATTGCCAGGTTAACAAAGTTTGGGAACGTTTTTAATGGGCCACCCGGTATATATATATACATCCAGACATACATTCATGCCAAGCATGGAAGATATCAAAACAATGCCTGCATGCATGCTCTTTCCGAGACATTGATGCAAGCTGTTTCTTCATGCATGCATGCACGTTTGCTCTTAATGATATCTTCCATTCTTCTGGTATCTTCTGTGCATTGATGCATGCATGCATAATACGTATATATACATCTATAAATGCAGTATAGTTAATTACTAATTAGATCGACGGGAATCTGACGAGGGATGGGTGCTGATCCCAATTGCCAACTGCCCCCTTTGTACCTGTTCGGTGAAGAGCAGGACGATTCTCTCGAAGAGTTGGTTGCGATGGAGCGCCGTTATGGCCAGGTAGAGAAAGAGTCCATCGAGAACTGGCCGAGGAATCAGCTTCAGTTCATCGATAGACAAAACGGACAGACCAATCAGCACGTGACACAGGATCCCGGTAACACGAGTCTCACGAACGCAGATGATTCTAAGAGTCAGGCAACAGCGCCAAACAATGCCAATTACCAAATAAGAAATTAATTGGAATTGCAATTGTAATTAGTAACTTCTATTGCGCCGGTGTCTAATGCACACGCCATCAACATTAACAATCATTTGAATCGGACGCATAAAATTACCGCTTTGATGTCTGATACTTAGTTTGTTAGAATAGAATTTCACTGTACATTTTAGCTGAAACCATCCGTTAGCTCTTGTAAAGGAGGAGAACGAGGACCCTGAGAGGAGAAGGGTGAACGTGACTGACCAGTTGTAAAGAAGGAGAATGAGGACCCTGAGAGGAGAAAGGTGAACGTGACTGACCTTTGGTAGACGTGACCTTGGTTAACATGATCCTCTACGTCGGCCATTGCTCGGACGTGAAGCGGCGAATGAGGCAGAGCTCCGTGGACCATTGGAAGTCCGAAGTAGGCGAGAGCTGCATTGAGCAAAGCAACGACCATCAGATCCCAGTGATAGGCAGGGCCCTTCTTCAGCCTAACCAACATATAACACATAACACATTCAGTGTTAACGGGGACATGCTTTGGCGACATGCTTAAGCATCTTAAACCACATATTTTGAAGCATCAGTCTCATAAACCAGACTGTTCCTATTGACATTTAACATTTATGCCAGCGTAGAGAGCGTCTCGTAGTTTTTCTTTAGGAGGAGATACAGACATTTCCACTTACGAATTTACAATCACAATAAGTACACCGTGTCTCAAAATAAACTGTGCAAAATTGTTTCTGTCAGAACTTCGTCAAATTTCCACCAATTTTAATAATTTTTGGTAGGTAGATGGCAAACTGGCTGAAGTTTTAGGCTATACATAAATTTTCCACCTCATCTGACTCATGTCACCGCACTACCTTGTTAAACACAGATGTGCGGACGTAAAAACGATCGAAAACACCATTTTTAATCAAAGATAGCGCAGTTTAAAATAAACAGTTACGTCATTAATACGTAAATAATGATTGCCAGCTATTCTGAGGGTAGACCATCGATATCTATATTTAGACCTGGATTGCGCTTAGCCTATTCGTTCTGCTCGAATCGGCGCGGTCGGCGAACAGGCCTTTCCGCCATCTTCCTACTCTTATTCTATTAGCTGTGCGTTTCATACCTGTAATAAAGTTTCGACTAAGACCTTCAAGTAAAGAGCATTTCCACATTCAAAGCAAGCTAACCAACCGTTAATTGATGTTCAGTCGTCTTACTACGACTAGTACAAATTAGTATGTGTTGTTTAGCAACAATTCTTTAGTAAAGGACCAAGGGGCGTCCATATAGTACGTAGCCTACGCACAGCATAACGCATAGAGGTAGAGGGGTCAGGTATGCAAGCGTGGGGTCAGCGGAAAATGTACGTACACCTCCTCATTCCCGCGCAATGATGACTGGTATGACCACCACCACCTACCATTACATCACATCACGGCAGTGACAAGTCATTTGGCAACTTTGGACTCCTATATCAGACGCTCCAGCTACACGCATCCTAACTACTCTACAGCCCATTATAGTCGAGATCACCGTCAGAGCCAAGGACACTGTCATTCTCCTTTCAGACCTTACTTACCTCCTGCAACAACCTCTCTCCTGCCTCTTGGACCTTTTGCAAGACAGACACCCAGTTCTCTAGCCCATGAAGCTACATATAAAATATACACAATAATTTCTGTTTTGATGTATATTTACTAAACTCATGGGCGTAACTTTGGTCTAAAAAGTGGGGGTACCAATTTCTTCTCCACTTTCGCTTTGGCATGGATATCATTTTGGACATATTATGCATAACTGTAATAGTAAATTAGTAGCAGTAATAATAGTAGCGGGTAGTAGTAATAGCAGCAGCAGTAGTAGTAGCAGCAACAACAGCAATAGTGGTAAAAATAATATCAATAAGGGCCTATACTGCTCTGTAATGTGTTTTCAGTTTTGAGGGATCACTTGTTCCTTGGGAAGAATATGCGGCTGAAGCAGCTCATTGTACACATACCAAATCACATGAATGTCAGATCATGTGGATTGTGTCAATAAAAACAAGCCATCTTTTTTATTGTTTGTACCACTGTACAGAGCATTAATCAGTTATGTACATTTCAGTAGACATTGTACAGCACAAACAAAAGGAGAACCAAAAAGGCACCAAGGTCCCGCTACTTAGGGCTCCCTGTGCAACATTATATAATATACATGGTTTGTTGACACCTACTGAAGCAATTTTTCATGACAAATTAGGTACAACGTTTGTTAAAGCAAAGTACGAGGTAAAAGAACAAAACGTGGAGTCACAAATCAGAGTCCATCGTAAAGACAAGAGAAAATATAAGCTATCATGGTACAACAAACAAAACAATAAAGTTTGATAGGGGCTTAGGCCATACATCATTTTTGTCACCCTTCTTAACAACTCGAAAGCACTCTATGCCTTAAAACGGCACTGCACACACCTACACACACACACACCACACCTACACAGACACCACACACACACAACACACACCCACACCCCCACACACCACACATACCACACACATACCACACACATACCACACACATACCACACACACACACACACACACACACACACACCCACATACACACACAACACATGAGACAGCGTAAGGGCTTACGGGGTTTTACGCCACGCCAGGGACCCACCTGCCAACAAAGGGCTTACGGGGTTTTACGCCATGCTGACTCACACACACACGCACACCACATACACCTACCCACACACACACACCCACACACACACCTACACACCCACACACACCTACACCGCACACACACCACACCCACACACACCACACACGCCTACCCACACTCACCTACCCACACACACATACCTGCACACACCCACACACACCACACCCACACACCACACCAAACCGACAACACAGAGCCAAGTGCACCCGAAACCTGCATCAGAATCCATCTCTCGTAACCCCCACAAATTACGCTATAACTTATTAAATAAAACAATTTATGACGGACATGAAAGTTCAGTTTAATTGTTTGCCTTTGGCATTGCTGTACTTTAAGCGCTTCTGTACTGCAACAGCACGATCAACAACAACATCCATTTTCCTTTTCAGAGATCTTGGACTATCTTTTATCAAATAGGAGTGATCCTTCTCAGGCAGTACAACTGTAGGCAATGTTAACGGTGCACACGGTTCTGACATCTGTGTATTCATGGCAGCCTCAACTTGCTGCAATCGCTCTTTCGGGGGTTTCCGAGACTTCACAACCTAACACAGCAACAAGCAACATAAAATCAAGAATACAGCTGATAATGGAAAACATACATGTGGTTGATAGGCTGTTCAGAGGTAGCCCTAACCCAGAACATACTATTGTGCTATGTATTATTGTATCCTTGCGTTTTTCTCTGGATGGTTACCAAAAAGATGAAATGAATGTGCTTGTGCTTTTGACACATCTCTGTAAACACGTCAGGTGCCAGGTATGGGCTGGGACTGAATTTATGCACTATATAAATCCAATGTTCCTTGTAAAAGTACATATTTGACATATTTCACTGGCTCTGGACTTGGATCAAGGGATGTCTAAGTGGTGTCCTGTGCTTTGCTGACTTATACAAACTACTATCATGGTCTAAAACGATGTTACCATGTTTATAATTGTCTATATTTCATAATAGCAGCATAAATCAACAACCGCTTTACAAAACAATAAATATATTAATTAACGGTGTGCACAATTCTGACATCTGTCTATTCATGGTGGCCTCAACTTGCTGCAGTCACTCTTAATTAATTAATTAAATTATCCTCAGTTCACCAGTATAAATAAATAATAGCTGACAGATGGGTATGAAGTAAAAAGTTGTTGCAGGAAAAATCAGTATGGAAAGAAACCTTAACAAGGTGATCAGATAAGGTAAAGATGGTTGGCACAGATCCAGGATGAAGTCGGTCCAGTTCGATCAAAGCAGCTTGGCTGAAAGTGATCAGAGCAAACGACCAATTTCTTTGATGGTGCAAAACTTTCTCGATGCATATTGTTCACCCACTGTTTCAGCAGTTCCGGGTGGGAATGTGGAAATCTGTTGATATATTCAGCATATTCACAAATTTCAATTAGTAAATATGCGTTGTACAAATTGCAAATATTTATTATACATCTATATAAGAATTTTGGGTGAGGAATTGTGATTAAGATGCGAAACTGGCAACTTTAAAGGTGCATGATGCAATGGTTTGGGATGATGTTTGGGACGTGAAAGTGGGGGTCTTCCCGAATCCCCGATAGTGGTGGATAAGCAAAATTGTTTGAATTCCTGAAAACAATTGTCTGCCATTTGTTCGAATACTGAAAACTACTATGGATTAGCCGGCCAATATCCTGAATAGGGTAAAAATAGCTTCCCGGCGAAGTTCTGTTTCGGGAATTAGCCGCGAACCCGTCTAAGCGATAGGCCTATGGGTATTTCGCGTGATTGAAGTCCGTATTCACTTGAATTTATTTACATTTTCATCAGAACTCCGCTCACGCAGTACTAAAATAGTCAGTAAATAGGCATACTCACACATGAAACGACTGTGGTGCTCCTTTAAATTGCTGATTAGAACAGTTTATAGCCGCGCAACAAGGCATCTTCAGTCAACATTCGACAACACTCAGAGGAGCAAGATGGCAGGTCGCTGACCTCACTTCTCAGCCCCCTTAGCGCAATCCAGGTCTAAATATAGATATCGATGGGGTAGACTAGTTAAAATTAGAAATTTATTAAATAACATCTGACGCCCTCTAACGAATTGATGAACAAAATCTGAGCACTCTAGTTGTTAAAATTTAAGCGTTATATAAGAATTTGGTACATATGTGTTTAACAAGGTAGTGCGGTGACATGAGTCAGGTGAGGTAGAAAATTTATGTATAGCATAAAATTTCAGCCATTTTGCCATCTATCTACCAAAAATTATTAAAATTGATGGAAATTTGACGAAGTTCTGACAGAAACAATTTTGCACAGTTTATTTTGAGACACGGTGTAGACTATGCACGTGCCTCTTACAAAAAGAGCATTAGGTACAAGTAGACTTATGTGTTTACTTGTAAGTTACATGCTGTAGAGTTAATGTAAACTTTTGGCTGTGTTATGTACGTCAATATTAAGTCTACATAATAAGTTTAGAAGAGTTTGGTGTTTCGAAGAAATGGTCAACTTTCAGATATACACTTGGCAGGACTTCAGAATGAACAAATGTAATTAATATTAGACAACAACAAAGTCACAGCAGCAACTGTTGTGCACAAGACTTTCTTTCTTTGGCAGATATAGTTATTAATTCAAGCTCCTCAAAACAGGGTGTCATACTTCACACTTACCGCCACCAATATTAAGGATTTTGAATTATTCATTTTATGGGAACAGCTAGATTAACCACCAAATCTCATCAGAACTGTACTTTGATTAAAGGGATGTGCATGATTAAATTTGACAGCTTTTCAGCTAATACATAATATTATTTCCAATATAGACATTATGAACTGCCTATTTGGAATTGATAAGTTGAAACATATGTTAATTTAGACAAGTTTAAAAACATACTTATACAGACACGTGAACAGAAAGAACATCGGTGGTTGAATTAACTATCTAAATATTTGAATATTTGAGTGTGAGTGAAATTTGAAATGACAATAAAATTGTTTTATTTGCGACTAATATAGCAAATAAATTTACATTTTTAAACAATCCGTGTTGGAAGTAACGTCACGGCGACGTCTTTTATGAAATATAAGCCCCCATTGTTAAATGACATTTAGCAGGAAGGATAGCTTGTTTATACGTTTTTGCGACAAAATAATTGCATGGAATATATAATATTATGACATGTTCGTGTTTATTGAAAGCTCACTGACAAACAGCAGTAAGTAGCATTGAAACATATGGCAGTACAATTGTCAAGATCTTATAGAACACACGTCTTGGCAGCCTGTTAGGCGCCCCCTCATTTTGCTGATGCCCGCTAGGGAGTGGAAGGCTGAGTCGACTTATAGGGAGCTTATAGCTATCGAACCGCGTATCGAACCGCGTCTTTTAAGATCTTATGCTCTTTGAGCAAGAGTGTTACCATTCATCTATCCCCCAAAACGGAGCAAAATAATCCAACATCAGTTATAGTTAAAATGTAGTTAATTGAAATCTGTAGTTTAAACTACTAATCTAGTCCAATCTATTTTTTATAGCGCCGTCATCTTTTGTCCAAGGCATCAGTCGATGGTTGCATGAAGTAAAATCGTAATCCAAAATCAGAATCTGTGCACCTTACCTCGCCTGAGTTTAGAAAAGTCAAGTAGATGTTTAGCTTCCATTAATCTTGAATAACGGTTTCCATTAATTGTTGAAATCATGAAATCATATAGGAGTTCATTTTTGCGGTTCGCAGTGTATTCTCAATTCAGACATGATTGCCTGCTTATTTCGAAATGACTAATTGAAGCACCTGTTGTGGTTATAAGAAATGCATATCCACAGAACAGAGTTTGATCTTTCTGACAAGTGGGGCGCATTATACTCTGCCTGATTTTATGAAGTTCTCAATGTTGGGGCTATCGCAGTATAGACCAGTCTTCAACCTGACCCGAACGACATTGGTCTGACCTGTTTTCTGGGCTGTTGACCATTGCTCCGGCGATCGATTGGTCCATGAAGAAGAGCAGGGACAGTGAGAAACCGAGGAACATCGATCCCATGATGGCCGGCCAGTGCAACTTGTCGAGCTGCGCTGGGATGAAGACGTCACCAGTAATCAACTTAAACTTCTCTACTGATAACACACGACAGTGACGTAAGACAACTTATGGTTAGACAGGCGAGTTATGGTCAAATAAGGTGAGGTAGGGTCAGATAAGATAATTAAGTCTATCGTGCGTTTAGTGTTTATTGCATGGCCATACATATTCCAAGAATTTATGTAGCGCCACCATAATAATGTAATCTCCCCTTCCCTTAGCTACTGAACGTGCCTCTGATCCAAATATTGACGTCTGTCACGTGAATCTTAATACATGCATACATTCATTCTGGTGTGGAACCGTAAAAAGTTCGACCATGTAACACCACTGCTCCGTACGTGCTGCATTGGCTCCCGGTTGAGCACCGTTTTGAGCATAAACTGGCTTTGCTGGTGTACAGGTCTTTACATGGGGCATGCGACCCTGAGTATATCAGTGCATACTGTGTCGGGGCGTGTCGTCATCTCGAACAGGCCTTCCATGAAGTCGGAGGATAGAGGTGATTTTCGCGTGCGAAGGTCAAAAACTTGCTTCGGGGACCGTGCCTTCTCAGTCGCTGGACCTAGGTGCTGGAATAGGATTCCTGCCTCAATACGTTCATTGACTACAGTGGACGCCTTCAAGACGAGACTCAAGACCCATTACTTTAAAATTGCTTATCCTGACTAGTCGTTAGGTTGTTTAACGCCCTTGTAACGGCATGTGTCGTGTTACGGCGCTGTAGAAGTTGTCGCATTCACCATCATCATCATCATCGTCATCATCATCATCATCATCGTCATCATCATCATCATCATCACCTATGGGTCAGAAGTCACTTTTTGAGTCCAGAGATTCCAATTATAACTACAAAATAGACATAAAATCGAGCATAAGAGCAACTCCGGAAAGTTCTAGATTTCAACTCCCATCACTCATATCTAGGTCTATGCTAGATTGAAGAAATGAAATCTAGGCATAAACGCAGAAAGAACTTACATTTGATGTCTTTGAATACAAATGAACCGAGCAGTGACATGGTTAGAACAGAGACCGGAAGTGCACAGTCGGCCAGAAGAGCCCTCTTGTTGCCGTTCAGGAATGGACTGAAACGTTCCAAATCAAAATGGCAAAGGTTAAGACCATTTAGATAAGCATGGCTATTATTATTTATTTATTATTATTACGAACATTTATGTAGCTCCACTCCTACGATGTAATAATGTATATCAGATACGCTCTCTGCGCTCACCTATATGATGATAAGTGTCATTACGAACGAAAAAAAACATCAGCAAAACAATAAGCTGGAAGAGTCACCAGTGGTGGACCCACGCACACACGTGGAACCAACCAAAGGATTCTCGTCGACAGATGGCATGGATGTTCAGAGTCTTTGGACCAAGAGTTGCGTTGATAGGGTAGAGCGGTGACAGGTGACAGCACTCGCGGACACTATGGCGCTGCCGACGAACAGTCCCTCATTGGTAGAAGATATCGCACGTCACTCTAAGCCAACATTGAGTAGACATCATAATGCTGAAGTGTGCAAGTAAGCAAGTTGGAGCAGGATAGGAAAGACCGACGCGACGCTCAAACAAGCGCCTCAGTTTTCTCATTCTCGTCTCTTTGAGCTAAACCGTCTCGGAAATGCAGTAGATAAGGCAAGTAATTGATAACTTGCTGAGTGACGAACTACACCAGGCGAGTTGCGAACCAAGTTAGGCATCATCGAAATACCACCACTCCCTTTTAGGAACGTAGCTTCTGATTGGTGGGCCACCAAAACAGAGTCCACAATAAGGGTAACAGATAAACCCCTTTCATAATTAAGACTCGACATTTTCGCTTATAGGGGATCAATGTCAAAGTATGTAAACGTATCAACCAACTGGAACCCTTAGGTTATAGGAACAACTAGATCATTACTCGTTGTAATTAGTAGTGGTCAGTCAGACAGGAAGAGCGGATAGTAGCTCTAGCAGCCTCTGGGATCATTGTTAGTGTGAAGGACACATCTGGGGTAACAACATTCACTGATCGAGTGCAGGATCTAATTGTATGAGTGGTGAGCATGGAACATAAAAAGGTAAGTTGGTTAAAATTTATTATTTTTTGACTGTAAGGCAGAGTGGAAATGGAAACTGCATCTTCACCATCAGTACAGTATATATACGCATCATATCCCAAGACTGTCCGTGGTGGTGACAGAGGTGCAAGGCAAGTGAAATTAACAATGCGCTGTTAAGCCATATACCATGAGGAGAATAATTGTATGAGATAGGCAGAATGCGATATAGAAGTGATGGCAATGAACTGTACATTGATGTAGGTGAGTGTAGAAGTGGGCCAGGTCTAGTTGTGTGCAGGTCTAGAAAATACGGACCTTCTGACCAAATTCTAGGAAGATTATATTGAAAGATAAGATGATAAAATATTGCGGTTCATTGGTCTGATTGTGGCAATACAAGGGCAGATATGAATAAGCAGTCATGGTTCCTACGGATAGAAGGTGAGACAGGTAGAAAAGCATACGGTCGTGTAGGCAAAGGGCAGTTTGGCTGCACTTGACGGTTAGAACTAAATAGCAGCAGAATAAACCCGACAGAGACATCAGAGCAGATTTAGGAAAACGACTGAGATCAGCATAGATATGGATCTGAAATTAGCATGCAGCCTGTGAGTCAAATGCATTAAATGTAGGTAGACGCAAAGAAGGATACGAAGATAAGATGATACATGGAAACAGTGTCAAAGGACCAGGAAGGTAGACGGTCACGGAAAGGTATGCAGTGATACATAGTGAATCAGTTATCTTAGGGGAAGGTATAGCAGTGGTCAGCATTAGCTGAGATCTGGTTAAGGTTGGATTTAAATTTAGTTCAGTCCTCAGCCAATGGGAACGAAGCGTAGGCTATGATCAGGCGTGGAGGCAGTAGAGGCCATGACTGAGGTATGACGTAGGCAGACAATCCAGTCGGCCAAGTAAAGAAGATACCAAGACGTAGAGGGTAATCGAAAGACAGTGTAGCATGAGGATGAGCCGTATCCCGAGAGTATTAGCAACTGATCCTCTGAGGAAGAGGAGTAAGCCTTATTAGCAAGTGATCCTCTGAGGAAGAGGAGTAAGCCTTATTAGCAAGTGATCCTCTGAGGAAGAGGAGTAAGCCTTATTAGCAAGTGATCCTCTGAGGAAGAGGAGTAAGCCTTATTAGCAAGTGATCCTCTGAGGAAGAGGAGTAAGCCTTATTAGCAAATAATCCTCTGAGGAAGAGGAGTAAGCCTGAGTCTGAGCATAGTGCTAGCCTAGTGATATCTTAGTGGACTGGCTGAAGACGTTTTAAGATATAAGATTAGGAGACTAGACGGAACGGCATTCTGTGCTCAGTGACGGACCCTGACGCACAGAAGCATTGGCGTCTGTGAAGTAGAGAACAGATTTGAGCTTTCATTGTTGTTCTATAAAGTATGTACATTTATAATATAATCTATAATCAAGCTTAGTGTCTCTTTCTTCTCCTGTGACTACGTTCCTCAGTCTTATAATTGTAAGATTGTTGGATAGCAGCTCTCACGTTTGCACCTTATGCGCAATAAGTTTAAGCTAAAGTATGTGCTATATTAAACAAACAACATTGGAGAGAAGGAGGAGCGCAGGAGACTAATCACAGCTTATAAGATTATCAGTGGAAAGAATGCAGTACAATGGGAGAGGTTCTTTGAATTAGTACGAATCGAGGCGACTCGAAGATATAGGTGTAATGTTTTGAGAAAATGAAACAAATATTAGTGCAGAAATTCTTCAGTGTGGAGTGGCTTGGATGATAGAACTGTCTCAGAGGACACTGTCACAGAATCTTTAGAAAGAAACTAGGAAGGATGTACTGTTAAGTAGTCTAGATCAACTTGCAGTGGTTCTTATGCAGACTGTATGCCTTTTGAACAACTTAAAACCCTGCTATATTATACTACATTATGTTGTAATTACGACAATTTATGAAGCATCGTCTGTAGCAGGCTACTTCTACGGTGCTCTACAATGTCAACTTTTAGTGCAAATGCTACGAGTTACATAGTAAATAGCTTTTAATATTATATATTAAAGGATGCGTGAATAAGAGAATACTTTTCCTTTACAGCAGGAAGTAGTTCTTACGTTTTCGTGAAGTTATAGAGCGAGAGGCTGAGCCAGACAGTGCCAAGCATCAGCAGCAGATAGAGGAGGCTGTTCTCTCGAAGGCATTCGCTGGTTGCATTCTTTGTCGAATATCCAGTTTCAATCTTCACCGGGCAGGCGATTGATGATGATGACGACGATGATGATGACGACGACGATGATGACAGTGAAGAGGAGGAGGAATTATCGATCGCCGTCTGAAGCTCAGTCATCAGAGCAGTGGCAGTAATCGCCAGGCCACGCCTCACTGCACCGCTGACGTCATCGGCTAGGCCACGGTTGACTGCACTGCCTACGTCATCCACCAGCATCGTCGACTCTTCTACGGATGACGTCGCCGCAGTCATCGACAGCTTATTGCAGGCGCTCGAAAAATAATTAGTCCTGAAATCTAAACAACAGTTGTTCGTAAATCTTAAAAGTTGTTCCTAAAATCTTAAAACTTGTTCCTTAAATCTTAAAACTTGTTCCTTAAATCTTAAAAGTTGTTCCTAAAATCATAAAAGTTGATCCTAAAATCTTAAAAGTTGATCCTAAAATCTTAAAGGTTGGTCCTAAAACTTTGAGATCGTAAGAGACCTGAAGTGTCGTTTGCGAAAGTGGAAATTTCCTTTTATGAACTATGTGAAAGAGGAAGAATGATTTTAAAATGTACGTTAATGTAGGCCTACAATTAATTGCTTCGATTCTTAAGTTAGGCATACGAATTGCGCACAAAGGCTTTTCAAAATATTATAATCTTACATTCAGCGTCGATGCAAAAAGAATAACCTCAATTGGTTCTGGAAGTATCAACCTCAATAAACCTACTGCTTGATAAGCCTCTTTAATCTGAAATATGAATAATTATTCAGAATAGTCTAATTTGTTTGTTCTAAGTTATTTTAATAGTTCATGCGTACTTTAAAAAGCATGTGAACTATGAAAATCGATTTTTATGATCTGAGAAGATTTTGGAACAAATGAATTTGTAATTAGGCCTAATGAAAATTCGTGACAGTTAGAGTAAATGAAATATTATGCGGTGACTTCCTAAGACAAATGTTGTTCAAAAGCAAGTCGATTGGTCATTGATGGGTAAACATGATATCCTGGACAAATCTTTGAGTTGAAAACAGACTTTGCAGCTTTTCATAAGCAACATAAGCCACCTATTGGCAAGCATGAATTTGTAATTGATCACATAGTGGCTCGTGTGTGTTCTCATATTAACACGGAATAATAGCTTACATGCAGTGAGGGACAGTGTTCACTCGGACATTCGCAGGTGTTTGCTTTCAATGTTGTCAAAACAAGTGTCATTCAGAAATGACCGCAAGTAGCCTACGTATCAAACGAATGGGTTCTATTTATCTACGCAACCGAGTATAGGCAAAGTAAACAAAAGCAGACCGAGTACAGGTGCCTGGGAACCATAGGAACTCGACCCAGGAAAATGCATTTGGACGAATATCTATAGGCTAATGAAGGAAAGCGCTTCGTGGAGATGTCTGGAAATTTCGCAAACACGATCGTTTCTGGTTTCTGTTTATATGCGGGATGTTCTGCGCTGGCTCCCTTTCCCGCTGCGAATCACAGGGTCTCTGCGCTGGTCAGGCGTTTTCTGGAGGGATTCCCCCCATACCTGCGGGAACTTTGTCGCCCTAACTCGGGGGTCCTGCGGCGATCTGCTCTTCGCTCGGCTGACCTGGCCGAGCTCTTGGTTCCCCGCATGCGGACGGCCGTTATGCAGCGCCGTTCTTTTTCTTTTTCGGTCGCTGACCCCACAACCTGGAATGGCCTCCTTGTTGCACTCCGCCTGGTCCCTATGACTCACTCTACCTTGTTCCTTACTAACTTAAAGACTACTCTCTTTAGCCGTGTTTGGACTGGGAGCGCTCCTTAGTAGATCACCTTGAAGGGGCGCTATATTAAAGCTCTTTAATAAGTAGGTCATATGTGACTTTGTAAAGTTTCTGAGCCGACAAGACGAAACGAAAACGAACGAACGAACATGAGTTTACAGCAAGTGAGTCAATCTTAATAATTGACGAAAATAGCACTAATCGTAATCTAATGACTTCTATAGCGCCTTAGGTTAGCCATTGCCGTTGAGATAGACATTATTTTAGCTTATATAGAAGACGGGTTTGCACAAGTTTTATACGACTTGGCCACCACAATATTTAATAGATATTCAGAGATAGGACATGTCCTTGTCATAACCGATAAGGAATATAGCCTACAACAATATACTGTACAACTGCATTTGATGTTACGTTACCTTCATTCCAAAGTGCGCATACGACACAACATCGATGGTGCTGAGCAACTGTGCGTGGAAGATTTGGTCAATGTCCTTACTCAGTAATTGCTTTGGGTGAGACTCGAACCCGTACCCACCCATGGCGTCACAGGTCAAGCGCTCTAACCGAACAATATCATTCTGAGACTATTTTTGCAGCGGTTTTGTCGGAAATCTGACAGTTACATCTGAAAATTCGGCGCAGAAGCTGAAAACTCCCATTAGGTGACCATAGAGAGAAACATTGTGCCTTAGACAGCAAACATTCCAGTTGTGTCCAGTCTTAGATACAGAGCGGAATCTTTCGCCGAAACCTCAACTGGTACTTTGACACTTTGAAGACGAGCTGCATTGGTTTCCCAGTCACTTGTAGCAAAACTCGTCGTTAAAGTGTCAAATAAGTAAAATAAAAAATGCGTAGGCCCTAAAGAGCAGCTTACAAAGGAATAAACAAAGGGGAAAAAGAAAAGAAGAAATGAAATATATTCTCACCATTAATGACATCTTTGAAGGCGTCGGTTGTAAACGTGATTGCCATGAATAACGCGAATATTTCTTCGGTCGATCTAAAGTTTCACGAAGAAACAAAACTTTTCTTGTTAAAACTAACTCTTAGTAAACGTAAAAACGGAAGTAAACAAACCTGTTTACACGCCTCTACAGAAACCTCGCAAAGCGTTGTCCTGAGTCCAGTCGAACGGATCATTCGCAACACTAACCAGAGCAATCCAAAGACAGGCCACAGGCCTCTCTACGTTCTCGATGGATGGTCCGAAGTGGCTGTGGAATTTGCTGCTCCACTCTCTGTGCTATGTTTGATCTTTATTGTCTTTCAGATCTATGCCTATGACTCAACGCTTTGAACTCGGTTACCCACCGTAGCCTGATTATCTTATTTCTCGACTAAAGTAAAGTACCACATTCTACGAATTTTCTAGACAAGTCTATTTTATGCGTGAACAAAGTTTTCACTTCCGCTACAGTGGCGTATGCTTATTATAGGCCTATTGAGTGAATTTATATTGGGACACTGTGGCCGATAGGTTAGAGTGATCGCTCGCCTTGTAACACGGAGAGAACAGGTTCGAGCCTCCACTGAGACAATTATTGTCTAGGAACCTTGAGCAAGTCCTACTCACACTTGCTCAGCGTCGTCGATTGATGTGTGTTGCTAGATAGTGTGCTTTAGTGGCGCTTATAAAATGCATAATAATCAGAATAATTTCACGTGAAGAAAGCAGAGGTGAGAATGTTTTTACCTCGTTGACCATTTCATGAGTTTACTGGCATCCGTGAACGCGAAGATGAGCAGAAAGAGAGAGTTCCACAGACCGGTCCAGGCAAACATCGCCGCAAAGTCAAGTCCCCAATCCTCGCAGATGCTGAAGATCACTGCAACACAAAACATGCAGCACGAGTCACATTCCTATCTAATCAATTGGCTTTTGTAGCGCCGCTAATATAATACACACGGAGCATTGGAGAGATTGATTGATTGATTGATTGATTGATTGATTGATTGATTGATTGATTGATTGATTGATTGATTGATTGATTGATTGATTGATTGATTGATTGATTGATTGATTGATTGATTGATTGATTGATTGATTGATTGATTGATTGATTGATTGATTGATTGATTGGAGCGATTGATTGGTAGATTGATTGGAGCGATTGATTGATTGACTGGAGTCATTGATTGAATGATTGGAGCGATTGGTTGATGCTTCCGTTGCATTCACCACGCAGTTATTATTTACATCACATCACTATTATCGTAATTATTATTAATGCCAATATAAGTGATTTTTTTAATTATAATTGCAGTAATAACAATTATTATTAATGTTGTTGCTGTTATTTGGGAGGGGGATAGAGTAGTGGTAACACTCATGGCCAGGAGAGCATAAGGTACGCGGATCGACTCCCGTAAAAGTTAACCCCCCTCTAGGGCGGCGCCTTACATGGCTGCTAAACCGTGTGTTTAATTAAGATATTGATTGTACTTTCATGTTTCAATGTAATCTTACTGCGTCTGTCGGTAATAAAGAATATAATTATTATTATTATAATAATAATAATTATTATTATTTTTCACGAGGCAGCTATAATAATTATAGCTCATGATTAAAATGTTGTTATATCGCATTTATTACGCATTAAATCTGGAACTGAAACGCAAATAAATATTAATGAAAGACTTGGCTAAGGTTCATACTCAGTAACCGTCTGAGATTCGAACCCATGCACTCTGCGTTAGAAGGAGAGCGCTTTAACCAATCGGCTACCGTGCTTCATTTACAACAAACACAGTGTTATCGCTTCATCAGTTACATGTACATCACTCTAGAACATGACTTGCAGGTTCAACGTGGAATAAGACGCCATGTTATATATATTCAGTTAGCTACGCTACAACTACGTCTAATGGGGGGGGGGGTGCTCGCGGTAATTCCAATTTCTCACTGTCAAGAAAACTTCCGAGATGAGACACGTTGTTAAATGTCACAGAAAAAATATATCAGGCCTCTCTGTTATGCAAGATTGACTGAGCTGGATTTGTTAGTTTGAAAACTTTTTTAGGCTTTTGTCATGGTTTTCTTGGTTATCATTAGAGTTATTATTGAAATCATACTCATCGTCGTCGTCATTATCATCATTCATATGGAGAATTTATATAGCGCCTCTTCAAGGCTATCTCAGTCGGTGTTTACACGCCGGAGCGCCACCTATCAACATCATCATCGCTGTCCGTACAATACACACTTGACGTTTCTCCCAACCCTTCTTGACTCGCGCTACCAAATCCAAGCAGTGCTTTATATTTGAAATAAGACCCGTCGCTGTTAACAATGGGCTTCACACTCGAGACAGACGGCGTCTCGCACTGATTTTGACGTAGAACGATAATGACAAACCAATTATCTGCTTACCTTTTGTATAGAGAGCCAGAGGAGCTGTGGTCAACAAGATGACCATCGGTTGACCACCGCAGATGGCGAAGAATATGCCACCGATTGTCTGAGAGTAGATGACTTTCTTTACATCTGAAAGAACAATAGGCCTATGTTCATTTGCTACTTACTTATTTTATTAAGCTAATTTATCCACTGCCACTTCAAACATCAGAAGCGCTCTTTGCCATTGCGTTAATGATGTAAATGCATTGAAGAGCAGAAACCTCGTCTCACTGGTTCGGGTCGGGAGCGCCACTTCTGAGACTTTTCTTGAAGTGGCGCTTTATAAATGTCAGATTACAAATAACAATCATCAGTAAGCAAAGCCAGTGGCGTCACTAAGGGGGTGCGGGCCGCACCGGGTGACACCTTCAGAGGGGGTGACAACAAAATGACTGTCTAAAAATTTGTGTATCAGTTTCAGCAGAAATGTTTTTAATTTTAATTAACAATAACAGATGACAAAAACATTTTTCGTAAGCCCAGCTCACATGTAATGCATCAGTATCAATTTACCTAAAGCTGAAACGCTACGCTTATTTACTTTTATCACCTTCTACTGGGGTGACACCTTGACTTACCGCACTGGGTGACACCAGCCCTAGTGACGCCACTGAGCAAAACCGTGCACCGCAAACTAGAAGAGAGTCACCAGTGGCGGGCTCACGCACACACGTAGAACCCAACCAACGGATTCCCATCCAAAGTTAATAGATGGCACCACAGCCGATAGCGTTCCCGACCTACGATAGCGCCACCGTCGAGCATTCCTTCACTGGTAGAAGATGACGCCCGTCCCGCTATCCATCGACCCGCCGGGTGCACGCTTGGTAGGCATTCGTTGCCAGCCAGTATATATATATATATATATACATATATATATACAAAGTGATGGGGAGAGAGTGCACCAAGATGTACAAACGCACCCATCTACTGTTGCAATATTAAAGCGCTTAATAAATATTTGCAGTTCAAACGCGTCGTTTTTATTGCGTTACTGTTAATTAACGCTTCAATTCCATGACAAAATGTGTCAATGAATGTTTTGACCAGACATTCTTGAGCGGCCTTCGATGACTGCAAATGCAATAGACTTGTGTGTTTGGAATTCCAAGCTGTGTGTCAAGTGGCATAACCTAAATCGACAACGCAAGGTTATACAATGTGGCTTCACACGGAGCACTTAACCCTGGCAATTATGCACCCATCCATCAACCAGTTCAGCAGCATCTGTCTGGGTCTTCCTCTTGTCTTCCTTCCATCCTCTTTTTTGGTTACAGTAACTCTCTCTCTTCCGTATCTGTTCGTTCTGCTCAGTTGATTGTGTCATTTGGTTCTCAGCTTGAAATACATGTATCTACTTCAAATTGCTTATCCACCATAGGCTGCCTCTCTCTGACTTAACGGACTGATCTTCTGGGTAATAACTCGATTACGGCTTAGATTTTTGGCGCTCTATCGGTTATTACTGATCATTGTCAACAACAACAACAACAACAACAACAACAACAACAACAACAACAACAACAACAACAACAACAACAACAACAACAACAACAACAACAACAACAACAGCAATGATAAATTGATAATAATAATAAACGATGATAATAATAACAAAAATGATAATAATAGTGGTAGTAATAATAACAATAATAACAATCTCAGATCATCTTGACTGTGGGTCTATAGTCATCAGCGCTGTCCTTCATTTAAGTTATGCGATATCAGAGGTCACTCAGAAGCAACAGATGCGTGCTGTTAAAAATTGGAAAGCACAAGTTGTTCTAATCTAAGAGCATCAATTATTAAAGCTTTTAAACGACCAGCTGATGCTGTAACCCTATTAAAAACTCCTCTGGTCATCTCCGGTCATGACCTGGCGAGGAAGAGTCCGTGTGCGACCGCAGTGAATAAGACATGAAGCAGAGACTCAAAACAATCTCCCCATCATTCATCCATCCATCGGAACGATTTTTCTCACTTTTTTAGCCCGTTTTCCCGTCCGTTATTCTATTCATCCATAGTTCCATCTGTCATTTTTGTCCATCCGTTGTTCTATTCATCCATAGTTCCATCTGTCATTTTTGTCCATCCGTTGTTCTATTCATCCATAGTTCCATCTGTCATTTTTGTCCATCCGCTGTTCTATTCATCCATAGTTCCATCTGTCATTTTTGTCCATCCGTTGTTCTATTCATCCATAGTTCCATCTGTCATTTTTGTCCATCCGTTGTTCTATTCATCCATAGTTCCATCTGTCATTTTTGTCCATCCGTTGTTCTATTCATCCATAGTTCCATCTGTCATTTTTGTCCATCCGTTGTTCTATTCATCCATAGTTCCATCTGTCATTTTTGTCCATCCGTTGTTCTATTCATCCATAGTTCCATCTGTCATTTTTGTCCATCCGTTGTTCTATTCATCCATAGTTCCATCTGTGATTTTGTCCATCCGTTGTTCTATTCATCCATAGTTCCATCTGTCATTTTTGTCCATCCGTTGTTCTATTCATCCATAGTTCCATCTGTGATTTTGTCCATCCGTTGTTCTATTCATCCATAGTTCCATCTGTCATTTTTGTCCATCCGTTGTTCTATTCATCCATAGTTCCATCTGTGATTTTGTCCATCCGTTGTTCTATTCATCCATAGTTCCATCTGTGATTTTGTCCATCCGTTGTTCTATTCATCCATAGTTCCATCTGTGATTTTGTCCATCCGTTGTTCTATTCATCCATAGTTCCATCTGTCATTTTTGTCCATCCGTTGTTCTATTCATCCATAGTTCCATCTGTGATTTTGTCCATCCGTTGTTCTATTCATCCATAGTTCCATCTGTCATTTTTGTCCATCCGTTGTTCTATTCATCCATAGTTCCATCTGTGATTTTGTCCATCCGTTGTTCTATTCATCCATAGTTCCATCTGTCATTTTTAGTCCGTTTGTTCTTGTTTTCGCCCATAGTTTCATGTCTTTTTAGTCCGTAGGTTGTTCTATTCGTTCATTGTTCCATCTGTTCTTTTTTTGGTCCGTCCGTATTTTCTAATCGTCCTTGGTTCTCTTGTCCACCTGCATTCGTCCTCTGTCAGCTACTAACCAATATATCCTCCGGTGTTGTCGAAATTCAGAACTCCGAGGGCAATGGCCGGTAGAATGCAGGCGAAGTATAGGAACACTGTGGTCGAAACTGTCTTGTGCAGCGTCCCATGTCCACAGAATCCTACACGGCAATCACAGACATACATGCAATTAGTCTTATTGGTTATATTCCTTCCAACATGCCTACATTGATCATGTATGAGATCCATATTCTTGGGTGTCGCACGGTGACCGATTGGTTAGAGCGCTTTGCCTGCAACGCGAAGAGTACGAGTTCGAGCCTCGCCTGAGACGGTTAGGGCCTACTGTGCATGGACCCTGAGCAGGTCCTTCACTCACAATTGCTCAGCGCCATCGATGTTGCATTGTATGGTCGTGTGTACTTCTGAACTTTGGAAGGAGGACAATATCAAATACGGTTGTACTGTATTGTATATATATATATATATATATATATATATATATATATATATATATATATATATATATATTCCCATATGGAACCCTTAAGGATCTATCTGAAATGTCAAATGTCATGGGGATTGTGGCAGGGATAAGTTTTCTTATTCTGTTTCATTTTTATAGCGTACGGTATACTGCTAGGTTCATGGCCGGGTATGGCAAGAGGCTTTTTTACCCTTTGTGCATCCAAAACTAGAATTTTAGAATTTAAACCAGACAACTTTTAATTCGCCTGACCTCCATCCTGAAAAAGGTGATTTAATAGTTAATCGATTATGAGCTTCTATTGCGCAGGTTTCCGATGCACAAGACATCAACCAATGGCGCAACAAAAACAAATTAAGTTTTGCCTTGAAGGAGATTTGAACTGGTGACCTAACGACGGAACATTCCACTTCGTTAATTCGTATAACAGAGAAAATGCGTTGCTTCGCGGCATTCCATTGAAAGCATTCTGACACAGTTAGGTCACTCACCGTCTTTGTAATCGGACAAGTAGTGGGGCCAACGTCTCCTCAGATCCGCCCTCAACCCACGCGCCACCCAACAGCTACCGACCTCAACCTAAATTACAAGGAAACATCAATTCCATATGCTTGCATATAGGCCTAAGGATACATAAATACATACATACGCACATACATACATGCATTCATACATGCATGTATACATGCATATACATACATACATACATACGTATATATATGCATACATACATACTTACATACAAACATACATAATGTATACATGCACACATACATACAGACATACTTACCTACGAACATACATCCATTCATATATAGATACATATATACATACTTGCAAACATGCATGCATTCATACTGCATGGTTATATGTTATGTTATGTTATAGGCCTATATGCAAAAACACATGCATCCATGCATTTATACATACATAGGCCTACATCATTGTTACAGACGCACATACATACACTTATACACATGCAGGCATACATGCATCTGTGCATACATTCATTTGTGCAAACATATATACATGCACAGATACACATTAGTACAATGATTCATACATACAATGTATACAAACATGCATATATCCATACACACTCGCATTCACGGCTGTTGTTATTGGCATTGAGTAACTGGTCATAAAGGAAGGGATTCTGTCATCTAAAACGAAATGGACGACGCTGAGGAGTTTCCGTTAAATCGATCGTCTGTGTAAAGTAAGTAAATGGTTAGAGATGATGATCATCTCCTGTTTCCAGATGCTGCTCTGAAGATATATATATATATATATATATATATTGGATGCATATGAACATATATATATATAACATATGGAACCCATTCGTCTGCTGAACTCATCCATCCAGACAATCGCTGCGCATAGTGTGCAACTGGACTAACACCTTCAGGCAGTCAAGATTAGCTATCTATCTGTCTGTCTGTCTGTCTGTCTGTCTGTCTGTCTGTCTGTCTGTCTGTCTATCTATCTATCTATCTATCTATCTGTCTGTCTGTCTGTCTGTCTGTCTATCTAACTATCTGTCTATCTGTCTGTCTATCTGTCTGTCTGTCTGTCTGTCTGTCTATCTATCTATCTGTCTGTCTGTCTGTCTGTCTGTCTGTCTGTCTGTCTGTCTGTCTGTCTGTCTGTCTATCTATCTATCTATCTATCTATCTATCTATCTATCTATCTATCTATCTATCTATCTATCTCTCTCTCTCTCTCTCTCTCTCTCTCTCTCTCTCTCTCTCTCTCTCTCTCTCTATCTATCTATCTATCTATCTATCTATCTATCTATCTATCTATCTATCTATCTATCTATCTATCTATCTATACACTTATACACATATAAGGAGTTTCAGGAGCTGAGGAGTTTCCGTTAAATCGATCGTCTGTGTAAAGTAAGTAAATGGTTAGAGATGATGATCATCTCCTGTTTCCAGATGCTGCTCTGAAGATATATATATATATATATATATATATATTGGATGCATATGAACATATATATATAATATATATAACATATGGAACCCATTCGTCTGCTGAACTCATCCATCCAGACAATCGCTGCGCATAGTGTGCAACTGGACTAACACCTTCAGGCAGTCAAGATTAGCTATCTATCTGTCTGTCTGTCTGTCTGTCTGTCTGTCTGTCTGTCTGTCTGTCTATCTATCTATCTATCTATCTATCTATCTGTCTGTCTGTCTGTCTGTCTATCTAACTATCTGTCTATCTGTCTGTCTGTCTGTCTGTCTGTCTGTCTATCTATCTATCTGTCTGTCTATCTGTCTGTCTGTCTGTCTGTCTGTCTGTCTATCTATCTGTCTGTCTGTCTGTCTGTCTGTCTGTCTGTCTGTCTATCTATCTATCTATCTATCTATCTATCTATCTATCTATCTATCTATCTATCTATCTATCTATCTATCTATCTATCTATCTATCTATCTATCTATCTATCTATCTATCTCTCTCTCTCTCTATCTATCTATCTATCTATCTATCTATCTATCTATCTATCTATCTATCTATCTATCTATCTATCTATCTATCTATCTATCTATACACTTATACACATATAAGGAGTTTCAGGAGCTGAGGAGTTTCCGTTAAATCGATCGTCTGTGTAAAGTAAGTAAATGGTTAGAGATGATGATCATCTCCTGTTTCCAGATGCTGCTCTGAAGATATATATATATATATATATATATATATATATATATATATATTGGATGCATATGAACATATATATATATAACATATGGATCCCATTCGTCTGCTGAACTCATCCATCCAGACAATCGCTGCGCATAGTGTGCAACTGGACTAACACCTTCAGGCAGTCAAGATTAGCTATCTATCTGTCTGTCTGTCTGTCTGTCTGTCTGTCTATCTATCTATCTATCTATCTGTCTGTCTGTCTGTCTATCTAACTATCTGTCTATCTGTCTGTCTGTCTGTCTGTCTGTCTCTCTGTCTATCTATCTATCTATCTGTCTGTCTGTCTGTCTGTCTGTCTGTCTGTCTGTCTGTCTATCTATCTATCTATCTATCTATCTATCTATCTATCTATCTATCTATCTATCTATCTATCTATCTATCTATCTATCTATCTATCTATCTATCTATCTATCTATCTATCTATCTATCTATCTATCTATCATCTATCTATCCATCCATCCATCTATCTATATATCTATCTATCTATCTGTATGTCTATCTATCTATCTATCTATCTATCTATCTATCTATCTATCTGTCTATCTATTTATCTATCTCTCTGTCTATTTATCTATCTATCTGCATATCTATGGATCTATCTATCGATCTATTGACCTATCGATATGGAAATATATGGGCATATATGTGGATGGATGTGGAAGGATGGATAATGATGGAAGTTGAAAGATAGCAAGTTATTCAGAACATCTGGCCCAAACCAATAGACATTAGGCCCTACATACACGTAATAGGAATAGTTTATGCATGCATAAAACATAATGCATGGACGTGAGTGCTAGCTAGAATTGACTAATACTGTTTACATAGTAGGTACATGTTTTTCAGCAAACCAAAGCACAGTGATGTGATGTATAAGGTTTCAGTTGTTAAGTCGAGACCTGTGCTGCTAAGAAGGCTTAGACGACGCGCAATCACGATGAAGACTGGACATGAAGCAGCCGGAGAACTCGTTCAGCTATAGATTGTATGGATTGGACGAGCGGAGGAAAAGATGGCTGACCGGATGTTCCCAAATGGAAAACATGGCGGCACCGATGCAAACATGACCGGTTATTAAGACGACGCCTGCCAACAAGATGCCAGCTCATGACAGCTGCGGGGGCGTCTTAAAATCTCTGGAGCACATCACACATATACACCCACGCCACACACACACACACACACACACACACACACACACACACACACACACACACACACACACACACACACACACACACACACACACACACACACACACACACACACACGCACACACACGGCCGCATACACCAACACACGCACAGTCACACACGCAAGCCCATGTAAACATACAGGCAGACAAACATATAGGCTATAGTTGCTAAAGAATATTATTATTCAGTGGTTAGCGTCTTGTATGGCAGTCATAAGGTCGGGGGTAAAATCCTTGTAAGGGTAGAAATTGTTCCGAGATTTTCACTCCACCTGCGCCTCCTAGCCAACTGAGCTATGAGTACATTGATCGTACACTTTCAGTGGGAAGAGCAGAGGGGCGAGGGAGAGAGAGAGAGAACTGGCCATCCACCCACCCTCATATGCAGGAACTCTGAAAATGAAGACGCTAACAGTTCATACCTATGGATACCTCTCAGGCTTGCTTATCGGAATGTTCTTCGCATTCTATAGGACATGTGTAATACTGTGTATACATTGACGGTGTCACTCCCGTAATGGCAATGCCTAGGCATTTGAACGAACAGGTGGCTCAGAGAAATTTAACGCGGATTCTTAATACTCAAAAAGTCCACAAGTGACGCAGTAATTACCAACACATGTAGCTTTAAAAGTAGAAAGAAGATCGTTTAAGAATAAACATTTATTCGTTTTTGTTGATCTCATCTAGCGACAAATACATATTTCAAGTTCCCTACAGCTGAATGGCATATGCAAAAGACAGCACATCTAGAAGGGAGAAAATAATAGGTCCGCCTATTAACAGAGTAGCAGTGAGATGGCTATTAACGCGACCATATAATAAATAAACATAAATCGTGCAAAAGACACAGGCAAAAAATAAAAGAAATTTTATAGTTATTCAATTCTTTATCTTGAACATATAGAATAAGCCAAAAACATGACACAAACAAACAAATAATAAACACAATAAATCGAAATAGACAAACCATAAGACATACAACACAAAGACATCCACACATACATACACATACATACAAAAGCACATGCATAAAACCACATACAGAATGTGTAAGAGTTTGCTGTAATGAACTTACGCTCGGAATCGTGAATCCATCACTCTGTTGAATAAGAAATAAAACATGGAGCTATATCAGTCTCGACTTCGACGATCAACAAAAGACGCCAAAAGCTCAGCAGACGATAACGCAAAGCAGACGTTTTCTGCTTTCATTAGATTTCAAAAAGAATCTTCTATTTACCAACATACCTATTTACGTACCCATTTACCTAACTATGTGCCTACCTATTTACCTAACTACACATCTATTGCGGTTTTGGAACACTGGGTGGTCCGAAATAAGTCCATTATATGAAATAATAAACCAGTACAATTGTATGTAACTTGCATTTAAATGGATATTTAGAGGGTGCATGCAGAGGCTTTGGAAGTATAATTCTGTGTTGCCATTCTAAGGCCATCTAAATGTCTTACTGGTGAATAGTTTAATGCCGGTTTGGCTCACCTGATAGTAAATTTTGAATTTCTATCGACTTAATTATGTTATATTAATTTTACAGTCATTTTTAATTATACTAGTTGGCGTAGCAAATGGAACTGAATGCCAGCCGAACAAAGTCTGAGAACGAATGTTTTGAGAGACTGCAACATCCAGCATATGCTGGATCTCAGCAGATCTATCTAGATAACAAAAAGAGATGTAAGTTCTAATCAGCTGTGTGGAATTGGAATTGAGGAGTAAGAAAAGGACACGGCTGATGAAGACAGTGGCCCAGATTGTGCCAGAACATCAATGAAATTGAGAAAGCAGCAGACATCCCGTAAAGCCCACCACGCCAGGTGGCTGTAGGTTTGGATCAAACTAACACTACTAAAATGGAAGGACAACATTTGTTGGCTGCTGTGACTCAAGCTCTAGGTCATGAAATTCAACTTAATGGGGTTTCAACGCAATGGAGTTTCAACGCAATGGGGTTTTGAACACAATATGGTTTCAACGCAATGGGGTTTCAACGCATGGGGTTTCAACGCAATGAGGTTTCTGCGGTTGCATGCTTCTGTTGAAGGAGCACCGTCCAACAGGAATCACGGATGCACGGTAGCGTTGCAATTGTTCGTAAATGTGATAAGAAAAATATATAGCTCCTCTTCCAAGAATCCTAACAGGAGGCGCACTGTCCTCTAGACCAAATGCTGTTAAACAAATATAATTAAGCACAGAAATTTCATCAGTAAGCAAGAGAATGCCCAGCGTCAATTATTCTTTTACGAATGCAAGTGAGGAGAGCAATCTATACGTAGATGTCTAAAACTGGAAACTCTTTTCTTGATTTCCGTCTGCCGCGCAT
>OY744612.1:10946282-11126282 GCA_963556255.1 Allolobophora icterica
TCCCCCTTTGTGGCCACGACATTTTAACACACGATTCACGTGTGCTTATTTGTTTTTAAACTGGTTGACAATATATATATATATATATATATATATAATATGGCTAAAAGCTGCCATCTTGTTTCCTGGTTTAGTTTCTGGATGCTCTTCTGACTCCCTCTTTTGACAAAACAAAAGTCTTGAAATGTTGGTAACGGTTTTAATATTACTTTATGTTGATTGATGTATATTTGTGCAGCTGGAGCTTACCGGAGTCGTGTGTGAAGAGTAGTTTCTTTGCTTCGTCAAACGCGGAGGGGTGCTCTGCTTGGTCCAGAAGATGATGAAGTAGACAGTCCATGATATGTTCTAGGCTGGACTCCTGAAGGTCCAGTAACAACTGCGCCTGGCTGAGAAAGTTTTCGACGTCAACCGACGCTCTCACCTCAGCCGCGAAGTCCTTCATCGGAATCTTCTGCATTCAGCAAGGCATCGAATTTTACAGAAACAGAATACAACTTATGCAGCGCTTTCAAAGGCGCTATAGGAAGTGTCCACATACATACACACGTGCATAGAAGACAAAGAACAAGAACAAGAACAAGAAGAACGAGAACAAGAAGAAGAAGGCGAGGAAGAGGAGGAGGAGAAGAAGAAGAAGAAGAAGAAGAAGAAGAAGAAGAAGAAGAAGGAGGAGGAGGAGGAGAAGAAGAATAAGAAGAATAAGAAGAAGAAGAAGAAGAAGAAGAAGAAGAAGAAGAAGAAGAAGAAAGAAAGAAAAAAAAAGAAAAAAAAGAAGAAGTAGAAGAAGAAGACGAAGAAGAAGAAGAAGAAGAAGAAGAAGAAGAAGAAGAAGAAGAAGAAGAAGAAAGAAAGAAAAAAAAAGAAAAAAAAAGAAGAAGTAGAAGAAGAAGACGAAGAAGAAGAAGAAGAAGAAGAAGAAGAAGAAGAAGAATAAGAAGAAGAAGAAGAAGAAGAAGAAGAAGAAGAAGAAGAAGAAGAGGAAGAAGGAGGAGGAGGAGGAGAAGAAGAAGAAGAAGAAGAAGAAGAAAGAAGAAGAAGGAGGAGGAGGAAGAGAATAAGAAGAAGAAGAAATAATAAAAAGAAGAAGAAGAAGAAGGAGAAGGAGAAGAAGAATAAGATCAGCCCATTAATCAATTAATTAATCAGCCCATCAAGGTGAACTTATAGTTCCCCGCGCGCGGACAGCCATGCGGCAGCGCCGTGCCTTCTCTGTGACTGCCCCAATGACCTGGAATGGGCTCCCTACCAAGCTCCGTCAAATACCGATTGGTCATTTTACCCTGTTTCTTGCTGTCCTCAAAACTGCGTTATTTGACCGTGGTTGGGCTAGGAGTGCTCCTGAGTAGGCAATCTTGAAGGGGCGCTATATAAAACTACTTTAATAATTAAGGTACCCCGAAAAGCGGGCATTGCTATGTAATGTTAGCGACTTCAGTTTCCTTAGCCGCGGTATATGAGAGCGGGTCGCATTCTCTTCCTCTCCACATGATCCTCCTACTGACAATGTACGGTCAGCGTACTTGTTGTTGCTGAGTTGGGTAGGGGGCGCCAGTGGAACCGAATTATCAAAACAAATTTCTACGCAGCGGAACTCTGTTGACAATCGAGAACGTTGACCAAGAGACTATGAGAGCAGAAGAATTGACATTCAGCAAGCGTTCTCATTTGCGACGAACCGGAATAAAACACGAGATGGAGGATGACGAGCAAAGGAAGCATAAGACGACAAGGCAGACTATCAAGGACAGAATAAAGAGGAGGAATATGAGAAGAGGAAGCAGGAAGACAATGAAGCGAGAAAGATGCCCATTGCCATGGCGACAAGCTAAGGACGCCTGCTGTGAGAATCCGGTCTAAAAGTATTGGCAAACAACAAGCGTGCGTGTCGTTCGTTTTAAACTTCGGAAGGCGTATATGTAAAAATGCACGTTGCAGTAGAACATAGTGGGCTATGTTGCTACCTCGGAGATGTCCCTGCTATTCTGGCCCTTTCCAGGGCCAGAATAGCAGGGACTGTTGGATGGATGAATAAATAGACTGAATTCATTGGTGCAACGATGGATGGATGGATGGATGGATGGATGGATGGATGGATGGATGGATGGATGGATGGATGGATGGATGGATGGATGGATGGATGGATGGATGGATGCATAGATGGATGAATGGATGGATGGATGGATCGATGGATGGATGGATGGATGAATGGATGCATAGATGGATGAATGGATGGATGGATGGATGGATAGATAGATAGATGGATGGATAGATGAATGAATAAATGGATGGATGAATGAATTGGATGGATGGATGGATGGATAAACATATGAGTGAATGCATGGATGAATGGATCGGATGCATTGGTGCAGGGATGGATGGATGGATGAATAAATGTACGGATGGATGGATGAATGGAGGTTATAATTGCTGGAATTGGATGCAGTGTGTGTCGCAATCGGAGGTCGCCCTGTCGTGTGTTTGCCGTGTGTTGATGTCGACCCTCGATTGCTTGTTCTTTTACTTGCACTTTTATTTAACGTGCCTAACTTTTCTATAGAAGATTCACGACGAACTTTGTGTAATTAATAAATGAATTTAATTAAAGAAACAAATATATGTACACTAACTCTACGGGAACTTCCGCGTAGTATTAAAGCGTTTAGATATTAAATCAGACTATCTCAAATGTTGCTTCGTACAGCCTAACTACAGATCGTTCTTTCGCGTCAGTCTCTGAATCTGACGGACTAATACTCTGCCGTCGCCGCTGGTCGCTCCTCTCGATGTTGTTCGCTCGACCGATGTTCACGCGTCGCTCGCGTCAGCAGTACAAGTCCCGTGTTCTCCCTTTCCTTCCGTTAAGTAGGAACTTCAGCGTGCATCGGTCAGCCCCCTCCCCAAGTCAAGCTATCGTCAATTAGTGTCAGATTGCTCCTCGAGACGCGGGTCGTCGCTCGCCTGCAGCGCGGGCGGTGTCTGGTTACATCATAGCCGCGAGGTGTCCTATTACACCTTGGCTGTGTGGTGTCCGATTACACCTCGGCCTAGCTGCCTTCATTGTTGACCCAGTGGAGACTGGCTTTTCGTCCGTCATCATCCTATCTCGACCGGCAACGACGCTTACATCATAATGATGATGCCATCTCGTCGTTGTTGTCGATCTCCTCACGCGACACCTCCCTTCCCGGGGGAGGACAAAGCCAGTCATTGGTTCGCCTCCCGGCTGAGAATGATGTCGTTCCCTCCATCGATTTCCTCCAGACCATGTCCTCGTCGTTCCCATGAAAATACAAAATATCAGCACAGTTAGAAATATATTTACAGTTGTCGCGGTGCCTTACATGGTAGTCCGCCTTCTTCCTCAATCATAGTCTGGACAAAAGATCAGCGGGAATATTCAGCGCCCCAGGACGATATTTAAAAGCGATATCAAAGTCCTGGAGTGCCAGAGCCCATCTCGCAAGTTTAGTACTTGTGGGCGTAGAAGCAGTTAGGAAAGTCAAGGGGTGGTGGTCAGAGTAGAGGGTGGTCCTTGACATACAAATCAAATTCCTAAACTTCTTCAACGCAAAGATTACAGCGTACGCTTCGCGTTCCACAGTGGCCCAACGCGCTTGCGTAGCATCTAATTTAGAACTGGCGCAACATATTGGCCGTTCTGTACCATCGTCTTGAATTTGGTATACGCAGCAATCGACTGCTTTGTCTGAAGCGTCAGTCGATAGACCAAACTCTCTGCCGTAGTCAATTGTCTGCAAACATACAGTGTTATTCAAATCGTGCGTAAGTTTATCTAGCGCCTTTTGATGATCAGCTCGCCAGGGTATCTTAACAGGCACCGATTTCTGGGTCAAGTCAGTGAGAATTCTGGCTGTCTCAGCCAGGTTAGGGATGAAGTTCCTAAAATAACTGAAGAAACCAATTAATCTCCGTATGTCCTTTTTGGACTCGGGTTGAGGGATTTTCCCTAGCCCTGCGATTTTCATAGGATCCGGTTCAATGCTCCCTGATCCGATCAGGTGACCTACAAACGTTGTTTGTCGCCTAGCAAACGAACTCTTCTTAATGTTAAGGGTCAGACCCGACTGTTGAATAGTCATTAAGTATTTCTCTAGGTGTTTCATGTGATCCGGCCACGTCATCGAGTGTACTGCCATGTCACTATGTGAGGGAGTGATAATACCTAGGGCCAAAAGTTCGCGGGTCTGCTTCTCCTCCTGAAGTCTTAATTTTTCTGCTTCCTCTTTCCCTTCTCTCCTCTGCTTCTCCTCCTGAAGCCTGAGCTTCTCAGCCTGCTTTTCCTCTAGCATTCTGAGTCTCTCTGTTTCCTCCTTTTCTTCTCTCCTCCGTTTCTCCTCCTGAAGCCTTAATTTCTCTGCTTCCTCTTTCTCTTCTCTCCTCTGCTTCTCCTCCTGAAGCCTGAGCTTCTCAGCCTGCTTTTCCTCTAGCATTCTGAGTCTCTCTGTTTCCTCCTTTTCTTCTCTCCTCCGTTTCTCCTCCTGAAGCCATAGTCTCTCATCCTGCATCTCCCTAAGCAGCCTGCTCTCCTCCCCAATTATCCTGAGTCTCTCAGCCTGCGTCTCCCCAAGGAGCCTCAGTCTCTCTTCTTTCTCTTGTCGTCTCCTCTCTCTCTCTTCTTCGATCCTTCTCTGCCTTTCCTCCTTCTCTTCCTTTCTCCTCTCCGCTCTCTCCTCAAGCAGCCTGAGTCTCCGCTCCGCTTCCTCTCCTTCTTCTTTCCTCAGTTCCTCCGCTTCCTCTTTCTCTTCACTTCTCTGCCTTTCTTCTTCCTCTTCTAGTCTCCTCTCTCTCTCTTCTTCGATCCTTCTCTGCCTTTCCTCCTCCTTTTCTTTTCTCCTCTCCACACTCTCAGCTTCCCTTCTCTCGTATTTTAATTGTTCGAGCCCGACTAGCTGCCTCAGCCTTGTCGAGCGAATACTGGTCTCTAGGCTACCTATGTTTACTTCCTCACTTACTTCTGGCGGGGCCTCCCGTCCAGAAACAATTATTTCGGCGCTAGCCTCTCGGAGCTGGTTCATATTCATGGAAATCAATTCCTTCTCTCCTAGTCCCATCTTTCTCAGATATGCGACTAGTCTGTGATGGGGCGTGTTCTGCACCTTCACTCTTTTCTCTACCGACAACTAATCCATCTTCCAACAGTCCGCTCACTAATAGAAAAAGATAAGTAAGTTAGAGGAGAGTCACCGTTGGTCAAAAATCAAAGAAAACAACGTCCTAAAATTCTACCACAAATACAACAAGAACAGAACTGAGCAAAAGGAGCTACGCAAAAGCCTCGGCTATTCGCACACCAATCCTCATCCAGACCTCAACCGCAACCTCACAGATTACCACGACTACCAGTAAGGACTTACCCTCTGATACGTCGAGCGTGTTCCGTCTTTTGGTATCTTGGCTGATCCGCTGTCCTCCGTTGCCACTCCCGTCCGTCGTTGCTAGCGATGGTCGGTCGTCCGTCGGCGCTCTTGTTCCTCGTCCTTGCCTGTTGCTGTCGGTTCCTTCGAGTCCTTCGTCTCCGGAGTCCGGCACTCGATTTCTCCAGTTGCGAAGGGTTGTATTCGCCGCTGGTCCCGATCTGTTGAGATTCCTCTTTCCGTTTCCGGTTCCGCTTTTCGTCGTGACGTCTTCAGTTGAAAACCCTGTCGACTGCGCCAATGTCGCAATCGGAGGTCGCCCTGTCGTGTGTTTGCCGTGTGTTGATGTCGACCCTCGATTGCTTGTTCTTTTACTTGCACTTTTATTTAACGTGCCTAACTTTTCTATAGAAGATTCACGACGAACTTTGTGTAATTAATAAATGAATTTAATTAAAGAAACAAATATATGTACACTAACTCTACGGGAACTTCCGCGTAGTATTAAAGCGTTTAGATATTAAATCAGACTATCTCAAATGTTGCTTCGTACAGCCTAACTACAGATCGTTCTTTCGCGTCAGTCTCTGAATCTGACGGACTAATACTCTGCCGTCGCCGCTGGTCGCTCCTCTCGATGTTGTTCGCTCGACCGATGTTCACGCGTCGCTCGCGTCAGCAGTACAAGTCCCGTGTTCTCCCTTTCCTTCCGTTAAGTAGGAACTTCAGCGTGCATCGGTCAGCCCCCTCCCCAAGTCAAGCTATCGTCAATTAGTGTCAGATTGCTCCTCGAGACGCGGGTCGTCGCTCGCCTGCAGCGCGGGCGGTGTCTGGTTACATCATAGCCGCGAGGTGTCCTATTACACCTTGGCTGTGTGGTGTCCGATTACACCTCGGCCTAGCTGCCTTCATTGTTGACCCAGTGGAGACTGGCTTTTCGTCCGTCATCATCCTATCTCGACCGGCAACGACGCTTACATCATAATGATGATGCCATCTCGTCGTTGTTGTCGATCTCCTCACGCGACAGTGTGATAACGATAATTGTAATCAATCACGCATTTATATAGCGTCTCTTTCAGATAGACGCATCAGATGCAAGGAGCTGAGCAGACAAAAGACAACAGAGGAGGAGTTACAGAAGCCAGAAGAATGAACAGGTAGAAGCCATTTGATGGTTTATGTTCACATGTGCACATACATAAATGCGTGTTTACGCATAAATCCATCTGTCACTGCGCACATCCATTCATCAATCCATCCACGCATCGATCAATTCAGCCGTCCAACAATCCTATTTCATTCGTACGTCAGTCCATCTAACCAATCATCCATCAATCCATCCATTCATCCACACATTCATCCATCCATCCATCGACACACCTATCCATCCATCCGAAATCCACCCACCCATCCATCCACCCATCCATTAATCCACCCACAGAGGCTATACACCCATCCATCCATCCATCCATGCATCCACCCATCCCCACCCACACCCCCCATCCATCCATCCATCCGAAATCCACCCACCCATCCATCCACCCATCCATTAATCCACCCACAGAGGCTATACACCCATCCATCCATCCATCCATCCATCCACCCATCCCCACCCACACCCCCCATCCATCCATCCATCCATCCATCCATCCATCCATCCATCCATCCATCCATCCATCCATCCATCCATCCATCCATCCATCCATCCATCCATCCATCCATCCATCCATCCATCCATCCATCCATCCATCCATCCATCCATCCATCCATCCATCCATCCATCCATCCATCCATCCATCCATCCATCCATCCATCCATCCATCCATCCATCCATCCATCCATCCATCCATCCATCCATCCATCCATCCATCCATCCATCCATCCATCCATCCATCCATCCATCCATCCATCCATCCATCCATCCATCCATCTGATTTCCACTTTCGTCAATTCTGTACTCCAGAAACCGAACGTTAGGCACCTCGACTGAAGTGGTGTTCCATTATGCAGTATTGATGGTAATATTATATAGAAATTGTATTACTATTAATTTTTCACCTAAGGTATATATTATTCCTGGGGACCTAAAAAGCTTGGGAAAAATAAATGTCTCAGTTGCCTAAACCTCGTCAAGGTCCGGCCGAGTGAAAGTGCTGCGTAGGGCGACAGCATTAAAGCATTTCTCACAAGAACACTCTTGAGACAATAGCCTGTTTCTCTTCCTCCTTCAGACGAGAGAGCGCCCAGGATCAGAGATAAAACGAAGTTGAGCGTTGTTAACAGAGCCCAGAGTTTCAAAGGCCAGCGGAACAAAAATGATACTGCTGCGGAAATGGATTTATCTTGATATTTTCCAGGATTCCACCAAATCCACGTCCACGACTGTGGAAACAAAGTAACAGCCAAGAAAAAAAGTCATGGAGTCAGCTACGGGTACATTCGAAATCAAATTGCGGCCACTGGGCCATGGAATAAGAGTAAGTCTAAAGGGATATTTGCCGTCAGCTCTGCATAAACCCAGTGGTTCTTTCATTGCCGAAAATATCGCACGAATAAAATGACGGCCTAATCTTTGACAGATTGGATCATTTAAGACGGCATGACGGGCAAAACGAGTCAAAAACGACCAAGACCCAAGCCACAGGAAAGGCCATGCCATCCATCCACCGTCTCAGGGGCAACTGTGCGGTTCGCAAATACGTGTATTTAAACGAGGAGTGGTTGCAACTTGCAACCGTTTGAATCCGTCGCTTGTCCCATACGATTGTTTATGCGAAGACTGGTTTGGGTGCAGTATTCAATTCCCTTCGCGTTAGCTTTAAAAACTATGTGGCTTCGTTGGTGGGCTTACTGCGCAGCATCGAGGTCTGGAGAATAATGATGAAAATAATAACAATGATTTAACACGATGTAAGTGTAATCCAGCAGATATAAAAAATTACGCTAGGAGCTGTAATTATTATTATTATTATTTTTCCCTCGAAGTAAATGGATGCATGGATGAATGTGGTTCTGCCAGACTGCAGACGAAGAGAGATTCAGAATAGAATATCAGAAGGAAGACTCAGACATGACATTGTCTGTCCAATTGGTGGCTACAGAACTGCTACCTAACAATATGACTTCATATACAACACTTATCGTTCTTTATCGAACAATACTGTAGCGGCCATCAAATTTAAATGTAGGCTAAACGTAAATGCACACATTTTTCTATAGCGACCGTATGCTCTCAACTCTGCTCAGTTTTCAATGATATATGATCGTATGAGCAGGGGCGTCTATCTCCCCCTAAGTCATTGGAACAACTTCCCCTTTTCCCCCTCTTTTTCCCCTTCCCCTTCCTCCCCCACCTCCAATGGTGGCACACACTGACAGATCTCTGCCCCTATTTCTTGTATGGAGCATTTTCTCCAAGGTTTCTATGGTGTAGACGCCCCTGCGTATGAGATCCTTCCCCCACCGCTGCCCGTTTGGATGGGGTCACGACATTCAAGGTCCCTGTGTACGGAACGTGTTATAGCTGATGAACGCGTTTTCTGTGGGAAAACTGAGCGAAGGTACAGCTGTTTTCTCTCCGGGAACTTTGAACACACAATGCAATTATACCGTGGTTTCATGGTTTCATAGGAAGACTTTGCTTAGGGACATTCGACTTAATAATTCTGTAGCAAATTGCATTCTAAATGAGGGCTCACTGGGCAAATGAATTAGAAAGTTATGATGCTGCGATTTTCGTCATTAGATGTCATTTTTGTCACTCACGTATTTTGCTTCGGGAGATATTATGTGTCACGGGCCTCACCTACGTTGAAGAAATATTAAATGTCACAGATTTCTTTTTATCCACATATCCCACCACTGATTTGGAGCTTTGTAAAATGCAGCTAAGATGGAAGTTTATGTTTGAGATGCACTGAAATTGCAATTTAGTTTACCTGATCTGAAAATTGCTCATCCAATGATCCAACGTTGACCCCCCCGCTGGTATAACGGCTTCGCAGTTAAATTTCTAATAGTCTTATGTTACTGGTTGTTTATACGTTTAACTATAAACCCAAGGATTGACCTAATAAGTTATGACGATGGAACCAATCCTCGGATCTAGGACAACGGAGGAAATGAAAAGACAATTGGTGCAACAATTGTCCTCAGTCGTCCTCGATCCCAGGATTGATTGCACAACGGACAACGTTGTCCGTGGTGCAATAAATCCTCCATTTGCTTCTCTCTCTCTCAATCACTGATCGAATGATAATTCAGTCCACGACTTAATTTATTCCGGATATTTCTATAGCGTCTCTCGAAGTCAACTACTACTCAGAGGCGCTCCCGACTACAGTATTTGATACTGTGCCGGAATTTTCACGCCGAAGCGCCACGAGCAATTGCGAGTGAAGGACTTGCCCAAGGTCCGTACGCAGCGGCTAGAGTGGGATTCGAACCTGCAACCCTCCGGTCACAAGTCGCCGAACTTACCACTGAGCCACCACGCCCCGTGGATTAATGGATTGCATGGATTAATGTTATCAGTCCATGTCGTTCTAGGTCTTCCTTGAGCTCTTGATCCTGGCAATGTGCCTTGGATACGAAGCTTCCTCTTTTTGATCAATCCGAGCTGGCTTCCACTCCTGCAGTCTCCAACATCCATTCATTTTTCTTCCTTACAGTCAATGAAACCCAGAGAATCTGCCGCAGACACTTTATTTCAACTGCATTGATTCCTGCTTCCTCTTCTTTCATCATGGTACAGCGCTCTCAGCCATAAACATTGCCAAATCATGCATGCTGTCTTCGACTTTAGAAGTGAAAAAAACCTGGTTGAAATTTGCATGGATTTGTTGCTGGCTGAGACGCGTGGCGGTGGTTGAGTGCTAAAAGAAACTCAGCCGCTTTTGATCCTATGATGAAGGCGTCTCTGATGGTAGGCATCGCTGCCGGTTCCCAATCAGTCGTCTTCATTATGACTGAACAAGTCCACCTCCGTCTACGTGTTCAGGCGGCGAATGCAAGAACTGACGTAGGCAGCAGAACAAAGACGGAGGAAGGAAACAAAGAGAGAAGCAGACAGAGAGACAGCGACAAAAATAGTGATAGCAACATAAATGAAGGCACATAGAAAGAATAACAAGAATCATATATATATAAATATATATATATATATATATAATTTGTATATATATAGTGTGTAGCTCTAAGACAAGGAGCAGATGAAAAGAAACGAGAGACAGAGACTGCAGAGAGAGAGAGAGAGAGAGAGAGAGAGAGAGAGAGAGAGAGAGAGAGAGAGAGAGACAGACAGACAGACAGACAGACAGACAGACAGACAGACAGACAGACAGACAGACAGGCAGGCAGGCAGACAGACAGACAGACAGAGACAGAGACAGAGACAGAGACAGAGACAGAGACAGAGACAGAGACAGAGAAGAGCTATGAAACAAAGAGATTAAGTCTTGAACCGAGAAAGAGAAGAATTAGGAAAAGAAGCAAGGCAACAGAACAAGACTGAAGGATAAAGAGACAGACAGACATAGAGATAGATAGAGAGAGAGGGAGACAGAAAGAGAGGCAACGAGACGGAGAGGAGAGCTAGATCCAAAGAGGAAGATGAATCAGACATGTTAATATTAATGAGACTGATGCGTTGGCAAGTCACTTCCTGCAGCATATATATCGAAGCTTCTCGACGTAAAAAGATTCGGTTGCGGCGTCAGCGGAGGATGCCACAGCCAGCGATGATAATGATGTCTACCCGATCCAGGGACAGAACCACTCAGAGGAGAAGAGGAGAAGAAAAGTATTAGACATTATGGGAGATATAGTTTAGGAACTGAAGCTCACCCTCAAGACAACGCTCCATCTATATTTGCTTCATTTAGCCAGCATAGTCGACGATCGCTGCGTTTAGCGACCTCTGGAGACATGTTGGTCCCGCACTTCCGCAAGACCATGCGGACACACATACATACATACATACATACAGGTACATACTACATACATACAGGGCTTACACCCACTGATTTCCCTCTGACGCCGCTGCAGCAGTCCGCCTCATGTGCCATTCTACTGACTCTTTGACTGCCTGGATGTCTTCCAACCGCATTCGCTTGAATCCCTCTAAGACTCAATACATGTGGCTGGTCACCCCTAGGCAGCTTGTTAAGATTGATCACGCTAGTCTTACCTCTGAGTTCCCCCATATCGTCTTTTCTAACTCTGTCAGAGATCTTGGCGTCATCTTGGATTCAGAACTCACCCTCTCTCCACATATCTCGCAGCTGAGCCGCGCTTGCTACTTTCAGCTACGACAGCTTCGAGTTGTTTCCCGCTCTCTTTTCCCCCAATCTGCTGCCACTCTCGTTCATGCGTTCATTACCTGATGGCTTGACTACTGCTGCTCCCTCTATATTGGGCTTCCCCTCACTCGACTGAACTGCCTCGAACGCGTACTGCGTTCCGCTGCGCGCTTGATTGGGCGCATTCCTAAATTTGGCCATGTCTCTGAATACATGCGAGATGTCCTCCACTGGCTAACACTCTCGCAACGCATTGTCTACCGGGTTGCCTCCATTGTCTGGCAATGTCAGCTTGCCTGTGCTCCCTTCTATCTGCATGAGCTCTGTTCTTGTGCCTCTGTTCCACTTGGTCACCGCTCTCTTCGCTCTGTCACACGTGGTGATCTCTCTCTTCCTTTAGCACGCATCGCTACTATGCAGCAGCGCGCTTTCTACGTTGTTGGACCCACATTTTGAAATGGGCTTCCTCCTGAGCTGCGGTCTCTTCCTCGAAACTCATCCACTGCTTTCTTCTCTGCGCTAAAGGCTGTTCTCTTTCGCCGGTGTGGCGATTTCAGATTACCTCCACTTCACACTAGCTCCCGGTAACTTGAAATCGCGTTTAGATTACCTGGGGGTAATCTGAAATCGATTTCAAGTTACCCCCGATTTCAGATTACCCTCTACGATTTCAGATTACCCCCTTCAAATTAATATGGCCCATTTGTTTGATTATATTATATAATAATAATAATTGCCAATATTTATTACTAAAATCTCATTATCCCTCTATATAGCGTGATGTACGATAAGTTATATATATATATATATATATATATATATATATATATATATATATATATCTGTCTCTGTAGATCACAATTACATCAACTACATAAAACTCATGAAATGGAGCAGCCGACACGCATGTATCGTAGTTGTCTGACTGGCTGGTTGGGTTTAGTGGCGGTGTGGTCAGTGATTGCAATCAGTGTATCAGCCGTGGAAAACATTAATATTCTCAGTCACTCGAAACAGCTCGGTGGTATAGTTAGCATTTACAGCACAGGGGTAACGTGAAATCGCGTTCAGATTACCGGGGGGTAATCTAAAATCGCGTTCAGGCTACCCCGGGGTTAATATGAAATCGATTTCAGATTACCCCGGGGGTAATGTGAACAGCGCAGGGATTACTTGAAATCGCGTTCAGGCTACCCCCAGCGGTAATCTTAAATCAATTTCAGATTACCGGGGGTAACTTGAAAGAGGGGGTAACTTGATGTCTTTACACCGGGGTTGGGTAGCGAGCGCCTCTGAATAGCTTCATTGAAGGGCGCTATATAAATGTTTGATTGATTGATTGATTGATGTCATACATACATATATGCATACATACATGCATACATACATACATACATATATGCATACATATATTCATACAAATATACAAATATTCATACATACATATATGCATACATACATACATACATACATACATACATATATGCATACATACATATATGCATGCATAAATACATACATGTCATACATACATAGTTACATACATACGTCATTGTGTTTTCTCGTGCATTGGTTCATCCGTCTGACACAGTCAACTGTTAAACAGACGTAGATCTACTATTTCTCTGCTGATAGCGCAAGAAACATTTCGATGCCATCTTATTAAGACGCCTCTGATTAGATCTTTTAGATTGTCATGTTAAACCCCCTTGTGAGGTTTAAAAGGCGCTTCGCAAATCGCCAGATACATAAATACATATATAGTTTATATATATATACATACATGCATACATACATACATGAAGATGAATAAGAATAATGCGAGTAAGATACAGTAGATGCTGAAGATGAAGAATGAGAAAAAGAAGAAGAAGAAGAAGAAAATGATGATGATGATGATGATGATGATGATGATGATGATGATGATGATGATGATGATGATGATGACGACGACGACGACGAAAAAATAGCAGCGTAATCTCTAAAGCTAGCCCAGAAGGATAGCCATGGATATGAAGTGTCACCGATTTCATTTTCTTAGTCTCGGCATAAGAGGCCGGGTGGCCAACACTTCCCCTCATCCCCTGATCTTCCCTCTGACACTGCAAGGAACACTCCCCCTCATCCTGACACAGTAAGTTAAACGTACTCATTATAGCTCACTTGGCTAGGGAAGTGAAGCAAGTGAAGCGAATATATCGAAACAAATTCCTGCCTAGACGGCGATTTGAACCCTCTAGCTCTCGATTGCCATTCCAACATGCTAACCCCTGGACTATCGCACATCCCAGAGTTTAAGGAGTGTCAAAAATAACAATATATATGCAGGTACAATTGTACAGTACACATAATGGCACTCAGGGGCGTAACTTTGGTGTAAAAAGTGGGAGGTACTAATTTCTTCTCCACTTTCGCTTTTCGCACGGACACCATATCTGGGAAGGCAGAGTAATAAAATATTGATTGGCATTGTTTAAAAAGTGGGGGTACGGTCCCCCAGTCCAAAATGTGGGGGTACGGGTACCCCTCGTACCCCCACAAATTACGCCTATGATGGTACTTATGTAATATATCATTACGTCATTTTTTACATGATGCATTGAAGGCAGATTGGAACCCCAGCTGCAAACGTAGAATTCGAAATCCGTCGCAGAATGAGCGACGTGTCTCATCCCCTGTGTATATATTTATACAGCATTCGAATGAGTTCTTCTTCTTACCTCGTATCTGGCGTACATCAGAGAAACCTCATCGTCATCTGAAAGAAACAACAATCATTTCATTCGGTCTTCATTATTCGGAACAGTTCAACTCGACGCCTCCAGTGTGCTTGTATTGGATTGGAATAAACATTAAAGGTTGATACCTGTGGTGAATTGAAGCTCCTTGTTTACATGCATACATGCATACATGCTTACATACATACGTCACACATAATTATATATATACATGCATACATACAAATACATATACACATACATACATACATACATACATACATACATATATACATACATACATACATCATACATACATGCATACATACGTATATACATACTTACTTGCATAATTCCTGCTTTCATACTTATGCATACTTATACAGGTTGCGGCTACTAGCGTGGTGCTGTGAGAACGAAATGAGAAGCGACTGAACAGAACCAACAGATCCAGGAAGAGAGATCCAAAATCCATGTCCAGTATGTATGCATGTATGTATGTATATATGTATGTATGTATGTATGTATGTATGTATGTATGTATGTATGTATGTATGTATGTATGTATGTATGGACATATGAATGTATGATTGCATGTACAGTATTTAGTATGCACGCATGTTTGAAAATGAGAATTCTTGTCGAGCCATGAATACATTAGGAAGGAAGAGTTGCTTTCTTCACTTTCATAACTTCCTTCATACATCTTAAACACAACCCTCTCCAGTGTCACACTGTGCTTCTCTGGATTTTGTTCCACTTCTCTGGACCTGACCATTTATAGGAAAGCGGAATCCGCTTTGTGCCTGGAGAACTGCATTACTTGAGCCCCGACGAACAAACTGTTTCCCTTACACTGACCTTGTGTGACGCTGTAAAATTCTGATATTCCCTAGTGCAACATTTACGACGCCATTTGCAAACGCCCGACTGTGGCTCTTAATGGTAATTCAACGTTGAGTGTCTGACAGTGCCAGCGTGAGTTGACTGAAGATGCGTGTAGGTGATAGGTCAGAGGGCTTCTGGAGGTTACCGCCATGCGCAGGGGCGAGAACGGTTTGAGTTGTCGTTATATATCTAGTGCTAGTGACTTGTCGAAATTGCCTTGAAGTAATGCAGTGTAGAATCTTGAGCAACTAAGTGGCAAGGGTCCGTTGGAACTCTGTGCATAGTATCAGTCGGTAGTTTGGTTATTAGTTTCGTCTATTTATGCATCGAATGTGAACTTTTTAATTTAATGAGACGCACAAACTTAATGACTATGTGTCCTATTTCGAGTTGCGCTACGCTACGGATTTGGATTATCTGGCGCCCGATGTTCGGCAGCTTTCAGACAGTGACCCTGCTTTTTTCTCAGACAATTTAGGTCTACTTTCATAAGTAGGCCCTAATGTTTTTCTGTGCTTCAAGCGAAACAGCTGTGTTCATTTTTTAAACTAAATCCGATCATGAGGAACGTATTCCGGGATTTCCTGCTGCGTATAAATTCCGATTGAGACATGCATGTATTCGGCGTCTTAAGCTGCGTAACAATGAAAGCTCCGATTGGTTCATTATTACTAGCGATGCATGGACCACTGGTCGCTCGAATCAGCGCCCAAGATAAGGCGATGACCAACACGACTTCTCGTCCCCTGTGAACCGTCGAAATCCCACTTGATGAATTGGACGCTTTACTGGCCACTCGAATCAAGCGGCGCAGAATTTCTCAGGCGAAAGAAACCTTCGAGATAAAGCAATCCATTGTTTCAAATGGACGTTGATGCTCACTAAACCTATTTCTGTGGCGACCATCCACAGCCCGGGCATTAAGGGATGCACAGGTCATGCGCGCCGGTGGCCGGCAAGGAACAACAAATTCTCACTTAAATTGGATTAGCAGACGAAAAGGCGTATTTGCTAAGTTTTTCTTAAGAGAAGACATGGAGGTAAACAACCCAAAGATCCCATGAAATGTTCCGTCTTTACGAGGAAAACAAGCCAGCGAACCAGAAGCCAACAGTGCATCGTTGAATTGTCTTATAAAGCAACCAGCTGACTGTTCACAGCGTCTTGCATCGTTCACAGTTACGAATTAATTTTTGAAGATCCATTGGAACTGCAACGTTTGCTTGCTATGCAATAATGCATTCAAGCGCGAATGAGCGCATATATGAGTAAGTAAGTAAGTAAGTAAGTATATCCTTTATTAATCCAACTGCTAACCGCATTTTGGTTTACACATGTATATCACGTCCAAATTAAAGTACTAAGGCCTATATTCCGGTGAAAATCATCCTAACTATGAGAGATTTACGAGCTAGACTGTCAGCAGTCGGGAGAACCCGATTATGAACACGGGGTCGCAAAGTATAACCCGTATGCTTAACAGGAGGTAATAGCACATGAAGCACATGTGTAGGACATGTAAGGACGGTCGTGAAAAGTTTAGAATCAGCAGTACGGATCAATTGTTCGAATCTAGGGTAGTCCACAGGAAGATAACCAGCTTTAACCAGTCTCCTAAATATTGCCTGTAGTCTCTCACGTCCCCTCTGCCCCACATAACCCCACCAAGCGGACGCAGCGTACGTCATCCTCGCCACTGTGGTAGCTGTCACCACATCGTACATTGAGGGGCCAAGTAGTCCATGAGTAGTCAGGATCCGCAATGCATACATTGATTGTCTTGCACCAGTGCATAGATTGTCAACATGCACGTCAAAGCAGAAGTCATCGGAGAGCGTGACACCCAAGATCTTCATGGTTCTGACTCTGGAAAGACCAGGAATCTCCATCGGCTGGTTTTCATTCAGTTTTCTTCTCGGCTTACGGACAACCATTTCCTGAGTAGGTATCTAGAAATGGCGCTTTATCAAGTTTAGAGTGATTGGCTGATTGATTGAAATGCCATAGGGCGTGAGAGCTTGATGCGCTTTCAGGGTTTCATGAATGGGATGTATATATGCTCAGATCCATTTGTCCATGTATTACATGCTTATTATGCTTTATATAGGCCTACGTGCACAACGTGTACACATACGTACATGTAAGCATATATACCTACATACTGTACATGCATGCACACACATCTAGTGATACTCATTTGCACACATACATGCAAACACACACATACATATATAAACTGGTACATACACATACGTATTTTCATAGAGACAATATGTAAATACATATACATCCATATATTGTTGCAAGTAATAATTAAATGCATGCTTTGAATCGCAAAAGTTTTGCTACGTCTGGATATCTGGGGAAATCCGAGTCCTATATAAAGGATCTATGTTTTTTGCTTTAAACTCAGTCTCAATTTCGGTGTTGGGTCCTGCGCCTGCCTTTTGTTTCGCCAGTTTTCTCGATTCGTCGAAGTTTTTTCATATCTTGAGCATGAGTTGTGGTTAGTTTTGAACCAGTTACGTTCACGTGTTTCTCTTCGAGATATTTTTCTCTGGTTTTGTATCCGTGAGAGGCTGACTCGGTGGTGTTCGCACATGTGGGTTACATTTCATTGTACACATCACTTATCGGATTAGCGTTTTAACCCAGAACGGTCGGTTAATTTTCACACCCATCGACAATCTGCCACAATATACGTACATACATACAAACATACAGACAAACAAACATGCAGGCAGGCAGGCATTAATTCATATACAACGACCAGCATAGTCAAGTAACGAGAAGTAGGCTAGACGATGATATGGCTGAAGGAGTTTTGATGCTGCTGAGCCATCTATCGGGAACAGCCGTGCTAACGCTGCGCTTTATGGGCACCTTTACCAACTTAGACATTGACGAATAGGGCTCATTCCAGACAAATCTGTGTTTCCAAATAATATTGAAGTCCCCGAGGGATCCTTTTGACCTCGGGGCATTAAAAATAATAATAATTATAATTATGTACATTTCCCTTTAAGTTTTCCTGCATAAAACACGTTTTACATCTGTGTCGATTTATTTACTCCTCGGACTAATGCTACTATCCTGACTTTAATTCTGAATTATTTGTGACGCTTCAGAAGTCATCCGACGCTGTATTTTCTGAAGACAGTGCTTTTTCTCTCAAAGTTATTATTCTCCCAATAACTCACCCATCGTCAGGGAACTCCCTCCGGAAATTAGTCTGCATCCTCCTCCCGTTGACGAGTTGAAGCTATTCCGCTCTTGCAGGTGATTCGATGAACTCGGACTCTTGTTACTGTTCTTTTCGCAGATGATCGTTACTTCCGTCTGTCCATCTACTTCCGATGAGTTTGTCAAAGCGGCATGGAACGTCATTTCCGGTACTGGTTGCAGCAGACGGTCGCTAGCAGCAACGTTCTCGGCGTTGTAGCGGTCGGGAAACGCCAGAAGTTGATCTACGTTCGGCTTCGTCACCTGGTCCACGGGACACGACTGTCGGGCGCGTAGGGGCAAGTGCTTCCAGAAACTGGATGAGCTTTGACGCGGTTCTGCTCCACCGCACACCGCCTGCGACTCAATGGCCTGACAGTGTCGCAGCGTTGTCCCCGGTCGAGACGAAAGACCGTTGAGACTCGATATGGCTGCAGAGGAAACCGATTCCACGATAGCAGACACGCATGAGTTGGTCTTCGATCGCGACTGAAGTGATGAGCGGTTGAGTATTATAGGTTGTGATCGAGATCTCTTGTCGAAAGCTGATCGCCGCTGTTCCAGGTCGAGCGGCGTCGTTGAGCCACCTGCTGCTGTTGGAACGACGAGGCGATTCGATTGGTCCTTTCCATTCATTTCTGACTCTGATCTTCAGCTGTCTTCACAGCAAATCATGGGTTTCGTCTCTGCAAATAACGCAGACCAAATGCCATCACAAGAACTCAGTGCTATGTCAAACATTGTAAGTTAGATTTGGATGATTTGCCAGCGACAGACAGATTAAATTTATTCAGTATAATCAGATTAAGATCCTCCTCACTGGTCGAGCTGATATTATCCCATAAAGGTATCCGTGTACCCAATCCATATATCATAAATCAGATATGGATGATGTATCAGCTACATGTAAATGGATTAAATTTAACAAGTTCAACAATGTCCAGTTATTATGGTCAAGCAGTATGACCTACAGCAGTGAGTAGCGGTGGAACACAGCGACCGTCCAATCGTAAAACTGTTTACGTTTTGGGAGTATTATGAATACTCTTCTTATACTAAGTATTCATAATATATGTATGGCGCTGAACTACATATGTTACATGGGCATGAATGTATTTCTTCCAGGTTGAGAGAGAGAGAGACAGAGAGAGAGAGAGAGAGAGAGAGAGAGAGAGAGAGAGAGAGAGAGAGAGAGAGAGAGAGAGAGAGAGAGAGAGAGAGAGAGAGAGGAGAGAAGAGAGATGAGAGAGAGAGAGAGAGAAGAGAGAGAGAGAGAGAGAGAGAGAGAGAGAGAGAGAGAGAGAGAGAGAGTGGCGTGGAGATTTCGGTAAACAAGCGGAAGTAACGAAAGAAAGAACGACGCCTAGAAGCTAAAATCCTCGGCTATAGACAGCAATGCTTTCAGTGGCTCATGGTCTGAGTGTCTCGTCCAAAATGCGGTCTAAAATGTGGCGCAATAAAAGTTTTTTTCCAAAACATTACAAAATTAGGTGAACAGAGCAAAAGTGTCAAAAAGAATGGAATAGGGATTATTCTGATTTTCGTTGGTCATGTGAGAGCAACAAAACGACGCAATAGACCTGAAAACAACTCATAAAAATAGGAAAAGAAAAACGCTGAACATAAAGATGCAGAAGGCAGCATTAACGCTCAGTGAGCGTTGAACCTGATATTAAGCATTCGAACAGTGTGTCAGTGGTAAAGAAAACATGCCGTTTGTATTCATCGGCCGAGAGATCTGAAACAGGTCGACCTCAACTTCAGTATAGCCTATGTATAGCCCTATATATATATATATATATATATATATATATATATATATATATATCGTATGCTGAATTAAATACTTCCATAAACCATCTTCAAAAACGACTCAGATTGCTGCACAAGACGCTCTACGTATATATAGCAATTAAATACATAATTATATATAATTATATATATTAACACTCCAGAATCACAGTTTCTCCTGTATTACAGTGCACGTATCCAGAGATTAAAAGTGATTGTCATTAGTAAGATAAAATCTAAATACTTCCATGCGATGGTCTTAGACCAATCATTAGCTCTCTTGACAGTCTAATACTACTGAAGAAAATTAATGATGATGCGCAGGTAATCAGTGATTTTAAAAACAAACGAAGACAATTGAGCATTTGTGGATTTCAGATGACTGGCATACGGCGTAATCCAAAAGTCTATATGAGTGGCTAATCATAATGACATAGTCTATGTGATTGGTATGGCTAATGACATAGTCTATATGATTGGTGTGGCTAATGACATAGTCTATATGATTGGTGTGGCTAATATTTCAGCAGAGCTTTAATTGTGTTCATATCCTAAACCATTCTACAATTTTCTGTTACTTGCTTCTTAATTTTCATGATGTCTCCGTCAATAATCATTAAGTCACCATTACGTGCAAGCAATTACTTCTGTAAAACCTTAGAATATAATTATTCCATTGTTATGCCTTCAAACATATGTGATTAAAGTTCATGCAATAAGCTTAAACATCTAGGCCTACAATGCCTCACAGTTGTTTTCAATCTTTCGCTACACAACTGTATACGTTAACTGTAACTTCTTATTCGATATAATTATCTTGTTCCTTCGAGATAATTACATAATGTGATCGCGAAATAGCTCATCGCCACACAAATGCCTCGTCAGGGAGACCGGGTTAAATACCTGCGCTATATTATGAGTCCTCAAGAGTGTGGTCGGTTTCTGTGCCAGGTCAGAATATAGGGTCAGTTCAGAATTATATCTGCCACACACGGTTTTGTGTGCTGCAACTATTTTGTGCTTCTATTGTGCCGTGCACGCGACTTTTATTGTGAACACGGATTATTTTAATCACTCATGGTTGCCAAGCCATGCATACTTAAACATACACATCCTTGTAAGACACGTAATCTACATGTTAAAAAAATATAGCTAAATATAGATAGATATTTTATTATGCAGCCATATAGGTTTTGCTTGAAGGGTGATGGAGGGATGTATGACGCATACACCGGTAAACTGAATGACCGTTGAAGAGCACCAGGTAATAAGGAGCCAAGAATGCACTTAAGCATTCTGTGCTTGGTCAATTAATTACGACCGCTGCAGGGCATTCAGACACAACATTTATCTGAATGTTTTGCCACTGTCGTTAACATCTAGATAATTATGCCTCAGTGGCAGAACATTCTCTAGATGTTCATTCAGGCCTGTATAATTATATAAAGAGATCGAATGGTCTTAAGGAGGGGCTTAGCCTGGCTGCAATTTGAAAAAACTTAGTCTTGAGATAGATATTATTACGCATGTCTATATTTTAGACAGTTGTATATACTTGACGTCAGCCTAAATGAAAATAATAATATAATGCGTAGAACATTTGAAACGTGTGGGCAGTGGGACGAAAAATAACCAATAAACGTATAGAATTTATATGAGAAAATCCGATACAAATTGAAATCACGGAAATTTGTATTATTCGTTCTGCTGGACATAAACGCAGGATTATGAAGTCATGAGTCAGCACCAGATCCTAAACTCTTTCATCTGCTCCCACGCAGGCGTTTCGGCGCGCTCGTGTTGTGGGAAATCTGGTAATATTAAGAGGTCGCATCTGGAGGAAATTTGTACTTAGGGGCCTACTTAACAAATCTTATTCCGGGACAGATCAAGAATTAAATTTAACAAAATTTATTTACGTTTTAAGTTAATTAAAAAATGGTGCAAAATGAATTAATTCTGATCATCATTGTTTATTTATTAAATAATTTAACTTGGGGTTTGTAATTACAATTGGAAGTAAGAACATAGAGCTTAAACAATTAATCTAATTAAATCTAATTAAATCGAATATAATCTATTCTGGAAACTTTAATAGACCTATCATCATTAGACTAATCGACGGTTGCTGATGTTTATATGTATCTATGCATGCATGTACGTATTGTATTTATGTATGTATTTATGCGTGTGTGTATATACATGTAGGCCTACGTGATATTCGTGTTTTTTCGTGTTTTTCACCATTTGTTTGTGCGCACTCGTGTCATGTGTAATGCACTTAATAATTGTATAATGGTAACCGTTTGCTGCAATTGCACTAATTTTGTTTTGGATTCCACATAATTTTTTTATACAATTTAATTAAGTTTTAATTTAGATTGATCTTGTTCACTTCTTTTTTTCTTGATCGAAGCAATTGATTAGAATATTGATAGAAAAACTTTTATAATGACATCTATTGTGATAGTGTTGAACCTTAGGTGGTCCCGCATAGCTGGATTTTTTATCCCTTCTGGGTCTTCTTTTGTTGCTAATGCTGATACTGTTATGTTATACTGCTTTGTTTTCAAACGGCTTCAATAAAGGATTTGATTGATTGAATGATTGATTGATTGAATGTATATATTATGTATGTATGTATGATAGTATACATGTATGTACGGATATAGGCAACTATGTATATATGTATGTATGTACACATGCATGTAGCCTATGTTTGTGTCTCTCTGTTTGTCTGTCTGTCTGCTGATGTTTCCTCTGATTGAAGTAGACTTCAATCAATGGGATTATCTTTGGTGGCATAATACTGATACCTTACGAGTTGTCAGTCCTTCCACGCAGACTTCTTCTCTTCTTTGTCCTTCTTTAAACCAACGCACAGAAAGGAGTCTGATTGAGCCTCCTAGCATCTCTTATTGCAGTCCATGCATTCCTTCCGTTGCAAATTCCGAGAAACAGAGAAAGAGACAGAGAGACAGAGACACAGAGATAGAGAGGGAGAGTGTGAGTGAGAGTGAGAGTGAGAGACAGACAGACAGAGAAAAAGAGAAAGATGAAGAGAGACGAGAGGGAGAGAGTGAGTGAGAGTGAGAGACAGAGACAGAGAGGGAGAGAGAAATGATTGTTGATCCAATGTGTAGTCTATTTCCAGTATTTTGCATAATTTCCGACTTGTTCTTTGACGTCGCCATCTGGCAACGAAAGCCACGCGATTGGAAAATCGGAAGAATGAACTGGAGTATATATTATGTGGGCAGCTCTTCAGTTGTAGTGCTTGGACTGGAGAAAGCAGTCTGCTTATGCGGCTCTAGCTCGTCATTATAATCCAATCTGCGAGTGACCGGCTGTTTGCTCGTTCTCCTCTGTCGCTCATTACCATTGGCTCTATGAGATTCGTCGCTCTTCTGAATAGAACAGATGTTATCCGATGCAGACAATTTTGGCACACCCAGAAAATGGCGCAGGACCACCGAGCACCGACAAAAGAGCACCGACAAAAGAGCACCGACAAAAGAGCACCGACAAAAGAGCACCAACAAAATAGCACCGACAAAATCGCACCGATAAAAGCGAACCGACACAAGAGTTTAGCGAAATATCAGCGACAATTTAAGCGCGCAAAAAGGAAACGCCATAGAAGTACGCTTTGCAAGTTAGCTAATCTAAAAACTAAGATTTTTCTACCGATTTTAATGAATGTGATTATCCAACATTTTACATGTACATGTTTGGTTACGGGTAATATAACCATGGCATATTAGCGAACTCTTTCAGCCATTTTTGAGTTTTAGAGTGCTAAAATAGCATAACTTATGATAAGACATGTGTGGTTCTATGCGATTGGACGGTGAAAATGATGCGCAGTAGTTGGCTGCTGTAGTTGACAACTATTATATATTTAAAATACCTTTTAAGTAATTAAAATAGTTAAGTACTATTTTACAAAAGTAGAGGTGATTAGTCGTTAGACCATATCTCAATGTGTGGCGAAATACCTTTTATTAACTATTTTTCAGTTTTGCATACTTAACAATTTATCTCCAACTTATTATTCTGCCATAGTTGGCAACGCTGTTTGTTTGGACGTACTTTCGTTTTCGATTGGCAAACATTACAGAATTCAGATACTCAATATCTGTAGGCCAACTACTCTTCAAGTTATTTTTACTTTTATTTTGTTGCAAGGTTTAGAATTTACCATAATTTTTTTAAAGTTTTTTGGCGATTAAAAAAATAATGAATTAAAACAACAACCTTAGGCCTACTTATATATAGGCCTTTTTCTAGCTTCATCGTTTGACTGAACTTATGATCTACAGTAAATCGTTTGTAAAGCAAAAAATAATAAATATATTTGAGAGTAACTAAACTAAAAATCGAGTACATTCTAATGACTTATATTGCGCCGTTATCTTAACGTCAGTCGATATAAAATCACAGTCTTCTTTACAGAGGTGACAGCTCCGCAGCATTTCAGCAGATCTTCCTATGAAGCGTTTTATAAATGCCCTGTGATACATACATCGACGAATTAAGTCAGTATTGTTAGCATATTCGCTGCCTCGAATAAGTCGGTCTAAGCGTCGGAGGTTTTTCGGCCAGACCAGTGTTGCAGCTTGCCTTCAAAAGACGTTCGTTATTTGAACATATTGGGAGATAACACATCTATCCTGTAAAATGCTTAAATTGTAAAAAGATGCGATAGCGTGACTGGAGATTTGTCTTGAGACGTACACTGTTACAGTTTCCGGTAGCCAGCGAGTTCATTCTTCGCTTACAGAGGCGACAAAGCACCACAGCACGGCGAAAGGTCACCTATAGCCTGCTTTGCTAATCCAGACGGTGCCTTTCGAAGAGCAGCACCACTTTAAACGTCTTATACATCGTCAACATCTGTTGAAACGTCGATGTTTGTTCGTCATCGACCAGATGCGAATAGAAGCTGGCAAATGCTCGAGGGGCTGCAAAGCACAGTTCGCGTTCACTGTGCTCGGCTTCGGTTCTCCCTTCTCTCAGCTGAGTTGATTACGGGTCGATGCGCCTTCGTCGTGGCCAGCGCCTCGGGCCAGCGATGACATTTAGACGAACCATCGGCAACTGCGACAATCCCGAATCTCGAACATCAATAGCTGGTACTGATGTTGCTGTTTCGTTATTGCTGGTGAAGTTGCCGCCATCGGCCGCCGCTGCAACCGACGATGACAACCAACTCAACAACTATACGTTCGCGGCTATTGCATCAATGGACCTACAGGGGATTCGTCGACACACCCAGATTTACAGAGGCAGACAGACGTACATACAAACGGAGAGAGAAGGAAAGAAAGAAAGAGAAACAGACAGACAGAAAGACAGACATAGAAACGGAAAAACGTATGGAGGGACGAAGACTGACGGACAGAAATAGGCAGACACCGGACAGACAGATAGAGGGAGATAAAGAGAGAGAAGGAACGAAACAAACAAAGAAACGAGGAAAGATAAACAGAGACAAACAGATAGACATAAGACAGACATAGAGAGATGGAAAGGGGGAGAGGGAAATGCAGAGAGGGAGAGAATAGGGCGTTCGTTACTGTCTGGCCTCAGATGAGGCTGAGGAAGAGCGCAAGAGCCAGAATATATGTCGGAGCGTTATTGTTGATTGCGATGTCATATCCGGCCTATTGCATCATTAAGATTTGTCGGTCATCGGAGATTTCGTTGGCATGGCTTGACATCAAACGTTCTGTAGCGGCAAATCATCTCGTTCGCTGATTGATTGCTACGATAGATCAAAAAGGGACGAAATTACAAGGCAGATTTCGTTCGCATAATCTGCACTGAAGCCTTTTATGGGTTTATTCAGCAGGACCCGAGGGAGAATTTATTCGCAAGGAAAATAGAACGGTTCTGCTTCCGCTGAAGCTGTAAATGTGCTTCACGTCACGATGTGACAGCATTGTAACATTTTATGTATTCCAAACTATAATTGTAAATTGTAATTTGTAATTTCTAAGGCGCTTGTGTCTAATGCAGGGACGTCGTTGGAGGAAAGGGGGCATTTTGCCCAATGATTAAAAAAAAGGAAAAAGGACGGAACAAGAAAAGGAGGAAGAAGAAAGGGGTAAAAAAGAGAAAACGATACTCAAATTCATGGAATTATTGTATACTATTTACAAAACTACAGTTTCCATAGCTTTCTCAGAAAAGCCCCACCTCTTTAAGAGTGGGGAGGACACACTATGCAGTTGACTAAATTTTGAAGAAACACCAAAAAGAAGGAAAATTTTTTCACCTCTTCTTTTGACCAGATCAGTTCAAAAGTGTCCCTCCCCCCACCCCCACCCACCTGTCAAACAAGATCGCCGTCAGTGCCAAGTTCCCCTCGGAAGAATACTCAAATGACGTCCCTGCCCCTCCCCTGAAAAAAGCTGAAACGGCGTCCCTCAAGTTAATGATGGCACACTAAAACCAAGCCGTAATAAGATCCAGAAGATCAGTTTTCTAAGACAGAGAAGCAGCCTGCGGATGATATGCAATTTGAAAGAGGTAAGTCTGAAGTTGAAAACGAAAAGACATAAGCGACTAATCAGAATGAACAGATACAGGGAGGGTAGAGAGGTTCAGCAACCAAAAAAGTTCGTTCATCATGAACAGTTTTAGTTTAAGAATGACCAGAGAAACACAGTCAGGTTGCCTCGATGGATAAATGACAAGTCTGTGTAATAAGTAGGGGCCTACAAATTTCAACTATTGTTGCTGGTTAAAGTTTAATGTTTTCTAAACAAATCCTTTGCTGAACTGGGAGCCAATGTAAAGATTTAAGCATAGGGGTTATGTGTTCATATTTTTCCGCCTTGTGAATGGCTGCAGCCGAAGAGTTCTGAACTCTCTGCAGCTTATCAATCAATCAATCAATCAATCAACGGAATTTATATAGCGCCCCTTCAAGGCAACTACTCAGAGGCGCTCCCGACCCAAGCCCGGTCAAAAAGGAAAGTCTTGAGGTTCTTATAAAAGGTACTAGACATATCCCGTGGGAGAGAACGCAGGTCAGATGGTATACGCCGTTCCACAGAGAAGGACCTACGACCGAGAAAGCCCTATGCTGTCTAGTTGAAGTGCGTGCACGAGGGACCACACAGTCACCTCTGGAAGCCGAGCGCAGAGATCGGCGACCAGAGCAGGCCGAGGTAAGGGTAAAGAGCTCCAGAAGGTAAGCTGGTGCCATGCCGAGAAGACAATGCCACACTATGCAGGAGACTCGATAGTGAATGCGCTGCTGGATCGGAAGCCAGTGGAGGACATCCCGCATGTACGCAGAGATGTGACCATACTTGGGGACACCGCCCACCAAGCGAGCAGCAGCCCGCAAGACCCCCTCCAAGGGATGCAATCGGACCTGTGGAAGCCCAAAGTAGAGAGAGGAACAGTAGTCTAGGCGATTGACAACGAAGGCATGGACCAAGGTGGAAGCAGAAGAAGGAGAGAGAGCTTAATAATAATAACTCGGACAATTTTTAGGGCGCTTCAGCATGTTTGACTAATTGATACCAGTAAGAAGCGAGTTACAGTAATATACTAATACAGGCGACTGGAGACCATTACGTTTGCCAGAGATATTCTTGAAGGCATGAGCACATAATGCCTAATTATGCGTAGTTTACAAATATGCATGTATATGACGACCACAAATACCATTTATATAGCCATTGAGAAACATGGTAGAATCAAAAACAGCGCCTATGTTACGAGCAGGAGCAGATGCCAACTCGATAAACGAGTCATTCAGTTACAAAGACTTAAGCCATTAAAATTTCTTAAATTGCTGTAGAGTGCCCATTAATAGAAATTGAGTTTCGATGGGTTAAGGAAGAATTTATTGACCACCATCAAACGATTGCACCTCCTCAAAGGCAGTTGGCTGACGCTTGCACATATGAGTCACACATAGGTGCCGACTTTTGCTTTTGTCTCTGGTGCATGGGTCTTCCTTCTCTTCCCCCTACCGCTTTTCCCTTCCCTCACTTCCCCTCCCCGTAGGTAGGTGAGTTTTAACGGATTTTAGGAGAAAGAAAATTGTTTTTCTTGTCAAGGGTTACGAGGATAGCAAAAGTATTGGAAATCGGTAACATTTTAAATAATAAATAATTAAATAAATAATTTATGTAGGCCTACTGCTGTGACTTTGAGATCATGCAATGATGGGTATTTGGGTAGTTGTAGGCCTACTTCTCAAGTTGTGAGATCACTTAATACTTAGGTGTAAAAAATTTCAATTTAAGGTCCGAATTCTTCTTGGTGCCATGCACCCACTGAACTTTCTCTCAGGGTGCATTCGCACCAAATGCTCCCAAGGAGTCGGCGCCTATGGAGTCACATGACAGTCTGTCAAATGAAATGTACATTTAAGTATCATCAACTTAGAAATGATATCGCAGTTAATGATTGCTAAGCAGTGTTCCTAGTGTTGCTGTGTGTATAATGTAAACAAGAGATGACTAAGCACGGAAACTGCAGCATGTCAATAAAGCCCCAGACAAATAATCACGATTTCAATACACTGGTTGAGTGCGAGGACTAAGATAATAATGTACGAAACCGATTCAGTATGCATGTTTTCACAGTGTCGTGTATCATAATGATGGTGGCGAGAACGTTGAGTGCAATCGGCTCTTGGTAATGAGGGACAGTGGTGAGTGCACATTTGCGTATTAATGGCGTCAGTGACAGTTTGACAAGGTCCTGTGTGAACTTGGTCGATTGTACGAGTTAGCAAGTTGTTTGATAGATCTGGTGTTTAGATGCTTAGGTCAGCTACTTTAGTTTTAAGAAATTTTCGTTTATATAATAAGATGTTAAAACTTAGAGATTGTGACAAGTATCCAGTTGCACTACGATATTGATCGGGCAAATCCACAGTGCAAGGTCCGATCCATCGAGAACTTTGAAAAATTGCCTGACAACATTTAGAGAACGTTATACTGTAAGTTGTGATACTTAGTCCAGTGGTGCAACTGTTTATTGTGAGCGTTACACCGACTCTGTCAATCTGCGTAGTAATCGTAATCGTAATCGTGAACTCTAAATTTCTAATACGCTACTCTAAAGCTAAGCGCAGGGCAACAGCTTGTTCACGAGCGCATCGTCATGTCAGAGGGGTTGTCCAAAGATAGGCCTATCAAGCGAAGATACAAGTCCAGTTGCCAGAGATACCAGACAGAGAGAGCTTGGAAGGCAAAGGATTTGATGGATTAGGTTAGGAATTCTTGAAGAGGTGGGACTTTAAATTGGCGTGATAATCCAGTGTGGTGCGCAGAATTCTCAGCAAACGTCACCTGAATTGCAGCCGTGGATTAGTGTCTGCTGGTCAGCATCACGACTGCTTTGTAGGTGTCAGCGAACAGTTCTATCTTCTTCAACTGTTACATCGTCAACAGTATTTCCTTTCCTCTACCTGTTCGTTCTGCTCGTTTGAGTTTCTCGTCTCGTTCTCTGCTTTAGATAATTATCTTTTTGAAATCGCTTACTGTGCCACGTTGCCGATCCTGATTGACTGTCTCATCTCACCGTCTTAATGGACGGATCTTCTTGATGTTGACCTGACAGTGGCTTGGTTTGGAGCGCCATCAGTTAATGACTTGTACATTAAATACCGGCGCTATGGAAGTTGCTAAATAATAATAATAATAATAATAATAATTGACTGACCAGATCCGACGGAAAAATTGACTGACCAGATCCGACGGAAAAAGGCCGGACGGCCAGACTCTGATCCCTTGGAGTGGCGGACGCCCTCTGATATGGGACGCGACCGTGGTGGATACGGTAGCCGCTTCATATCTTCCCGAGACAGCGATCACGGCCGGATCAGCAGCAGAAAGGGCGGCCACAAGGAAGCACGCCAAATATTTAGAACTAGAAACGAGATACACCTTCGTGCCGATCGCCGTGGAGACATTGGGCCCTACAAACAAAGAAGGTCTCGCCTTCGTTTCTGAAATCGGCCGCCGATTGACGGCAATCACTGGCGAGGCCCGCGAGACAACCTTTCTCTTCCAGAACATTTCAATAACAATTCAACGATTCAATGCCGTTGCATTCCAGGGCACCTTGTCAGGACTACCCGGGATCGAGGACCAGCGGGCCCATCCAAGCTGGACCTAACTATACAATCTTGAAGAAAACGTTGCAAAATCGAGATAATAATAATAATAATAATAATAATAATAATAATAATAATAATAATAATAATAATAATAATAATCTTCGTTTATTAATTGAAACTGACAAGTACGCAGTATAATAATAATAATAATAATAATAATAATAATAATAATAATAATAATAATAATAATAATAATAATAATAATAATAATAATAATAATAATAATAATAATAATAATAATAATAATAATCTAAACAATAATGAAATGGTGCTTACAGACTATAGCATGCCTAAAAGCCCAGCGTCCTTCAACGGTACTCAGCCAGCGCTGTATAAATGTTGAACTTCATGAGTTGCTACCTACCAGAGTCGACATTTAGTAGTCATTAGTGCTGCTCTTAAGACTGCAGGCTTTGAAAACCCTGTGTAACCAATGGTGTACATCAAATGGTCAAACCAACCTGGAACATCAAATGAGGATTTGGAGACTGAAGCAAAGACAGATTTTACGTGTATCGCGAGTAGCCATGAAAGTAAATGACTCCTCGGGTGCAGATTCAGCAAAGGCTAGAATCAGCTGTAAACCGAAAATGACTCTCTGAGAATCGAGAATCTCTAGATCGACTTAGAGTAGTTATTCTCCGCCTGGGATTTCTGATCTGTCCTAGAGCTTATTTTACGAACACGCTGTACTGGATGACGCAAGGGAAATTCTAACTCGCGTACATCTCCGGCGCGCATTAACAGACATGCGCAGTGTGGTAGGCCACACTTTGCTTGAACATGTTCGACAATGTTATGCATATGAGGCAGACATGTCTAGGCTTGTTCAGACAAGATTTGAATGTATAAGCTTGAGTGAGATAAATCTATATGTCGTGTACGTATGGGGTTGCAAATGAGGTTAAGCCTTTGATGTCCATCTTCTACGCGTATTAATCGATTATATGCTGATGAGCTGAGCTCAGTGGAGGCTTTTAACTATTGTTCTTGATGAAGGAGCTTTTGTGTGTTGTTGGACTTGAAGTTTGGATCTCTCTCCCTCTCTCTCCCTCTCCCTCTCTATCCCTCCCCCTCTCTCTCGCTCAGTCGCTTGTGTCATTTTATTTTCACCTTAAGACTTGCCTTTTCAAATTGCTAATCCTTCGTAGGCTGCCTCTCGGTCTTAGTAGACTTTGGATATGATTACGGCTTGGTTGGTGTGCCATCGATTGATACTTTGTGCTTAAGACACCGGTGCGATAGAATTTATTAATTTAAAATGATTAATAATAATTTAGTCGGATGGTTACATCTTACGTAACAGTATTCGAATAACTAACTATAACACATCCTCTCCGTTCGTTTCACAATGAGCAGCCAATATAAGTTGGCATGAGGAAAGAGAGAGAAAGAGAGGGAAAGGAGAGAGGGGGGAGAGAGAAGGAGAAGGAGAGGAGAGAGAAAGAGAGAGAGAAAGAGAAGGAGAGGGAGAGGAGAGAGAGGAGTGAGATTAAAGGTGAATCTCTGCAGACGAAGAGTTGAAAGGTAACCGTTTAACTGCACTGTGTCAAATCGTGCATCTGCTTCAGCTTAGAAGTCTTATACCTGAGAACGACGCCGTTAAAGACCTTCAAAGATCGACTGCAACGCTTCATAATGCACGGAGTGAACTTCACGCAGGAGGCTGGTCTCCATAGTAACCGTTGTCAAGGCTTCAGATGACAGCTGACAGACATCAAGAGACGATTACCCATAAGCAGGCGAGAGACAGAGACAGACGGATCAAGACAGACAGTGAAACAAACAGCTAATGAAACGCAAAGGGCTGGAAGAGAGACACGTACGATCGTACATACACAAGTGGCTGGAGATTCACTAGAGGTTGGTTGATCGGAAATTTATACATTATGCAAAGAAACGCTGAGACAGACAGACAGACAGACAGACAGACATGCAGATAGACAGACCGAAGCAGAGAGGTCAGAAGCAGGCTCAATATGTGACCTAAACGGACTTGTAAGCCAACAATCGCTGATGGAGTCTGGATAATTCTGAAATTCATCATTTATGTCATGCAACACCAAGTACAGGTGAGGCAACCTCGCGCGTCAAATCGAACCTCGGTCGCACTATTACAAGGCTATCGCATAACCGTCCAGCCACGATGCCACCTGTCTTTACACTGGAACAGCGGAGGACTTGAAAAGCAAACCCTTCGAAGGCCGCCCCTAATGATATCGTAAAAAGGACAGAATCATGAACGCCGCTCACTGCGGTATCTTCAGGAAACCGCGTCAGGTTTCAGTGGTAAAGTGGAATGCATTTCCATAATGCAGCTCTCTTGTATGGCAGGAACGGTCTCGTGATATGAAAATCCCGCGTTCTACGCTCCGGATTATGGACAGTTTCTGATCTAATCTAGAATTTAGAAGCCATAAATTGTCGCCAGATCGTTCCCAAGATTGCTTCAGCATGCCTGGAATGAACTGCCGCTCCGAATGATGAAGAAACATCGTCCATATAATTCTATTATACTGGCGATTATTATAGCCACGAACACCGTCTACATTATTCAGAATAACGCTGCTATAAATGCTGTTTCTGTCCGTTGTTGACCTCACATATAAAATGTTGTTTCTGTCCGTTGTTGACCTGACATATAAAATGTTGTTTCTTTCCGTTGTTGACCTGACATTTAAAATGTCGTTTCTGGCCGTTGTTGACCTGACATTTAAAATATTGTTTCTGGCCGTTGTTGACCTGACATATAAAGTGTTGTTTCTGTCCGCTGTTGACCTGACATATAAAACATTGTTTCTGTCCGTTGTTGACCTGACATATAAAGTGTTGTTTCTGTCCGTTGTTGACCTGACATATAAAACTAGCGGGGAAACAACGACAATGACAATGACAAACAACTACTGCTATCGTATTGCACAGTCATTATCTTTACCACTACTTGCAATACAACTCTGTAGCTCTGGATGCACGGCGGACTGACTGGGTGACTGGGTATCTGACTCATCAGGAAAAGCGTAGAACGTGGATGACTAAGGAAGGAATCGAGGACTTCGTATCTTTATCTGCGCCGGAGAAAGTAAAAAGGGTCGAAACGTCGGATATCGACCTCACTCTTCCTCGGATTCCGACCTGACTTTTCCAATGGATTATGATTTGATTGCGAAGCTACCATCGACTGATATATCGGGCATTGTGATAACGGCGCTATAGAAGTCATTAGATTAGATTAGATTGTGGCTATTCAGAATCCATTAGTGTTATTGTTGTTATTATTATTTGTTGTTGCCGCTGCTGCTGCTACTGCTACTGCTAGTAACCTTAGTTGCCCATACAAAATAGCGTAGGGAATCAGTCTTGAAGTGTAGACTTCTCTGCAACAAGTTCTCCGTTTACTCTGCTGTCTGCAGCTATAGTGTATGTCCACACTTCATTGCAAAAACATCTACTAGTCGAGGAAAATTAGCTCAACAAAAGATGTGGACAAAGTAGTCTACACTTTCAGTGTCTGTCTTTCTCCGTCTGTGTGTTTGTGTCTCTCTGTATTCCTGTCTTTGTCTATATTATATGTTCATATATTCTGTGCAATTTTGTCTCTGTGAATCTTTTCCCGTCTATTAATTTTCTATGCTCTCTCTCTCCCTGTCTGTCGATCTGTGTCTCTGTCTGTCTGTCTGTCTGTCTGTCTATCTGTGTCTCTGTCTGTCTGTCTGTCTGTCTGTCTGTATCTCTCCGCTTCTTACGTGACGGAAACAGGTGAAGCCGGCAAAGAATGCCACCTAATTGCATTCCTGTTGGCTTACGAAATGAAACGAGGCAGTAAATGAAATAACCCTTTCGATCTGTCAGAATCAGTTTATACTACACCGCATTTGTAGATATTTCTGTTTCCAAAAAGAATACCCACTTCTGCCAGTGCAGTAGGACTATGCTAAGCCTCCCAATGAAATACTTACTTCTAGGCTGACAGATTCATTTGGACGCCAAATTACAGGGAATGCTAGCAAAATGAAATGTGTTAACGAGTATATCATTACTCCCGATGATAGAGAAATATCACATGATACAACACAGCACTAACAATGTCAAGAGCAGATACTTCGTTTTTCTTTAGGTAGCCTACTTAAAACGCCGTATTTGAAATGTCTTGATAAATGCATACCGTGTAAACCTCGAAAATGTTCGCAAATATTGCTTACAAAGTTAGATTTGAAATTGAAGAGAATTAATACCAAAACAGATTTCTTCTTCTATTCCAGATTCTACTTTGAAAATAATGTTAATCATTTGCAAGATTTATCTGTCGTCACTCATCAAAGCTTTTCAATATTCAATATTTTGGTACTCGAGATATAAATAGTATCTTTGGAATTATGTTGAAAATATATGACGTTGGAAATTCACTTTCAGTCGCTTAAAACGGAAAGACGGCCAATTATATTCAGAAGGACGTTACAGGTGGGCAATGAAGAAGTGATTGAATATTTGTTTCTCGGTGTCCAAAATAAACTTGAAATTCATAAAAGAAACATATTATTGTGCAAAATGGTCAGAAAAATAATCGTTGAACAAACAATGCGTTTGTCCAGAGATAAGAAATGTAGGTCCAGGTCCAAGAGTCGGTTAAGAAACGTCATGAACAGCAGGTGGAAAACGATTCTTAATCCAGAGCAGAAGAGCAATTCAGTTCTTCCGCGGATTATGTAGTCTATACGGCGCGCATGCGTTGTCCAAACATCTATATCTAATTAATTGACTTCTATAGCGCTTTTTCTAATGCCTAAGACATCAATCCAACTTCGGTGGAAATCGCAATCTGGCTTCTCCGCGGATCATAATCCGGATTGAAATCTGCCAGATCAGAGAAGCCAAGCTTTGCACTTGTCTTCTGCTTCTGTAAGGAACTGCGTGACTATAGACCACAGCGCTTGTCTGTCAGTACTAGGGTCTATTTCTGATACCATAAGACATTACTTTGAAAATGAGTTCGACCGTAGAAACGCACCCTAAAATCTGATAAAATGACTTCTATAGCGCCGTTACCATGATGGTCGATTCACGTTTTCTCATCCTCTCAACCTCTCATCCGCTTTCACTCTCCTCCGCTGCTTCCATCCAACACTGAAAACCGAACTTTTCAAGCTATCACATACTGATTCTATCCCTGCGCCACCGCACAACCACCATCACGACCGATTACCACCGTAGCACCCTGCTGCCTCCTTGGCTTGACCTCCCAGACTCCAACCTGGCACTGGAACGGACAAGGCAGTCTGGCTATTGCGGACTTGATTTGATATAACGCCGGTGATTAAGCTGGTCTCCCTGACGCGGCTTTTGTGTGGCGCTGAGAAATTTCGAAGATTTACATTTACATTTAGGCCCACATTACGTGAAAACGAGGTCAAAGTTATAATCCATAGGAGCAGTCAAGTCAGAATGTGACAAGTCGGAGAAAGCATAAGTGGAGCTACGCAGGAGTCCATGCCCTAAAATGTACCTTACTCTGATTCGAAGATGTCTCCACCAGCTAAGCATACTTTCATTCTCTAATCTACGGTAATCTAACGTACTATTTCTATAGCGATGTTCTCACAATGCCCAAGACATCAATCGATGGTAGAAAAAATCAAGGGAAATGAGAATAAAAATCTCATGATCCTCTAGAGAATACAGTCTTCATCCTCGTCAAACTGTCAATAAATCCACCAGCTTCTAATTGACATTGATGTAGCGCCATTCAGAGCCCATCTGACAAGGTTATTATTAGCCGAGCACGATCTCATTAGCAGTGGGAAACGATGCAATTAACTGCGTTTTATTACAGGACGAACTGCTTCAGACGAGGTTTGCTCGCGGAGTTTGGAACTGTTTGTCATTGATCCACTGACGACCATTTTGTTGCTTCTCTTGTCTCTGTTGTATCTCTCGTCCCGGTCCATCAACGACCCTGACGCACTGGTTTCATGGTGGGAACGCCTGCATGCTACAGCGACACATAGATGAGCTCAATTCTGAGACTTTTTTCAGCCTCAATCAATGAGTCAATCAATGAGTCAGTCAGTCAGTCATCCAATCAATTGCACAATTAAGTAATAACTCAATCAATTAAAAAGTGTATTACTATCAATCGATCAATCACTTGAACAGTCATTCCGTTATATCGATCAAAGTAAAGATACTACATGTAGAAGAGAAGACAATGGTTCGATCGTGCACGATAGATTTCAGTGTAGAAAGTCATCGATTGACATGAAACGCTGAAAGAATCTTTGGATGGCATTTGGAAACTGGAGGACAGACAGGTAGAAAGAAATAAGAGCGATGTCATTGGTGTAAGGAACAGAGCAAATAGGGAATCACGGCAAATAGGAAATGGACAAATGGAATAAGGCACACAGAAACAGGAGAAGAACGAACACCTGCACATATATACAGGGTGGGCCAAAAAAGTAACCCCTACATATTTTTGCTAAATATTTCAGCCAAAAGTCACAATTTTTAAATCAAATTTTACTGGCTGAAAAGTAATTCTTATTTACGTATGACAGCCAAATTTCACCAAAATATTTTAAACAGAAACATAGTTATAGGCCCTATCAGTTTTATTGAGTCCACCCACTGTTTTTTTATCTGGTATATAAATACTTACTTTTGGCCGAAACATTAGCAAAGACCTGCAGGGGGTTACTTTTTTGGCCCATCCTGTACATAAACACATATATACATACATATATATGCATACATGCTAAAATGCATATATCCATCGCATTAAATTATTAAAGAAACCCAAAAGAACATTAGGGCAGAAGATCCTCAGCGCGTGAGTTGTGGACTTGTGGAATGATTGAGATGATAGTACCGTTTCAGTGGACATTATCACAGCTTTTAGGAAGAATAGCTATATGAAGGATGGGCTATTAAGTATTCCAGCCTAACTTTCAGTGCTTATAACCCAGAATGCACGGCCTCTGAACCAATTGAAACTTATGTTAAGTTATGCAATGCTAAGTTAATTTCAGATTTTGCCACCCAAATAGAAACAATACAGAACTGCCGTACACAACGCAATCCAACTTACCATTTAGAAGGGAAAGCCGCAAGTACGATGTTACACGCGAACGCTATAGGTTTCATTTGAACGCTAAGGATCCAACATGATACAGACAACGTGTACACAGGAAGCTTAACATGTTTAGTTATATGTAGGCCTACACAGAGTCTTACATATACTTCAGTCTGTAAATATTGGATATACCAGATCCGTGTGCGTATGATGTTGAAAGCTAATCGTAAAAGCCTGACGACGAGAGCCAGGAGTGTAAGCGTGCTGTTGTGTAGCAATGATGTTGTCGCGTGAGGCAGAATTGTCTCAACAGATCTATGTACAAATAGACATTGCGAATTGTACACATCGGGTAAGAGGGTGTTTCGCCTCAACTGCACACGTCTTGCGGTCATTGAGATTGGAGGACACACGCTGCAATCATAACACCATCATCACCAGCGAAAGCAGGCATCTCCTTTTACTGGGCTGACCAAGAGAATAGAATTTTCTCCACAACATGCTCCGAAAGCTACGCCCATCAGCAGTAAAAGCCACTGTGCGTTAACATACCGTGTTTTCATCGAAGTAAAATGTAACAAAAGACAAAGCAGATGTTCATTTATTGCTTATTATCTCTTGTTGTGTTAGTACCAACTCAAACTGTATTCATCCGTCCGCTTAAGAAAACAGAATACTATCATCTATTTATTAAATTTGTAAAACGCGCGCATGAAATGTGAATCTGAGGCGATTAATATTTCATGCCACAATATGATCCCTCGGGGACTTAAATATAAATTAATTAACAGAGCTAGAAACATATTATTATTGTTATCATTATTACTATTATTTTTTCCCGAGGTACATAAGGTATTATTATTACTATTATTATTATTATTATTATTATTATTATTATTATTATTATTATTATTATTTATTATTATTATTATTATTTTTCCCGAGGTATATGTAATCCCTCAGGAGTCTAAAAAATTATGCAAGGAGCTGTTGTTGAATGTCTGAAAAATCAGGCCTCGTCCTCCGCAACATTAGTGAAAGTGCCACGAAATGCGATGGCGTTGTAGCGCTGGATGCAGATGGAAAAGCGTTGAAAGAGAAAAGTGACCTCCCGCGGCTCTCCAGAAACGGACGAGAGACGCCGGCCAAGCTCACGGATGAAGTTAACCCCGGCAGAGTTGATGGGACCCAGTGTTTCAAGGGCAATAGGCAGAAAGAGGTGTGATGATGGCAGCCCCGAGTACTTCTCGATCTTACGTACTGCGGCTTGTTCAGCTGCGGCCCCTGCTGCGTTCGCTGTGTGGGCAATGTAGGATGCCGCACAGGTGTGCACCACTGTGGCATCCCAGGCCATATGTTTGCCTGCCGCCCAGGGAATCAGCGTAGCCCCGTCTGGTCTCCTACCGTCTACACGAAACAAACCAGAGGGTTCTTTCGTGCTTGGGACATCGGCTTTCTGCAGGGCCCGCCAGACTATATCGTTAATGGCGTGATGACGAAGGGCTCGCCCAAAAGCCAGTCTACAAGCGAGGCCATGGTGGCCGTCAGGACCTACTAGGACACCGCAGCTACACTGATGTGGGCTGCAGAGATCCAGTCCCAAACGAAGGCCAACTGCCACGCGCACTGCCTCATTGCTGAGGCAGAGGCCACAAGATGGAATTGGCAGGACCGTCAGCCAGTCGCCGGAGTGAGGGGAGCTCACTGCCAGCAAGCGTGCTCGGTCAACTGGGTTATCGCTGTTATCCCAAACTGCCAATCTATCTGCCTCGATTACTGGCATGTCCCAGGTCGCCTGTTTTACCGGCATTGGGTCGACACAAGATGGAAGTGTCCCCCTACGAGCAATCACGATATCACTCAGATGTAAATCGGTCGCCGCCGAGCTGGGACCAAGAATGGCTGACTGGAGTACGAGGGTTGTCGCAGCTGAAGCCAGATAGGCGGATGAAGCCAGCGACCCAACCCTTCTCATACCCAGACCGCCATGTCTAATGGGCAGCGTGGCCTGCAACCATTGGGTGTTGTCCAGCTTGATGTTAACGATGGATTCAAGGCCGTCTCTCATGATGTTGTCAAGCCGTTCCAATGTCGAGTGGTTAAAGCAAGGGGAGCAACGGAGCAGATGGCTGATCCTAGGAGCACCAAATGAAGATCTTAGAAGTACAAGGGCACTTTGAGAAGACATAATAATAATAATTATTATTATTATTATTTTTTTTTTTAAATAAAATTTTGCCCCGGGGTATCAAGGATCCCCCAGGTAGATAAAAAAATTGTCCGGAGACATATGATAAAATAAAAAATTATTATTATTATTATTATTATTATTATTATTATCATTATCATTATCATTATCATTATCATTATCATTATTATTATTATTCTGCATTTGATTGGATTGGATTAGAACAGATTATTTTGGATTTGAATCAGTTTGGCTGTTGTTTCAACAGAAATTACATAATAGTCGACTGCGTTTGATCGCTAGAAACAATGACAAGCAGTGGCGGCGATACCATGGGTCGCGGCAGGTCATTTTATCTGCCTATTTTACTTTTGACCTGCCTTATGACCTGCCTATTTTACTCTTGACCTTTAGAATTTTTAATATAATTTTTACATTTCAAATCTAATTATTAGATCTAAACGACTTTTTAACGTTTTATCTAGGCCTATAGTATGTCAACAGAAGTCTATATTGTAAACTCTAAAATTGAAATGGGCTATAGGCCTAAGCGTTCAATAATAATTTTCTTCGTTTTATATATCTATGTTATGCTGCTTATATTGAGGTTATGCTGCTTGATGCGTCAAACTCAAACATTAATTTCTTCGACCTGCCGAATAACTCGCATGATCCTGACACGACCTGCTGAAATTGTATAGCTGGCGCCGCCACTGACAACAAGTCGACAACTCTTCTAGGTAAGGTCGACGTCAACGGCCCTCGCAGCCACAAGATGTCATTAATATAAAACATTTTTATCATACACCTTATAATGCTCTTCCGAGCCTTTATAATTATATTCGTCGACTGCGTATAATCGCAAGACCTTACCTAGAAGATATCCATTCTAGGTAAGGTCGACAATTATACCGGTTCTCGCAGCCACAGTAGGGGCCTGTGTCATTAATATAAAAATACAGTTTTGATCAGACACCTTTATAATGCTTTTCCGAGCTCATAATAATAATAATTCGTCGATTTGTGTTTAGAGGCTGTGTTATGCCAAAATAATTTATGTCGATGTCAACGGCTTTCGATGCCACAGATGTCGTTAAACTCTGGTTGCATACATCATTCGGCTTTGGAACGACCTCGCAACAGTTCTTGGATCACAATAGCCGTGTGGTTAGAGCACTAGCCTTGTAACATGGAGAGTACGGGTTCGATCCTCTGGGGCAGTTATCGTGTAGGAACCTTGAGCAATTCCTGCACTCACATTTGCTCAGCACCATCGATATTTTATCGTATGGTCGAGTGTGAACTTCTGAACTTTGGAAGGAGGGAAATATATCAAATACAGTTGCATTGTAATATTGTATAGTATGCTCGCACTCCTATCTCGCCTGTTTGGTAATTTCACCCCTCCTCCTCTTTCAGTTAAGCCGCCATTTAAAAGAACAATGATTTGCCATTGACAATTATGACGTCGTATACGCCTTTAAACATTGCAGACGGCCATCGACGAAAATGTCTGAGCCGTGTTGAACCTGTCAAAGCGCCCTTGTTACGGCATGTGTCGTGTTACGGCGCTGTAGAAATCGTCGTATTCATCATCATCATCATCATCATCATCATCATCATCATCATCATCATCATCATCATCATCATCATCATCATCATCATCATCATCATCATCATCATCATCATCATCATCATCATCATCATCATCATCATCATCATCATCATCATCATCATCATCATCATCATCATCATCATCATCATCATCATCATCATCATCATCATCATCATCATCATCATCATCATCATCATCATCATCATCATCATCATCATCATCATCATCATCATCATCATCATCATCATCATCATCATCATCATCATCATCATCATCACTGGATGCTGATTAATGTGGAACAGTGTTCAAGCGCGAAAATATATAAATCGCATTAACTCCATGCATAGTCTGAAGTGAGATAAATTTGTAGGGACTAGGATAACCACAAGATCATTACACGTGCATCTAGCATAGGCTAGGCTGTCCACGTTACATTATTGTTTCTGTTTAGATCAGACATCATTGATATGTTCTAGCCAGCCAATCAGAAAACGTTCCAAGGATAATGCGGTCAACGAAAGCAGTAAATAGAGCGATACGACCTATTAACTCTACCGCAGTTAATTTACTGTTTTTGGTCTTACAAACTATTACAACCAGCCAAACCAGTAGACGCAGTTAAGGATTTTCGGGCTGTCGTTCACTAACCTGGCAGTAAACGGTCTGTGGTGTCTCATTCCAGCTTATAATAATTATAGAAATATCAATGGAAATAGTTTAGACTGGTTCATTCTTGAGACCATTACTGGGAAATGACGAGTAGATCAAACATATAAGGACATCGAATTATCACAGATGTTTAGAATCTGCCGCTCCGTTGAGGATGGCTGAAGTATTAGTACGCCGGAGGATGTCCGATCTACAGTGAACTTTAGCTGCATTTTGTTGGTATAGGAGGAAGAATGATACAACATCTACTTGTTTACACCTCAGACAAGTCATAGGTCGCCTGTGACGCCATTATTGCTTACCTGTCTTTCGTCTTCCGAAAACCTTAGTCAATTTTTCCTCACTAATCTTTCTCTTAACTGCATATATTGTGACGTCATGCGGACTGATCTTTTCGATCATTGCCTGACGGCTTGGATCTGGTGGTGCAACAATCCATCGGTTGTTGTCTTGTGCATCAGACAACGGCGCTATAGAAGTTACTAATTAATAATCTATACATATAGTTTCCTTATATATGCAAATATGTCCGTCGTAGGAGGTTACGTCACAAACGGCTTCTGTTCTATTGTGAAACCGTTTGTGACGTCAGTACTGCCGTCTTGACGACGGCGGTCTTGACGACGGCCTTGACGACGGAGATCAACGACCAACGATATACACTGCCGTCATAATTATGACGGGGAAATACACTAGTTATACTAATAATCTGGCAGTGCCTATCTCAAGTCCACAGTGCTAGAAGCAACGATGAATGAGCGATAGTCATGAATAACGCGATTGTCCGGAATTTGCTAAGGGATGACATCGTTTAAAAGGGTTCAGTCTTGTTAAAAACTGGAAATTTTAGGGAAAGTATTCTTCTCCCATAAAAGTTTAATTGTGCTATTTCTTATGGAGACCCAATATCTGCTATTATTATTATTATTATTATTATTATTATTATTATTATTATTATTATTATTATTATTATTATTATTATTATTATTATTATTATTATTATTATTATTATTCTGGTACTCTTTCACATACTCGCTCACTCGTTCATTTATTGGTTCACTCATTCACTCAATCGCTCATTCACATTCTGCTACAGCGCTATAAATCTCCTTAGTCCAGTGTTGTTCGAGTGTTACCCAGAATCTCTAGTAGATTCGTTAATTTATCTCCATAGTTAGAAATCAGTGGCAAGTGTTCTTTACGAGTCAAAATAATAGGCCTATTCAGTAGGGTGGGGCAAAAAGTAATAAAAACTCGAGTTCAGTTCCCGGACAAACCTAAATCGAAGGTCCATGTTAAAGTTGATATTGCACCAAAAATGATTTTTGATATGTATCACCGTTTTCTAGCAACTTTGTCTGAAACACCAGACCGAAAACGCGATATGTTGTAAAATGAGAGCTGGTCTTACATCAGCCGGTTTAATGGTTATGACTTTCAAATTAAGAACCCAAAGTTAAAGCTACAAACAACAATGAGTAATAAAATAACTGAAAAAGCATCTGACACAGTACTGCAGTGTAAATGTTTTAACTTAGTTCAGGAAATCAGCTTTAGTTTCTGTAGTTGGCAAGTCCAATCTTGATTTCTTCATTTGAATGATAACACCGTGGCATGAGTCATGTCCGTGAACTCGGCCTCAGACTGCAGAAACTCTACTTAAACTGTCCTCTTATCTCTCCTCTCTGGTTGCTACACTGCGTTTGACAGATCCCAGATCTCGTTGCTTGCTCTATTTGACATCTCTGCTGCCTTTGACATGGTTGACCATGAGATCCTCCTGCAACGTCTCGAGTTCTCAAGTGGTCTCAGGGGCTCATCTCTTCTTTGGTTCCGGTCCTATCTTACAGATCGCACACAAACGATAATCTGGGGTGACTCCAGAACACACTGGGTTACTGTCAAGTTTGGTGTCCCCAGGGATCAGTACTTGGCCCACTCCTTTACCTGCTTTAATCAGCTGATATTACCTCCAGCTTTGTAACGCATTTAACCACTGGCCGCCTCTATGCTGATGACGCCCAGCTCTACGTGCATGGGTCTCCATATGCTCAGCTGTTTCTTACTGCTCGCATTGATGCTCTCTTTCATGATCTTCAAGCATGGCTGTCCTTAAACATGTTTTCTTTAAACCCAGCAGAGACCCAATTGGTTTAGTTTGGCACTCGTCAACAACTGGCCAAGGTTGACTACCCTCTTTTATCTCAAAGCTTTCCTTTTTATACATTCTCTGCATCTGACCGCAACCTGGTATATTTCTTGATAGCACCCTTTCTTTTTCTGACTATATCTCTAATCTCACCCGCTTGTGCTACTACCATCTCCGACGTCTCAAGGCTATCCGAAGATCTGTCTCCTCTCCAGTCTTTACTCCCATTGTCTATGCCTTTATCTGCTCTCGCATTGATTACTGTAACTCCCTCTTTGTTGGCCTCCCCAAAGTCCATCTCTCCCCTCTACAATCTGTTCTTAAAGCAGCCGCCAGACAAATCACCCGTCTCCCACGATTCTCCCATATTTCCACATTCATGTTTGAACATCTTCACCGGATTCCTCTTACTGCCCGCATCCAACTAAAGGTACATATATGACTTATTTGTTCCCCAGTGAGAAAGGTGATGGTCCAGTCTCGTTCCAACTAAAGGTACTTATCCATATTTGCCAATCTTACCTGGGTCTTGCTCCTAAATACCTCTGTGACCCACTACGTCTTCCTACTTCAGCTAGCTCCCTTCGCCCTCTTCGCTCCTCTGATCGACTTGACTCATTTGTTCCCCCAGTGAGAACGGTGATAGCCCAGTCTCGTTCCTTTGTTACTATTAGCCCTTCATTGTGGAATCAGCTTCCTCATTCGGCCCGGGCTGCAGTACTATCCGGTGGTCCTGCCACAGCTTTTCGTTGTCTTTAAACTTGCCTTTATTCCCGAGAACCTTCGCACTGGGAGCGCCCTTGATTGGTGGGAACTTGGTAGAGGCACTTATAAGTTTTTAAATACAATACAATACAATACAATACAATACAATATAGTAGTGTACTGTGTAGTGTGTAATTTGTGTATTAAAGTGATTGTGTAATATATTATAGTCGACATTAATGAGTTTCTATGACCCTATTGTAATAAGATTAATGCATTTGTTATATATTTCTAATGAACTATATGACGTCACACATTTTTCAAAGTTGCGACCCCTAGACATGATACAAAATATGAAAATTAATTATTTCATTAACCAGTAGATGAGGGAGCTTCTATTTATCGTTGTCTGGTTGAGGCAACCGGTATTTGCCCCACCCTACTATTCAGTCATTTGAATGATGAAAACAACAACTATTAAAGTAGTCGCTGAAAATCTCAGGCTCTCCAACAACGCGCTTCCGTCCTCTACTCTTAAACGTTCCTTCCATTCGAGCATTGCGTTGTGCAAAACTTTATGGATTGTAATGTAATGTAATGTAATAAAAAAATTAATACAGACGCCCCTTAAGGGCCTCTAAGAAGCGCTACACAGGCGCCATCTGTAATAGCGCTATATAAGTGGCTTGGCCACAGAGGGGATCTATGGAAAGATCTAGGAAGAAGACTAGTTAGATTCGGACTGGCATGGGAATGGTCGAACATTAAGACTGTCAAATAAACGTGTTTCAAACTATTACATTGGCGACGAAGATAATTTGGAAAACGCGGAAAATAAATCGCTTACGAGTTCCAGACGAAACAAAGCGTATTGCGAAACGCAACATTCGTTCTAATTCGACGCTTACATTCGCACAAGTACGCACGTGCTCAGAGCTAAAATGGCCGACAACCTGCCTCCATTCCCAGCCTTCGAACCTTCGCCTGAAGCTGGTGATGTCGCTGTCCGCTGGAAGAAGTGGGTTGGACGATTTCGCAACCTGTTAGTTGCTATCAACATTACTGACGATGCACGACAGAAAGCGCTACTTCTCCACTATGCAGGCGAACATGTGAGTGACATTTTTTAACACACTATCAATGTCCAGCTCTAACGAAGACGACTCCATGACAGACAGAGCCATAAACGCGCTGACCTCATTCTTCGCCCCTAAACAGAACACGGAATTTGCGGTTTTTCAATTTCGTCAGGCAAAGCAGAACCAAACGGAAGACATTGCATCATATCTAACACGACTTCGCCAGCTAGCCATCACGTGCGACTTTAGCAACGCGAACCGCGAGCTGAAAAGCCAGCTCATCCAGGGCTGCTGGTCGAATCGCCTTCGTCGGAAGGCATTGACTGACCCCACGCTTACCCTGGACCAGCTATTTGACGCGGCTCATGCGGCTGAACTTGCTGACATTCAATCTTCTGCGATGACAAGTGAGCCTGCAACAGAGTTTGTCAGACAGATTAAAGCAAAGAATCAGGCCTTCAAGAAAACTTTGGCACATCATGACGAGTCCAAAAGAAATGCAACATGTCGCAACTGTGGGAGGGCTTGGCCACACGCAGGTGGTCGCGAACACTGTCCAGCCTTTGGCCAAACCTGCAGGGGTTGCGGGAAGCTGGGACATTTTTTATCTGTGTGTCGCAGCTCCGGCCACTCTTGGCACCCAGATGATGGTCGTGGACCAAGAGTTAGTTGGATTGCTCCAAATAACCCCAGCTCTGAATCAGAAACCGAGTACGTGCATGCAATCACCACACAGGCATGCCACCACGATGCACCCACTTTTGTTGTCACACTGGACGGTACACCCCTCAAACTCACAGCAGATTCGGGAGCAAGCGTGAATATCCTTGACGAGAAAGATTTTCGCAAACTTCATCCCAAGCAAAGACTCAGACCAACCACTACCAAAATAATGTCATACAACGGCTCAACATCACTCCCAGTGCTCGGCAAACTCACCATGCTGGCTGAACATGACTCCAAACGAGCATACACAGACTTCTTTGTCATCGCTGGCTGCAGTGGCTCACTTCTGAGCTGGGTGACGTCTTCCCAGCTACACCTCATTAATGCTGAAGAACATGTAAATTCATTCACAAGTCCTGCTGTTCCAAAGGCCATCACATTGGAAGAAGTACAGACAGAAATGAAACGTGATGTCACCCTGCAGGCTGTTAAATCAGCGATACAGTCTGGTTGGTGGACCCACCAGTCGCAAGAAAACGGCTTTGACTCGATTGCATATGATGCCTTTGCCAAGGTCAAATCTGCCCTGACCCTTGACTCTTACAACGACGTCATTTTACATCACAACCATTTAGTAATACCGCAGTGCCTTCAGGAACGCTCGGTGCGGTTGGCTCATGAAGGACACCAAGGAATGTCCAAGACAAAAGCCCTGGTGAGAGACAAAATCTGGTTTCCAGGCATCGAAAAAATGGTCGAGACCCAAGTGCGGTCTTGTCTTCGTTGTGCTGCCGTCATGCCAATGGACAACTGTGAACAGATGATGTCTGCACTGCCATCAGGTCCATGGCACCATGTCAGCATTGACTTTGCTACCATCCAAGGCCACTGTCTGATGGTCATGTACGACGAATATTCCAGATTTCCGGTGGTTGATATAATCTCATCCCTTACGGCGACAACTGTCATTCCGAGAATTGATAAGATCTTCTCAGAATATGGTATACCAAAGACGCTCAAATCAGACAACAGGCCACCTTTCAGTGGCAAAGCATTTGAGCTGTTCAGTTCCAATCTAGGCTTTCAGCATTGCAAAACTACACCCTTTTGGCCTAGAGCTCATGATGACGTTGAAGGCTTTACGAGAACAGCTAAACATGTAATACAGACAGCCTACATGGAGGACAAGAACTGGAAGCAAGAACTATACTGCTTTCTTCGCAATTATCGGGGGCTACCCCACATTCAACGACTGGGATAGCACCAGCAACGTTGTTGTTTGGCCGTCCCATGGCTGTGAAACTGCCACAGCTGATGGTGGAGGAAAATGATGATGACCTTCATTACCACGACGCTCATCAGAAAGCTGCTATGAAGGAAAATGATGATGACCTTCATTACCACGACGCTCATCAGAAAGCTGCAATGAAGGTGAATACTGACCTTCATTACCACGACGCTCATCAGAAAGCTGCAATGAAGGTGAATACTGATTGTGAATCTCACACAGAACTTTCAACCATGGCCGTTGGTGATTCGACTCTGATGGAACCACCACACGCACACTCCAAGAGCAACACTCCTTTCGAACCACCGCCACATGAAGTTGTCAGTAGAAAAGGCTCAATGATCACGGTGAGGAGGGGAGAGGAACAAATAACTTGCAACTCATCGTTCTTCAAACCAATTGCTGCAGAAGTTGTCCATGGCAACCCAGTCGACGCTGAACAGGAGCTTGAAACATCTGTCGAGCCCTTCAACCCAGTGGAACAATCAACTGTGGAACCAATCCCAATTAGAGTGGATGACAGTGGAGGCAATCCCAATCCCCACACGAGTCTCGACGCTCCAGCAGAGGAATCTGGCCAAAGGACTCTGCCTAGACGATCCAGCCGTAAGAAGAAAAGGGTCCGCAGTAGTTGAAAGACTTTGTCAGGGCATAATAATCCCTGTCTAGTTACTCACTTGGTGTGGTTGTCTACCCACACACAAGATGTGCAAAATGGCACAACTATGTTCATATAGGCGTTAAAGATGTTCTTTAATATGGCACAACTATGTTCATATAGGCATTAAAGATGTTCTTTAATATGGCACAACTATGTTCATATAGGCGTTAAAGATGTTCTTTAATATGGCACAATTATGTTCATATAGGCGTTGAAGATGTTCTTTAATATGGCACAACTTTGTTCATATAGGCGTTAAAGATGTTCTTTAAAATGTTCTTTATAATCAAGATGGGGAGGGATGTAATAGCGCTATATAAGTGGCTTGGCCACAGAGGGGATCTATGGAAAGATCTAGGAAGAAGACTAGTTAGATTCGGACTGGCATGGGAATGGTCGAACATTAAGACTGTCAAATAAACGTGTTTCAAACTATTACACCATCAGTCTGAGAAAAAATGCGTTTTTGAAAGCCGGGCTAAGGAGACAAAGTCTTTAGTGGTAATAGTGTCACGAAGTGTGAACGGAAGGCTGCTCCAGAGCAACGGTTCTTCCACACACAAGCCCCGCTATTGCATTCTGTTACACTGTAATCGTACTGTATCGTACTGTGTTGTATTCCATTGTATTGTATTGCATTGTAATAATGTTGTATTGTACTGTATTGCATTGTATCGAATTGAGTTGCATTGTTTTGTATCGCATTGCATTTGCATCGCACTAGCTCAAACGGGTGTTTCGTTAACATCTTCATCAACATCATCAACCAAAGCAACAGTAAACAGTATCTTAAGGACAGCAACAGCCTCTGAAGAATTGACGTCAAAGAAGGAACTGGCACCAAAGGGTCATCCACCTCAGCTGCCATCTAATCAGACCTCAGTTAGTTTAACCTAATCTAATCTAAATGATTTCTTTATCGCCGTTATCTAATGCACAAAGCGTCAATCGATGGAGGGTCATCCGGGTAATGATAGTCAGCAGGTGTCGATGTGTAGGTGATGAGGAGCAGGCGCTCGATATTTACACGTCTTCCTTCATCAGCAGAATCTGTCGTTCATGTCACCTGCATCTGCCATAGCTGCTGTTGCTTCTGCCTCCAAATCACGCCGCATCGTCTTCGTGCTCAGTATTCAAACCAGGTGAAGACGACGATGACAGTTGCAGCAGCAGGCGCCTGAGTATCAGCAGCTTCTTACCCGCGTGTGCCAATCATTCTCATATTCAAGAGACGATGGTGTCGCTAGGTGTCGCTAGCCATCCTAAGGAAGACCGTTGTTGTTTGTATCTCACGCGCCAATCACTTGGTCAACTCATTTCATAATTTATACGCTTACTCTAAGCATGGGGGTGCGCCAGAGTCTAGTGGTTAACATACTGGACTGTCAACCGAGAGGTCGGAGATTCAAACCCCGCCAGTGCAGAAATATTTTTGACGATTTTAGCTCCACTTATTCCCCTAGCCAAGTTAGCTATAGCGAATGCAGAGGCGTAGCTACGGTGTGCAGGGAGGACACGTGTCCCCGGGCGACAAAGAAGGGGCGCAAAATGATGGATAAAACAAATAATTTTACTCTTACCTTTGATACAATTTTAACTAATTTATCCCAAATAAATTTTTAAGATTGGCAGATATTAGTTTGGCGCCCCATTGAGCATTAAGGGGCACCATAATTTTATGCTATCTGCATTTTTCATATTTTATTATATTAAAATTTAAATTGCCATTCGATGTATCTGGAAAATGTGAAATAAATAAAACAGGGAGGGGTGCCAATTTCATAGTTCGTCTCCGGGCGCAAAATATTCTAGCTAAGCGCGCTGAACGAATGCCCTGGCCGTATACTGCTTCTTCTTCTTCTTCTTCTTCTCCTCCTCCTTCTCCTCCTCCTCCTCCTCCTTCTCCTTTTTCTTTTTCTTCTTCTTCTTCTTCTTCTTCTTCTTCTTCTTCTTTCTTCTTCTTCTTCTTCTTCTTCTTCTTCTTCTTCTTCTTCTGCTTCTTCATCATCATCTTCTTCTTTTTCCTTCTTCTTCCTCTAAATATAAATGTAAATCTCCAAAACTTCTCAGCGCCACATAAAAGCGACGTCAGGTAAACCTGGCTAACCGCCGGCGCTATATGAACTCAAGTCCTCATGAGCCAGGTTTATTTGGTCGGTTTTGGTGCCAGAGACATTAAAGAAGACGAGGAACACCTGGGGCGCGGATGGATGAATATTCGCCAGGACTACGCGGAATACCAAGTACGGAGTTTTGATCTATATTGCTCGGCAACTTATTAAAAGCATTGTTCTCACTTGTGTAACTTTAGTAGGATTTTCGCAATGCAATCTCTTTTATACATTTTTTAACCCGAGGTAAAAATGATCTTCAGGATCTAAAAAATTAGGTTAGGTGTTACAAATGATTGTCATTAATATTATTATTCATAATAATTTAAATTATTATCAGCAGTAGGCCTATTATCATTAGTATCTTCATTATTGTCAACATTATTATTATTATTATTATAATCGTCGTCGTCATCATCGTCATCATCATCGTCGTCATCATCATCGTCATCATCATCATCATCATCATCATCATCATCATCATCATCATCATCATCATCATCATCATACTGCATCATCATTATTGCCATTATTATTGCTACCGTTGCATTATAACTATTAGTATCATCACTATTATCATCATTACTGTAATTATTATTATTATTATTATTATTTTTTCCCCGAGGTACATATGATCCCTCGGGAGTTCAAAAATTAGGGGGGGCATTGTTCTGGAATGGCTAGTCTTCGCAGATGGTTTTATCGGTGCAAAAGGTGCTGACAAAAGCGACAGCATTGAAGCATTGGATTTCCATAGATAAGCGCTGATAAAGGAAAGTAGTCTCTCTATTGTCTCCTGATGTTTGGGCCAGGCGGTAGCCGAGGAGGTTGATCAGTGCGAGGCCTTCCTGATTTATGGGACCCAGAGTTTTATTATTATTATTATTATTATTATTATTATTATTATTATTATTATTATTATCATTATTATTATTATTATTATTATTATTATTATTAATGAACTTCTGTCGTTCTGGTGTCTTATGCACAAGACATCAATCAATGGCGCACCCAGCCAAAGTAACTGTTGCTATGAGGTCAATATCCTGAAGATCAGTTCGCTAAGACAGAGAGGCTTCCTATTATGTGGACGAGCAGTTTGAAACAGATCAGCTTTAAGTTGAGAACGAAATGACTTCAGATAATGAGCGGAACAAACAGATACAGGGAAAGAGTTTCAAAACCTAGGAACAACAAGGGATAAAGATCGTTCACCAAGAAGTTAAATAGTTAAATAGAAGTTAAATAGGTAGTTAAATGTCGCGCACGAAGAAAATCGTAATCGTAATCTCGAGATTTCTACAGCGCCCCAAAAAGCGATGTCGCGGAAACCAGCTAATTAACAGGCGCTCAGTCAAATCATAATCGATAGGCAGGGGGTGAAATCGGTTCCAGGTCAAGATCCAAAGGGATCAATCAGGCAGACAGTCAGACGGCTGAGGTGGGTGGTGTTTAGGGTTGAAACGGCGAGGGAAGTAAGGAAAAGAGGAGAAAGTACTTGCGTGTTAGGGTATCGTCAATCGTTTTTATTCTATGTTGAGTTTCAATACCTGCGGATCAGTGGCCAGTTGGCGATTTGTTGTTAGGCCTAAGCCATCTCAAACGAAGGAAATGTCGACAACACGATAAAGCATGGGGATGCAATTTCGACAGCACATGCAAAGGCAATCCTTGTTGTCGTGTTTCATATCGTCCAACAATCTATCAACGTCAGAGCCGCGTGTCGTGTCGAACTGTTGTTGGTTTCAACGCAGACGTGTCTAATAAACGAGAGGTTCTTTTTGCCTGACCTTTAAGACGCCTGTCTAAGTAGTCATCGTATTGGTAGACTAACATAGCTCGTTCAGTAATAGCTTGTCATCCTATGTACCAGTAGCCCATTATAAAAACCGGCATAGGGTCGAATACAATCTAACATTGGTTTCATACTAAACAGTATTGGTCTGCATATGTTGAATAATTAGGTGAAACCGCATGTTTCTATCTCAAATTGTAGAAATTTTACCTTTCTAAGATTTAGATCTGTTCGTCGCTAACCTGTAGAGATTGTGAGTTAAGATTTACCATAACTATGACTATCCGACTTCAGTCGCTTTGTCTATGGATCCTGAATGTTTATCGGTTTAGTAACTGGATCATATTCATACACCTTTGAGGCTGTCATCAAGGAAATCTAAAAAAATCTGGTACATTTTAAAACGAATACACTTATGGTTTGGTCATGTGCATATTAATCGATGCACAATGAAGCACACGATTTCAAATTTAGGCAGTAAGTGTAGCAGGGTATCATATTAAAATTGGAAAAAATATTCAGTAACGAAACTCTATAGTAGGTTATACATGAGAACTTTGCTTACAGTTTGATAGACGACACAACGAGGATTATGAATAGGCAAAGATTCATTTTATGAATATGTAAAGGTAATTTTATTAATATGCAAAGAACTTATTTTATGAATATGCAAAGCTCATTTCATGAATATGCAAAGCTCATTTGAAGAATATGCAGAGACTCATTTTGTGAATATGCACAGACTCATTTAAAGAATATACAAAGCCTCATTTTATGAATATGCAAAAACTCATTTTATGAATATTCAAACACTCATTGTGATTAATTTCATGCCTAAATACTTTCTCACTGAACGCGTTTCTCACTAAATAAATTTTCTGACTGCGTCAGTTTTTTCAGGCACCATCACATAAGGTCGAGTCGTCAGCACTACAGTAGCTAAGAGAAGACCATTTCTGACATAGGCTATATTTCTACCCTTGTGGACCTTGCATATTGTTGAGGTACAAGCAGAGACTGCAAGCGGCGCATACTAAACTGGGAAATGAATGGTTTTAGAGTCAGTCGACATTTCATTCTCAGCTACAGAACGAATTGATGTCGACGTATTCAATATCATCTACACAATTTGATGTTCAATGCGGTTGTCTCCAAGTTAACCATGTATGTTGCAACCAACGTTCGAAACCATACACTTTGTTGGCTGGTATTAATATTGAATATATGGTCAGCAAGAATATTATTATTTTTTTCGCCCCGAGGTATACAGGATCCCTAAGGGACTTCAACATTATTTACAGTGTAGAATTGTATTATTATTATTATTATTATTATTATTATTATTATTATTATTATTATTATTATTATTATTATTATTATTATTATTATTATTATTATTATTATTATTATTATTATTATTAGGCCTATTGATTAGTAACGATGTCTAATGCACAAGGCAACAACGGATGGCGCACCAAAACCAAGCTGTAATCAGATCAACATTATACATAGAGAAGAGCAGTCGACTAAGACAGAGAACCAGTCTAAGGTGGCTAACAATTTGAAAACGGTAAGTCTTAAGTAGAGAACGAATGACATAGCGACTGAGAGAGCTAACAGATACTGGAAGATACTTCAAAATCTAGGTATAATGACCGATAGAGCTCGTTCACAAACAGTTCTAATAATATGACGATATTTATAGTACCGTAGCCCAGCCGAGGTCGACTAAAAGGTGTCAGGCATGACCACAGAAAGACAACCCGACGACCTCGTTGAGCAAAGATAGCTCCGGGGAATGACGATTTGTGTTAAGTATCGTGAATTAACAGTTGCCCTGCATTTAGCTTCAGAATAGCGCCTTAGAAATTTGGAGTTTGCGATTACGATTAGGATGTATTGTGGTTGGCCAGAATTCAAAGTGTATAAACTATAAGCCCAACTTTAAAATTATCCTTTGTTAAACAGGAAGTCAGTGCAAAACTTATATGGCATATTGCCGTAAAGCTTGTCGAATATTGTATCAGTGGAAAGAGCCCAGCCCATAAACAGCACCGAATGCGTAAATGCACGTACTAAAGAAACTATTTCCGGCAGCCATGCACCTGCCAGAGGATATCTTCTCTGGAAAGTTTGTATGGAACCATCATGACATTAACAATCGCTTACTTGTGTTTCTGACGTGCACTAAACTTCGTCCTCGTTATACTTTGAAAGACGCATCTGTTTCCAGTCTTGAGGACAGAGATTTAAGGAGCCCTGGGCTCTAGGGAGGCACACTTTGATAGCAAGTGCTATACAATTTCAATGTAAGTAATCTGCAGTTAATAATGGCGTGAGAATCAGGAGATCGATCGAAGTAATCTTCATTTAGGCTAAATAATTATTATATGAGTACTGCTTCAATTGATATTCAGCTCAACGTTCATCTGCTGTGTTACTGCTGTGTTACTGTGGGGCGTGGTGGCTCAGTGGTAAGTTCGGCGCCTTGTGACCGGAGGGTTGCAGGTTCGAATCCCACTCTAGCTGCTGCGTACGGACCTTGGGCAAGTCCTTCACTCGCAATTGCTCGTGGCGCTTCGGCGTGAAAATTCCGGCACAGTATCAAATGCTGTAGTCGGGAGCGCCTCTGAGTAGTAGTTGACTTCGAGAGGCGCTATAGAAATATCCGGAATAAATAAATAAATAAATACCCGCAAGTTACAGTTGTTTAGATATAATTAGAGGCGCTATATAAATGTTATGTTACATTACACTACACTGTAAAGGCAGGGACAAGCAAACCTCAGCGAATATACAGCTGGTGGAAATTAGATTTTTTGGTTAGGGTCTAATCAAAGATACGTCGGAGCGTTGGCTTAGGACGGCAACTTATTTGAGTCATTTATTATCGTGATGAAAGACTCAAAGTACTCCCTACAGAGCGTTCGAAGTGCCTCGTGCCCTTAATGACATTCTGATTGCTTACCGCTGATGACAAATCACATCTTCACCGACGTCGAAATCTGCGAGGTTACGAAGTACAGAGCTCGAAAATATCAAACGATCTGGACGCCTGCGATCGTCTTTCAGATGCAGGAGTAGAAAGCGTGTCTGGCCGCTGCTGCCGATTGTGTAACCATGATCCGAATAAGAGACTCTTATCTGCTTGACAGGAGTCGAATTGACACCGACGAGAACGACGACAGGTGTCAGACAACGATTGTCAGACAACGAATGTGTTGTCAGTGCGATGGATGCAAGCGACCTATTATTATAGCGCCAGTCGACGGAGCTGCCGCAGGCGGACGGCGGACGACGAGGCCTTGGCGCACTTGACTAGAGAAAAAAATCAATATGTAGATTGTCCAAGTCACTCCCGTCCGTTGTGGTTGCTGCTACTTCCAGGGTAATACGTGCGACAATCATAACTCAAACAAACCGCCTTCATCTCCCGATGGTTCATCGTAATCCTAACCTCCAAATATCCATAGCGCTATAGTAAAAAGCTAAGCACAGGGCACCAATTTATTCGCGAGCACTGTTTCGTGTCAGAGGGGTCTGCAGAGATAGCAGGCGAGGAACCACCTGTGCAGGCGAAGAACCAAGTCCATGGTGTTGCCAGAAGACGAGGGAGAGACAGGGAGAGATGAAGGCAAATAAGCTGCTAAGGCAGGCTTCGTTTAGGATGAGAGAAGTTGGAAGACGGAAGAGTTTATGGACAGGGGTACCCGGTAGGAATTTCTTGAAGAAGTTGGACTTTAATTTGAAGCGGAAAATCCGAGAGGTTTTGAACAGAGTAGCTTGAGTCAGATCATGGTGGCTGAGTGGTGAAATATTCAGTATTCATTTTGAATCCTCTCTCCTTCTCTGTGTCTTTCTCTGTCTCTTTCTCTCTCTGTCTCTGTCTCTCTGTCTCTGTTTCTGTCTGTCTCTCTGTGTCACACACACGCACGCACGCACGCACGCACACACGCACACGCACACGCGCGCACACACACACACACACACACACACACACTCTCTCTCTCTCTCTCTCTCTCTCTCTCTCTCTCTCTCTCTCTCTCTCACTCTTCTCCCCGTTCTGGCTTCTGAAAGTTCATATCCGCTTCGGGTTTCGGTCTGCTAACGTTTTATATCAACTGGTTAATCACATTCCAGAGTTAAGATCAGGTAAGATTAAATTAGATCAGATTATCTTAGATTACAGACTATGACCTACATCAGATGAGAGAAGATTAGTCTTGCGCATATAAGCTGAAATCTATTTCGCACCAACTCTTCAAGAAAAACCTCTCAGCAAATCTATTGGCTTCACAAAAAGTTCGTCGCCTATGAAGCCATGCGTTCTAGCTAACGACAGACTGATCACCGCGAAATCTCATCTGCTAAACTTCAATCCTTCACTCTATCATCATAATGGCATTCTTCATATTAGCACATCAGTTCGATTTCTTTAATCAGGTTGTTTTAAATTCTAACCTGGTTCATACCGCAACTGCCTAAGCAAATATCCAAACTATAAGCTTTTAAAAAGGAGGAGGGCGACGCTCATCAACTATGTTATGACTATGTTATGACACGGCGTCGTTAACAGGCAACTTAGCCTACCAAACGAGCAGAAATCTCACACTAACTTGGTCGATTTGGTGCAGTATCACCAAACAGACCAGAAACAACACATTTAATTGCATTTCAACGGGTCTCATTGCGGCACAGTGTTCTTACACAAAATCACTGGATGTAGGTAGCTGTCAGGATAAGTCATCGTTTGAATTCATATCTAGCCTCAGGCATGTTCTAACTGTTCAACCGAGCAGAGTTGCCAATTTTAGGAGCCGTCGAATTCTTGGCCGCGATTTTAAAATTGAAATCGACGGCAATGCCAAGAATGGGAAACGCCAGATGCAGTATCACACTGGATGCCGTGGGCAGACCACGAACGACGTGGCTGACAGGTGAGGAAATACTAAAGGTGTGTATTTTGCATATTGATCGACGAACTCTCTTGACTCACATCGCAGTCGCAGAAATCTCGCTGGGGTATTTTCGACGCAGGCATGCAGACAAATGCCGCAAATGCGGGGGTTTGTGCCTGTTCATTATGACAGCTGATAGTCTTAGTCCAGTTGTCCTTCGATGCCATTTGTCGGTCGTTCTCGGCTTCCAAGTCTGACCTTTCCATCGACGTCTATCGGGTTTCTTCTTGCTGATAAACGCCGTTTATTAGGATTCTGTTTACACGGTCAGGTAACACACGATAGCAGCTGATCCTCTCTAAATGCTTCACGTCATTTACCGTTCTTCCGCCTTTCTTATCCTCAACCATTCTCTCCTCTTCCTGCTCTTTATTCATTCTTCTCGTGTTCCTCCCCCTTATGCATTCTCCTACACTTAATCCGATTCGTCCTCATTCATTCCTCCTCTGCTTGCCCATCTCCTTCCCAGAGGGCGCAGCAAGATATTTTGGCGCCCGAGAGGAGTAATTGCAAGTGCTCGCTCCCAACAGAAATTTTCAATTTTAAACGAAACACAGCAAGTTAGAGAAGCATAATGTATTTGAACATTAATCGCTCACTTAATTCTATGACACCTGCCAGATTAAAAAACAAAACTTTTCAAGTCTTTATAGCTACAAAGTCTTTGAGAACGTCACCGAAATTGGTGCAAGAGGCTACTTCATTCTCAAATGGAAAGAATAGCAAAGTTTGTAAGTCTCTCTTGAGGTCCTAAATAGGACCTCAATCATTTGATGTTTCAGTTTTTGTTGAACAAACCGGGTAATGTCAACAGAATGGGAAGAACTGTGGCGAAAATCTCATGTGCCTCTAATGAAATGTACACGAGCAATCCATTTGGAGAGTAATCAAAACTTTTCCCATTTTAGTTTGCCCTTTTTCTATGAAAGCAATCATCATATCTATATAAACATTCATTCTTTCAAGGAATTTATATAGCGCCCCTTCAAACACCTACTAAGAGGCGCTCTCGGCCCAGCCACGGCTAAAAATAGAGATTTAGTAACTTCTAGAATATGAGCAGATTGTTCCGGGGCAGTAAGTGCAGCTCCAGTGGCAGCCCATTCAAAGTACATTCATGGTGCATTTCCCATTTTTTTCATTATAGAAGTTCTCAGCTACACTGATGGTTGTTGCAAAAGGACGCATTTCCAGATTTCACTTAGGTCTGTCATAGTTCCCAGATGATTCAACGCTTGATAACAAGTTGTTTCTAATCTGGGGACACTCCTGGATTCGATCGATCTTGAAGAGATTATTCCTGAAGGGAAAACCTTTGACCAAAATAACAGCAAAGCTAAAATTCGAATGTTGACTTCCACTGATTCATAACAGGCATCCAGCGTCTTAGATGCACAAATACAGCAATAGTATTTTCAAGCTGACTTGACATGGCTCTTACTGTTGGACTATCTGCTTTTATATCCATCTAAATGCTGCATCTGAGGTCGTCTGTAGCCATTTCCTTAGCTTCTATCGCTTCATTTTTGACAAGAGTAAGCGATACGCAAAACTGTTGAACAACAAATAATCTACCAATGTTGGATATTACAGCTTACAAATATTTCACGGATTAATCACACAGAGCCAATGCTTATACTCTTCGCGAAAGTGCCCTAAGGCGGACCATGGTGTTAGGGAAAGGTCAGGAAGGCGACCACCTAGGACATCGTGCATACTAGAATCCGACCCTATAGGCTAACAGACGTCAATCTGGTTGTTGAAAGGTTTTTTCATCTTCATTAGTCCAAATAGGAAGGAAATTCTGATGTGACACGAGCAATATGTCATGCTGCAAGACAGAGACAGAGAGAGACAGAGATAGGGAGACAGGCAGATATAAAGAGAGATAGGGAGGGAGAGGGAAAGTAGCGTGGAGAGAGTGGCCCAGTACAGAGAGAAGAGATATAGGAATACTTAAACACTGGTGACCAATATAGGCCTATGTATGTAGGCCCTGTACCATATTCATTGCGAAAGCTTCTAAAACGATAGCGAGAGGGAGTTGAGACTCGATAGGCTTGTGTAATTGTCACAATGTGTATAGAGGCTGATAATAGCACCATCTTAGGCTCTTTAGGTCATACACTTTAACTGTCGTTTATGTGATCATCATTAATAGGCCTATCTAGAGCGCAGGAGATAAAAAGTGGCCTTAAATGTTCAGTTTGCCGCCTCTTGGACAGTGCCGCCAGGGAAAGCCGCACCACTCGTCCCTTAGCTACCCCTGGTCTTTTCTCCTCTCCTTCCTCTTCCTTATTATTCTCCTCTTCTTTCTCGACCTCTTCCTTTCTCCGTCTGTGTTTCCTTCTCCTCCTTCTGTTCTGATATTCCTCATTCCGTAAGCTTCCAGTCTGTTTCCACTTCCTCTTCTCCGTTCTTATCCGTTTGGTCTTTTGTTCTTCCCCGTTTTCTCATCCTATTCCTCTGCTCCTTCTCTCTCACTTTCTCGTCTAATCCCCTCCTTCCTTTCCTCTTCCCTCGTCCTTCTTTCTCTCTCCTCCTCCGTTTCCGTCTCATGCAGCTGGTGCTCCTTCTTCAAACAGCCTCAGGTGAAGCCAGTCACCGCAACCCTAAACCGTCGACCATTGTCGCTTTCATCGATCCAGACTACAGCAAAAACAGAGCACACTGGCGACATCTACGAATCGACTGAAAAAATAGACGCTTTGTTCTATTTACTGTCTTTAATCGGTGCTGGGAAAATGAACCCATCGGTTCACTGTTCCGGCGTAATAAAAACCGTAGCAGCACGAATGAATATGGTCTGTTTTCCTTAGCGCTGGTGTAGTTTAGTACCAAGATCGTAAAAGTGTTATTTCTCTATTTCGCCGCTGTTTCTGAGTGTTTTGGTCGGTGTTGATACAGTCGTTGTCAAAGACTCACGCGACAGCATGGACTCGTCCACAATAAGGTTACTAAAGGGAACCAGTTGGAAGGGTTAAGAGAGAGTTCTCTGGATCGGTGCTAATCGTCTCCTGCGGTGATGCTGTCTGACCAAGTGCTGGCTGTGAAGAATTTCGTCCTCAACGGCACACCCGGTGTCGGAGGGATGCCCGTTCGCAGCGTCTTCAGACCATCTGCGAGTGACTGCTGCTTGGTGTTGGGTTCGTGTGTTGCGAGCCTCGCCACCTGTCGTCTTTCCTCTTCTTCGACGCTGCGTGGTTCAAGCGCTACGAACACGGTGTCTATCGCTGTGAATCAATCGGTTGGGTTCTGCGTGTTTGTGGGTGCTCAGTGGTGGGAATCTTCTCGTTATTTCAGCAGAAACCGCATGACCTTTTGTTTTTTATGACCTTAACATGATGTGGCTGGCGTAGGCAGTATGCTCGGAGATTTACATTACATTACATACTACATAGGTATATAGAATCCAGTATCCATAGAGCGTACCAGATCTGGGGCGATGATTGTGGTTCTTTAGGTACGAAACATGAACACCTGATTTCGAACCCCGTACGCAAAGGTAGGCCTAAAAGTCTTCCGCCTGCCCTGATGAGTAGAGTCAAAGCAACTCAGTCAAACCAGATGTCGGGGATTCATTACTCCACATACTGGCGTAACCATTTTAGTTATTTAATTCGAATGTAGACTATTAATAAGGTCGTTCAAATGCCTGTTTTTCAGCCATGCTTCAGTTACTGCGCCAATGTCTATGCCACAGGCCTCAAGGTCTACGGCTGGCTGTTGGACGAAATTTTTTTGATCAAACTATTTGTAGGCCTATTTCTTAAATAGAAGCTAATTAGCTCTGTAGGGGTATACTAAGTGGTAGCATTGGGAGTTATAGAATCTACGCTTGCAGGCCATTTGTCAGGCTGCAGATTTGGTCGGTGAATGGGGCTGCAAGAGACCTCGACAAGATATTCAAGATCTCCACAAGAACCTACAAGAGACCTCGACCACCGAAGTGTCGCTACCGAGTTGTCCAATTAACGTGTTGCGACATTTGTGTAGGCAATTGTTATAGGAAAATAAATTTGTTTCCCACCTAAAAAATTATTATTATTATTATTATTATTATTATTATTATTATTATTATTATTATTATTCCTCCTCTTCGCATTCTTCTTCACATTCTTCTACTTCTTCTGATCTTTATCTGTTTCTGTTCTTCTTCAGAGGCTAATGGTCGCGCCCTGAACAAATTCTATGCCCTGTCTATGTTTTGCCCTAGCACGCATTTTGCCCTAGCACGCATTTAGAAACCTGCTGGTCACTTGCCTATTTTTAGCTTTTTCAAAATTGTATCGTTATGAAAAATTAGCTTTACCTGTCATCAGAAAAGCTTTGCTTTGAAAAGCAGTACAGTTATTAGCACACTGCTGAGACCCACTGGCGTAAAATTGTCTAAAATATGGGGGGATTTGATTATTCCTTCTACACTTGTTGCATTGGGCACTTGTTGCATTGGGTGCGTGAACCACATGATCTGCAGAGGCTAATGACCCAGTTTTTCCAAAACGTCTTTCCCAGCACGTGACATAGGCCTAACGCTACGTTGTCGTGCTTCGATAAATAGCATTCTGGCCTTTTTTTTCAGAATTCATCAGAAGCTCTTTATGACTTACTTTATGATACCAGGAATTCCGATATAAGACGGTCAGAACATATAGATCCTATGGTTAGTTCAGCCAAAAATCAGACTCATTATTTAAATACCGTCTCGTTATAAGGCCGTTCTTGCTATGACTCCCAGAAGAGGGCGCTGGAACGAGTTTCTGCTTTACGGTATCCATTCTATGTTATTGTTGATGTCCCTGTTCCCGTTATATATTTAAAAATTGTTTACCTTGGCGGTCCTACTTGTTAATCACTGGTAAAAGTCGTTGGGCCGTAGGGTGTAGGTGTTTCACCGTAATTTTATTCCGGTGAATTTGTCCCCGGAGAAAGAAACTCTGAGAACCATTGTAATAAAATTACTCGTAAACGGAAATTGTAACATGCAACAGAACATAAGTCAACAAAAACAGTTCCTCGGAATTTAAAACGTCTCGCAAACAATTCTCGGATCCTACATGTAGGCTACTGGATTCCTGAAATTTTGAGTCAATTAGAATGACGCACCTAGACTAAAGACTATATGTATACGACAACATAGAATGGACTACATACATGAATATATATATATATAATGACACTGACATTGATTTATGGAAAATTTGTGCAACATAAAATGACCAAACAAGAGTTATAAGCATGAAAGAACACAATGCATTCCTCTTCTTTACGTCGTGTCTTTCTGCCCTTCTGTCTCTGTCTCTGTCTGTCTGTCTGTCTGTCTGTCTGTCTGTCTGTCTGTCTGTCTGTCTGTCTGTCTCTGTCTCTCTGTCTCTCTGTCTCTCTTCTCTTTCTCCCAGGCCTCTCTCATGTTTTTCTCTCCCGATCCTTCTCTCTTTTCTCTCATTTTCTTCTCTGTCTCTTTTTTCTTCCCATTTCTCTCTGTCCTCTCTTCTGCACTTTCTGGTCTGTCTCTTCTCCTCTTCTATCTCTCTCCCTTCTGATCGTTCTCTTTTCTTCTCTCTTTTCTTCTCTCTGTCTTCTCTCCTCCCTCTCTCTTCTGTTCTTTCTCTCTTCTCTGTCTCTCTCGGTCTCTCTATATCTCTGTCTCTCTATCTTTGTCTCTGTCTCTGTATCTGTCTCTCTCTGTCTCTGTCTCTGTCTCTCTATGTGTGTCTCTCTTTTTCAATTCCAGATTCTCCCTTTGTCTCTCTCTCTGTCTTTCTCTGTCTGACTGACTGTCTGTCTGACTGACTGTCTGTCTGTCTCTCTTTTCTGTCTGTCTGTCTGTCTGTCTGTCTGTCTGTCTGTCTGTCTGTCTGTCTGTCTCTCTCTCTCTCTCTCTCTCTCTCTCTCTCTCTCTCTGATATTGGCCAGTCTCTTTTAATGATGACCATTGTAGAACTGCTTGAACCTAAGATCCAAGTAAATCTCGGATTCATGTCGCAATCTGAAAATTCGACAAACGAATCTAATAAAACAAATAATTAATGGTGAAAAAGCGAGAAAGACACAGCCAGACGCCTAGACTCACAAACAGCCAGATAGAGACACAGAGCAGTGAGACAGAGACACTCTATAGCAGAAAAGCAGCGACAGAAATATTTGCAAGGCATCACACAGGGACGGAAATAGATACAGGTAAAGAGATGTAGAAATTGAGAAACATTGGAAGTCAGAGACAGAAACGGACAAAAATGTATGGACGAGAACTTGAGAAGTAAATGAAGAAGAAAGAAGAGGATGGAAGAAAGGAGGAAGAATACAAGGGGAAAAGAAACAAGAGAGAAAGGGAAGAAAGGAGAGAAGGGGTAAAGGAAGAAGGTGTGAGAGACAGAGTCAGAGGCAGAGACAGAGAGAGATAGAGAGAGACAGAGAAAGAGACAGAGAGAGGCAGAGAGAGAGAGAGCGAGAACGAGAGAGAAGAGAGAGAGAGAGAGAGAGAGAGAGAGAGAGAGAGAGAGAGAGAGAGAGAGAGAGAGAGAGAGAGAGAGAGAGAGAGAGAGAGAGAGAGAGAGAGAGAGAGAGAGAGAGAGAGAGAGAGAGAGGAAGAAACAAAAAGAATTAGAGAAAAGAAAAGAAGAACAGAAGGCAAGAAAGAACGAGAGAAGGGCAAAAAGAAAGAGGGAAGATGAGAATGGAAGAAAGAAAGTAAGAAAAAAGAGAAGACAGAAAAAATAGGAGAAAAGAAGAAAGGAGAAAGAGAATAAAGAAAGTAGGAAGAAGAGAAAGAAAAAAGGAAGATGGAGGAGAAGTAAGAGAGAAGGGGAAACGCAAGAAGGTGAGAGACAGATAGAGAGAGACAGAGAGACAGAGACAGAGAGAGATAGAGACAGAGAGGGAGAGACAGACAGAGAGAGGACAGAAAGAGAGAGAGAGTATAGAAGGGGAAAGAAGAAAGCAGAAAGGGAAGAAAAAGGAGTGAAAGACAGACGATGTGAAACAAACGGCGGAATTTAAGGAGGGGAAGATCGCAGAACAAAATCAGAATCCAAGCAATCCAAGCAACCTCAATGCATTTCTCGATTCGGTCATTAGATTAATTATAAATGATGAGTAAATGCATTAATGGCCGTTGTGACATTAAGCGTAAACCGTTCCTCATTTGGACAAAGCGTTTTTAATCCCTTAAGCTTCCTAATTCTTCCTTAAGCTTCCAAATTAGCTTCCTAATTCTTTTTAATTTCCATTTTTTTAAATTCTTTAAGCTTTCCAAGCTTTCTTACGTCTTTAGACAAATATAAGTTTGAGAAGTTTTTATATACATGGTGTACCAAATAATCTTTTCCCTCTACGTTATGGATTCGAAACTTAATTTGAAATTGACAAATCATTACCAAACTATGTAGAAAAAGAAGAAGAAGAAGAAGAACAAGAAGAACAAGAAGAACAAGAAGAACAAGAAGAAGTAGAAGAAGAAGAAGAAGAAGTAGAAGAAAGCAGGAGGAGGAGGAAGAGGAGAAGAAGAAGAATAAAAAGGAGAGCAAGAACAAAAACAAGAACCGTCACTGAAGGCAGCCATGACTTGTTTGCGAATTGTTTAAATCATTTATCTTAGCCCGGCATATGAAAGCGAATAGCCAGCTCTCTCTTTCGCCGCCTGAGGCAACCTATGGTAGATAAGCAATTTGAAAATGGTAAGTCTTAAGCTGAGAACGAAATGAACAAGCAACTGAGCAGAGGCAACAGATACAGGGTGAGAGTTCTAAAAGCCTAAGCCTAGCAACCGAGAAAACTCGTTCACCTGCAGGCTTAGTTCTGGTTTTAGGCAAATGAACAGAGAAAGACAATGACACGGCCTGGAAAAATTGTGATAATTTTGAATGGGTGCTTTGATATCCGGGCTCCAACCATCACATCAATTAATTATCAATTATTTCTCATTGCATAATGGATCGTTTCCGTCTGCATTTGCTTATGCCATAGTTTATCGCATGCTGAAGAAACCTTTCCTTGACCCTGAATTCCGGTCTAATTACACCTCAACTTGAATTTCATGTCTAGAATTCTTCAATCGTTTGCAAACCCACATATCTTCCATTCCAACTCACTAATCTCCCCAATTCAGTCTGCAAGCGCTCAGTTTCATTCAACAGAATTCGTACTCCTTGCTGTTCATATAGCGACATAATGTGCTCTGTGGATAGGGTTGAGATAAATCAAAAGACACCTCAGCGTAGATAAACTGCTTGGCCACCTTACTGTATGAAACTGAGCGATGCAGACCTGCTACGAATTAAGAAAGCACCGAGATGCAATCTATAGAGAGCTAGCTGTAGTTTAGTCCGCTGGCCGTACTTGTACTTGGACCGGCGACAGGCGATTAGAGCTGAGAAGGTTTTTGTTTTAGAATTAGCAGGTGCTTGATTAACTCGGTCGCGTGTTGCTTAGGCATCAGAGCCAAGGCCAAGACGACATAGACACATGCGAACAGACAGATAGACAGGCATAGTGTTAGACAGCAAGCAAGCAATTAGGCTGACACAGGAAGACCGACAGAGACACACAAAGACGTAGACAGACACTAATTTAGGCAGCAAAGACACTGAGAACGAGAGACATAGACAGACAGAGGACGAAGGACAGAAAGATATATAGTCAGACTGACCTTTCAGACAGTTAATGATGGACAGACGAACCTCATCTAATGACTTATATAGCGCCGTTAAAAAAGGCACGCAGCATTAATCGATATAGTCTCTTCGAGTGATATCCAAGTCAAAAGCCAGAATCAGTTATAAAAAGATCGAATTTCGAATAAGACCATCGCAAGTTCATTTAGGTCTTATTACCCGATCTTAAAATATAATCTAATGACTTCTAAGGCGTAGTTATCAAAGACATTAATCAATGGTCGCTTCGATTGAAGTCGCAATTAAAAATCACAGTTCATTGGAAAAGCCAGGTAGAAATGCGACAGATCTGAGAAACCAGGAGCCGCCGCACATATCCGATTGACTGCATGTCAGTTCCGACATGCATATCAGGCATGCAGATGGGCAGATAATTGATGTTCGGTAGGATAGAAATATTAACGGACTTGAAAGCGTATAGACGGATGTACGGATGACCAAATACAGGTGACGAAATGTTAGATTAAATGGTGGATGACTGCAGATGCTTGAAACGCTGAGCGCGTTACAGTTCAAAGGCAGAAGACATGATCGCGCATGGCTTGAGTATAGATCCGATTTATAACATGAATTTCCGAAGTAGGCATGTCAGAACACCATCTCACACACTCATCACCCCCACAAACCTCTTAGAGCTTTCTTGGAAAGGTGTAATATTAATGTGCATATACAAATTGCAATTACAAATTGAACACACACACACACACACACACACACACACACACACACACACACACACACACACACACACACACACACACACACACACACACACACACACACACACACACACACACACACACACACACACACACACACACACACACACACACATACACTCACGCACATAAACACACATACAGGCACACCTACACACACGCACACACACTGGCAGAGTACGTTAACTTGTAGGCCTATTAATAATAATTTTCCTTCCAAGGCACCATTGCTCCGCCGGATCTTGACGAGTTCTAGCCGTCTCAGAATGTTTTTTTTTGTATATTCTAAATTATTTTTTTTAATTCCTGAGGGATCTGAGGTACCTCGGGGCAAAAACAAATAATAATAATTGTAGACTTTGATATTGCGAACACAAAAAACCAACAATATTAATAACTCGTAACGACTCCTACCATAAGTTTTTGGATCCTGAGGGCCCACACTTAGGTTACCTCTGGTAAAAAGAATAATCTTTGAACTTTTATGGCACCACCGCACTAATGTTGAAGGTCGCAATCGATGGGAGCTACTAATCGCTATCGTAAACTCTACATTTCTAACGTGCTACTATAAATGCAAGCGCTGGGCACCAGCTTATTCACGAGCGCTAAGCAAAATCGTTGTGCAAACCAAGTTCCAGGGTTTGAATTCGAAAGCCAAAAAAGAAATCAAAGATGATTCAACAAAGCTTACGGAAGAAACGAGTCCATGAAAATACGATTATTTAGCGGAGATCTGAAACAGATTGTTCAGAGAAGACATTTGCACAGGAGAGAGTTCCAGAGTAATTACTAATTAGGCAACCTGCTCTTTGACATATAGCACCGGTGAATAAGTCGGTTTCTCTTACGTATGTTGATCTTGCGATAGGTAGCCTAATTAACGAAACGGACTGTTATAAACATCGAACTTACCACGTTACGATGTCTGAATAGTCGAACATTTTCGTTAAGTTGTTGAAAAGAGTCATTGAGACGAGTGACCAGTGGCTGCGCCAGCTGTACAATTTTAGCAGGTCGCGTCAGGGTCATGGGAGTTATTCAGCAGGTCGAAGAAATGAATGTTTGCGTTTGACGCATTAAGCAGCATAAACTCAACACAAGCAGCATAACTTAGATATACAAAACGAAGAAAATTATTAATGAACGTTAATATAGCCCAAGAATATTCAAATTTGAAACAATTCAGCAATTAAAACATTAAACTTTTGTTACTTTACTAATCTTTAAATGTCAACAGTAAAATAGTCTGGTCATAAGGCAGGTCAAGAGTAGAATAGGCAGGCCAAATGAACTGCCGCGACCCATGGTAGCCACTGCGAGTGACGTTGGCTTGTTATTGTGATCGACAAGAGCGAATGATGAACTGTAGAGGAAGTTGGTTGTTTAACTATGAAATTCAAAAACTGTAAGAAATGTTGAAGATGTTCATCTGAAGGAGCATAGAAGTGTAATCTTCACTACGCGTTTTGACAAGACGGAGGAGAAAGCTGAAGAACATCATTGGGGGTGTACCGTGTACCAAGTCGAAGGAGAAACCAAAGACAAAAGAATCCAAGAAACGGAGACTATAAAATAATTATACTTATCCAGTAAGATGCTGTATTAAGAAGTGCTGGATCTGATTAAAAAAATCATACAACTGCACAGCTAAAGATTTGATGTTTGTATGTTTATTAACTGATATTATTTGATTCTTAATTAAATATCTTAATTTCAAAGAACTGAATAACATTCATTTGCCAAAAACTATCAAACCAATTACTTTTTACGATTTCGTCTCTGAAAAAGTTGATGACCTTTTTTTAGTCATTCCCCCTAAAAACCTGTCAGAACCTCTCAAAATTTCATCTACAGAGGTAAGTATACGCTGTGTACCCGCGTATACCCTCGTCTAGAGCCCTGAGTATACGCTCTCAAATTTCTCCAGAGGTAAGTATACGCTGTATACCCGCGTATACCCTCGACTACAGCCCTGCTTGAGACCCAAGGTGCAATCTACATCAGTCTATTACAGATCGATGTAAGACAGGTCTTATAAATAGCGCAGGGCTTTTCCGCGCAAAATAGCCTGTAATCATGGCTATTGGGTATATTTTTGTAATTCGAAAAGCGTGTATCTAAATGCTCTTCACCAAATAAGCGAGCCGACCGAGCATGTGGTGTCTATCGGTCTCTGTATATATTAATCCGCTGTATACTGAAGGCATACGACCCTGTCAAGACAATTACACAGCTGCCGCCTACAGCGATGCTCACTGCTAATTGAAAACTTTAATATGCTCCATGATGGGCAGAGGCACGAACGATGCAAGTCTCCTTCAATAAATAGAAATCCCGGGTTTCTATGCAGCCATAGCCTTATATACCATGAACCGCACACTATATAGTACGTGTGCAAGTGCCAACAGACTGTTTCTAACACCGAAATGCCTCTACAGAAACCTAAGTGTAAGTAGACTATATAATACTGTCAAGCTGACAGGCTTGATTACGTCTTCGGTGATCGATTAATGTGGACGACGTGCAGTAAGGTCTTAGAGGCACTTAACGGCGCCATATTAAATGCCCTCAAACATATACATATACACACACATACATAGGGCAGCGTGTCCTGCATTGGGTCAATTTTTACATTTCAATGCATAAAATTGGTGTAAGTTGTAGTACATGCATTTGTTTTCATTATCCGGGGGTGCTCGATAGTGTAGCGTCCTGGGTTGTCAATCGAGAGTTCGGGGTTCGAATCCCTGCCACGGCAAAAATGTGTTAAACATTTCTGCTCCACCTGCACCCCCTAGCCAACTCATTTATAATGAGTACACTGACCGTACATTGTCAGTGGAAAGATGAGACAGCGAGGGAGAGGACTTGCCACCCGCCCTCATATGCCGAGACTAAGAAAATGAAGTCGCTAACGCTTCATACCCAAGGCTGCAAAGCTTCTGGACTGACCTGAAACAGTACGCATATAGGAGGGACAGTCAGGAGACCATGAGCAGTCGACCGAAGAGTGCCACTACCAGGGATCGAGGAGACTGAAATGCAGAAGTTCCTAAGGTATGATGGAACAAAGCCGACAAGACAAATTACGCATAATGGTCAGGATCTTCGACTGAATACGCTGCTGGAAGGAAGCTACAATACTATAGCCAAACCTAGGGTCACCTTCAATACGACGGGCAGTGGCATTAAGAATAGACTGAAGCTCAAAATTTTAACTAGGGAACTCCAGCAACGATAGCATTACCAAAGTCCACCTTGGTGCACAGAAGGAAAGTATAAGGTAATTATCGTGAATTAAAGTAGTGAGAGCTTGAAAGGAGAGTGAGGGGCGGATGGTACGGAGCTGAAGGAGGAGGCAGTGAAAGCATGATCCATCCTACGAACTCACCAAAACCTCACCACTTGCTATATATCCACAGGTCTTTCACTCAAAACTGAAAACAGTGTGCTCTTTCACAGTCCTATCCCGATTCCTCCTCCTCTGCCTACCTCCCTCGCCGTTTAAACTCTAAACACCAGCCACCTTAGCTGTCTTACTGTCTACCTGACTGATTCCTTTGGATTCTGACGTGGAACCGATTCGACCCCTCTGCCTACCGATTGTAATTTGATTGAGCGCCTGTGAATAAGCTGGTTCCCTGGACTTGGCTTTTGTGGGTGCTGTAGAAATCTCGAGATTACGATCACGATTACGATGAGCGGCAGGCAGACACTGTTAGAGAGGATTGCTTATGAGAACTTGAAGGCCGCACTACAGTCACGAGATAGGGAACCACACTGGAGCTTATATCATCACTGGGGCTTCCTGGTCAAAATTGTCGGACTCATACGCGCCTTGTTTACCGACGGCATGAGTTGTGTACGAATAGAAGTCGAAAAATCTTAATTGGTTTACAGTTCAAGTGAAGTACGACAGGGCGATCTAATGGTTCCAGATTTCTCTGAGATGGACGAAATTGTTAATTGGGTTCATTTAATTTAAAACCATAAAGAAAACGACTATATACACATTAAGTTGGAAACATTGATGTACTGGTAAACTGTGAATTTCAGAATTTGTTGCATTTCTAACACAAAAAGCACAGACCCCCACCAACGGTAGGCTGCTCCTCTTAACTCCGCTGAAGTCCTTCAGATCCCCTAACTTACCCCTAACCTCGTATAAAATTATAGCTCTGGCGACGCCACTGGTTTACGTCGAGGGTCGTGTTCCGGAATTATTTCCTCAGCTCTGCTTTGGATATTGTACGGTTTCTGATGTTATTCAGAATCCTTCTCTCGTCGAAACCCTATAGTACACAGCCATTTTGAAAAGCCTGAATGTAAACAATTCAGCCATAAATCTGTAGGACAGTGTTAAGCGCCGACTAGCGGAAGCCGTCTGCAGTCGGAAAACCATACGTATTCGGTTATGCATGCGGTGAGCGAGCTGTTCGGAAAGCAATCGTGCGTCCACTAGGATATATGGAAAGGTTTTTAACGACCGCCATGCAAGCCGGCTGCTGACAAATGCTCCACAGCCTGCACGATGGTTCTATGGGCGTGATGGATATTCGGACAGGACGCATTCTACCATTTGCAGACCCGAAGGATCCCATTCAGTTAGGCTATCGTAGGCTACCCCTTGATGGGCGAACACTTTATTCGGGTGTCGTTATTGTTCCTCTTCCCTATTATACTGGCCTTGGGGTTTTCATAAGCTTTGACGGCAGTGACGGATGATTTGGGAAAGATCATACTTATAGCAAATCCTCGCATACATGTATATTCACCATCGAGTTTCGTGTTGCTGCTAATGAGCATACAGGATAGGCTGTGGCAGGGCCTTGCTCGTTCTGTCAGCAAGGGGACCTGGTGATCGCCATTAGCTTCCAAAGCAGGGTGTGGGTGTGGGATAAGCCTCAGTGAACGTGTTAACAGTAGGCCTACTTAAGTTGACCCCGACGAAGCGTTTTATGCTCTCCGCTTGGTTCTGGGGCGCATCCCCATGCAGCTGTCAATCATGCAGCTGCCAATCATGCAGCTGCCAATCATGCAGCTGTCAATCTTTTAAAGACAATTTCTGAGTTATGGATGCTGTTATGAAAAACAAGTAAGTAGGCAAGACAGGCAAGGTCCTGTTTGCATCTGTTAGACGCATACCCTGCCAGCCAGCATACCCGTATAGAGCTCATAAAATTATAGGATCCATCTCTCCGTGGGCAGAGTTCGCTTCCAACATGCCGACATGGATCGAGCCACATAGAACCAATGTTCGGAATTGTGTTCCCATATGGGCCCACATAATTATGTTCCATCTAATGGCCATGGACGTCCATTGCCATCTGATGTAACAGGACGTGCGTTAAAAGCACAGATGATAAGTCGGAAATAAAAACGACTTAGGTCTATACTAATATGACTGCAGGTATAGCAGTTTTTCTAATCGGGTTCCGTGGACAATAATCAGAAGTTGCCCAAGAAATTGTGAAATAAATAAAAAAATAAAATAAATCGTGGAATTATTGATAAATAAATAAGAAATATGCTATCAAAGAAAATTTCCTTTAGCGGTATCGGCCCTATGTATCCGTTGTGACGAGTCACTGACCTGTGTAGACCATTCTGATCGGGTCTGTTGTCTTGTTGAGAAAGAGACTATAAACGGCAGTCTCAAATTCGTTGTTAAGACAGCGCGAAAGAGTTCTTAAAGATAGTCTGTCGTGTGCTAAGATGAAACTTTGAGTGACAAATGTCGTTGATGGACTCGTACGTGTAGTGATTTTTACGTCGAACTCGGAAGTACTGTTGTAATTGAAGTGTTCTTTCACTTGATATTACATCAGAAAATAAGATATTACTGTCTATCTTTAATTAACGTTAAGTTACAAGCCGGGCGATCTATTGACTTCTATAGCGTCACTATCACAATGCGCAGAGCATCAATCAATGGTCGCTTCAAGTGAATTCGTAGTCAAAGTCACATTAAAGAAACGACATCGAAATCCGATCAGCCAGAGAAGTGAGGAGTCAAACTACGGCTGGTAAGCAAGCTGAAACAAATTTCAGCTTTATGCTGATCACGTAGAGAACTGACAGGAAGCACAGAACTACAGCCGTGGGATGTTGAATAAACAAACATTGATCCTAAATCAGTCGAGGTCTGCTGTGACCATACAACATACATACATACATGGGCGGCGATATAGGGCGGGCGCGGGGGACAAGACCCCCCAAACTTTAGGAGTGGGGGGGACACGCCATACATCTCTCCCCCCAATTTTGAAGAAATACTAAAAAAGGCCAGCAAATGTAATTGCGTGTGAGGTTTTCACAGCCTTTTTTGACCAGACGAGGTAAAAATAAAAATTTTCAACAGAAGTGTCCCCAAAAGTCATAGAATTTTTGTGGGAGAAGAATTTATAAAAAAAGTCTAACAGTGGGATGACGTTTCATTGTTTAAAAATGTCGTAAAAGAGGTGAATGACTAAAAAAAGTCATCAACTTTTTGGGAGATGAAATCGTACTTTTTGTCGAGATGAATTCCTAAAAAGTCTTGAATTTTTTTTGGGAATTCCTAAAAAAGTCATCGACTAGACCATGGCTGACTTTGCCCCCCCCCCCACCTCTCAGACAAGATCGCCGCCACCGCATACATACAACCGTTACAACATACAACGACGCGGTAGTGTAGCGGTATGTTCTGTTCCTTGTAATCGGAGAGTCACAGGTTCAAGCCATTGCTCATCGACCTTGGACAAGTTGCTCATCCACGATTGTCCGGCGCTCGTGAATAGACTGGTGCCCTGTGCTTGGCCTTCGAGTGGCGCTTTAGAAGTTTGGAGATTACGTTTGGGATATAAATTTGGGTCGGTTAAAACAAAAACTGTTTCTTGAGAAACAGGTTTGATAGTCAGTGAAAGAAGATTCCTGAACGACGATTACTTAGCAAAGGCATCTTGGTTTCTTTCATTTGAAGTGACGTTATATAAATTTGCGATCATAATTACAACTGTTTACGTTGTGAACGTGTGTTCATTCGTTTCGCTACTTTCGTGTTACGGTGACAGTTTGGTCATTTTTTATGAAAAAAAACAAGAATTCGTTTTGAAGCTTTTCTTAGTCACGGTAGTAACATTTTAGTTTCTCATTACTCTGTACGTTGTTACGTGTTATCGTTTAGTTATCATCATCAGTACCACCATCATTTCCATCATCAAAATGATCAAAATCTTCCACCTCCTCATCCTCATCCTCTTCGTTCTCATTGTAGCCGTGATCATCGTAATCATTGGGATTGCCCAAAGCAGGGATATCATTATCATCATCATCCCTCTCACCATCAGCGACCTCAGCACCTCCAGCGCCAACACCGCCTCCTCCTCCTCCTCCTAAACCACCAACACCACCAGCTCCTCCCCCACCATCAATGCCACCACCTCCTCCTGCTCCACCATCAGCAGCACCTCCTCCTCCTCCGTCAGCCCCACCACCACCTCCTCCCCCATCGGCACCACCACCTCCTCCTCCGTCATTACCTCCTCCTCCGTCATTACCTCCTCCACCACCACCTGCTCCACCGCCAAACACCAGGCCACCATCAGCATTGATGCGGACGAAGATTAGCGCATAGTGGTCTAGTTTTGTTGTGTAAGTTACATTGGCCGAACTGAAGGGACGCTCTCTTCTGGCCTGGCAGACTTCCTTCAACGACCTCTGCAGTTCATCTCTGAAAGAATCGTCATCGTTTGTCGTGGGTCGTACGTCGCATGTCAGGCTGAATGAGTCGAAACTCTCGATGGTGGCCAGCCACGGTATTACTTCCCGAAGGATGTTCAAGATTTGAGTACGATTCTCGGCGAGGTAGCTGAAGCTCACGAGAGACCGGAACTGTGCTAGATGCTTTGCAATTCGTCTCAATGTGTCTAGCGTCAGCGGTTGCGATTCCAGACCGATGAAAAGTGAATCCAGGGTTGGTGCGTGTCTTTTCAGGAATTCAAAAAATCCGTCATCGTTACTAGGACCAGCCTGAATAGTGCAGTATGTAATTTTCAAGCGCTTAAGCTTCGAGGTACTACTGCACGCATTAGCCCAGTGCTGCCAATCGGCGTACCTCATCTCACATTCCTTGAGAGAGAGCTCATCAAGCAGTGGAGGCAATTGGTATCTATCGCCAAAGCCAGCAATTGGAACAGACCTTAACTTTAGTCTCTTAATGGTCGGGTGATGGCTGATTAATAGCGAGAAAGCGTTTGCCAAATCCGCTGACCCACGCGGCTCCTCAGATACTACATCTAGGCCCAGCGACAGTGAAGTAAGCTGAACCACAGGACGAAGTATTTCGTCCAGTTCCAAGACGAGCTGGTGTAAAGCCTCGTAAAGTCTTATAGAAAACGACTCCACGAACTGCAAAATAAAATTTAAAAAGCAATGCAATCATGTGGCAAACCCAAGATTCATCTCTGGATTATGTGGAATGGTAAAAACCTGTTTTAGATTATTTCGCAGTTGCTGATAAGCTTCATAATAAAACAAAGGCCTTGCTTCTCACACACACCCATTCAGGCGCTCGTTATGTTTAATTGCCTGATACTGGGTTTGAAGAATGCTCGGTTGAAACAGAAACTTTACGACATTAACCCTACCAACAGTCCTCGATGCTCGCCGTAGGCATTTTAGAGTCACTACAGGCTAGGACTTTAGGACTTCGATGGCTCAGCATCGTGCCTATGCCATCCTTGGCCCTTCCTTATGGAATGACTTGCCCCCTCACTCCGTGGCAAGATATTGTTTAGGATCTCGCCTCTTCTCTCCGCTGCCTGAAGACCTTCCTTTTCCCTCGAAGCTGTCACGCTGGGAGCACCTCTGAATAGTCTATACTGTGAGCGGCGCTCTATAAATAGCCACAATATATGAAATGATATTCCGTCACGCTATTGCAATATAGGACAATAGAGTATAATGAGAGCAAAATGTTCTAAACAACTTTTCAATGTTAGCTATAAAATATTGCCAATTAAATGGGAAAAACTTGCTGGAAAGTGAAAATCCCATGACCTCTAAACAAAAAGTGCTGCACTGGCCAACTTCAACCTTTATGACACTACAATGATTACTATTCAACAGAGCCTACGCATTTTATGACACAAAAGGGAGGCGGAGCAGACTCTTACCTCTGGGTTGATTTTCTCGAAAAGTGTTGCTGTTTCATAGAGGTTGATATTTTCAAGGTGAACTTCAATTATTCGGAACTCGACAGGACTTTCCTGTCTTTTAAACTTCCGAAATATCGTAATAACGTTGCGAAAAGAGCGCTTTGTTCGGACTACAAGGTCGGTCTCGATGATGTCTGGGAAGAAAACAAATATTTTATGTTCTAAACGATAGCCAACAGCATCATTAATATTCAACAGGACAATGATTCTGTAAATTTAGTTTCAAATTAGTTTTACCTGTCCGAGAATCGAAGAATTAAGAAAGTTTTAAATAACTCATTTAAAACTTGTTTTCACTAAAACTATATCACTAGAACATGCTTCGTAGTCAGTTTTTGACTTAAGCTCTAGTATTTTGGCATATGGTAAAATATTTCAATCCTCATTAATTCTTAGACAACTGTATGTAAGCCTACATAAACACTTACGTTTCGTACATGATGGGAAAAATACTTTCTAAACGTAGTGAAATGTGTATGCTTAATTACTACTTTAAATAGGCCTACTTTCCAAAAGTATTTACCCTGTCACTGAGCTAGTTATAGGCCTAATTAACATTTAATGTCATTAGCATGCTTGTCTAGTGTTGCTAGTGTTAAGAAAAGAACGTTCGTTTATACAACATGCGTACTAAGTACTTGTGTGGCGACCCGCCAAGATCAAGTAGGTGCTCCCAGCCAGGGGCGCCGGCAGCGTGACGCCCTGGACGCACGTGCGTCCACTCACCAAATCGAATTCACACAAGGATTAGACGTCGCATCGATATTTTTGACAATTTCACAGTGTAATTTTGGAGGGAAGAGGTGAAAAAACTTTTTCGCGCGGCATTTTTCACCTTTTTGGTGTTCTTCAAAATGTGAAGACAGCTGTAAACTGTGTCCTCCCATTGTTAAGCGTGAGGGGTCTTGTCTCCCTCGACCCCCTAAGATTGCCGCACATGTTTGTATTTAGTCTACATGTGCACAACTGTAAGCCAATACTGCAAATGAGTCTCTTTTTGTTTTTTAACCCCTTTCTTCTTCCTCCATTTCTTTATTACATCGTTTTTTTCAAAAAAAATCAGTGGGCAAATGCCCCTCCTGCCTCCCAAATGACGTCCCTGGTGCTATACGGTACTTTTATGAGTCACTCTGAGTCATTTTCGGTGAATGACTACGGTGTGGATGGGAGGAGGCGGGAGGGGTATGCGTCCAATTTTTTCAGCCTGGCGGCACTCCTGCTCCCAGCCAGCGCAAGTTCAAGAGAATAGTTGTCAGGTGTTTGTAAAGTTTCAAGCGGCGTCCCTGGTCGAAATCACAAGCAGATCTACATGCAGGATATTCCAAGTTGATACGTACCGGTACGTATATATGCACATATATTCATTCATACAAACATGCATACATACAAACATACATCCATACACTACATACATATGAATATGCAGATACATTCATGCGTACATAGGCACTTCACTCCCTAGTCGCTCCACTCTCCGCTCGTCCGCCAGAGGCCTTCTGGTTGTAACCCACATGCGCGGGGCTACTGCTCAGTCTAGAAGGATTGCTTATGTTGTTCCCTCTAGTTGGAACCGTTTTCCGCTTTAGATCCTCAGTCTTTCTCTTCCTCTGTTCCGGAAACACCTGAAGACCATTTGATTTGTAAGTGATACCGCTGACTTGGGTCGGGAACGCCTCTGAGTCGCTGAATGGCGCTTCAATAAATGTTCGATTACGGTTACGATTACATTCATACATACATTTTACTTACCTTAATATTCACATACATACATACATAGTACATACATACATACATACATACATACATACATACATACATACATACATACATACATACATACATACATACATACATACATACATACATACATACATACATACATACATACATACATACATACATACATACATATATACACAGATACATACATACATACATACATACATACATACATACATACATACATACATACATACATACATACATACATACATACATATATACACAGATACATGCATATAATTATAACCAAAAATGTGTATGTATTGCGTCTGTATGTTTATATAAATGTGTATATGTATATAATATGTATGCATCCAACAGAGCTATGCTGCGTGAATTTAGATTCCTTACATGTTGGCAGTGAACCTCTATCACCATCTCTGAGTGACAACTTCTTGTCATGAGCAATATCAAACAGTTTCCTGTAGAGGTCTAGGTAATTCGATGTCCTTTCTAAAACAGCAACAAGCAACAGATCACGATGACCATTCATCACCCAAAAGCAGAAAAACTACAACGGATTAACAGAATCAAATGCCTGCTTATTCTCGTGCATCTGAACATTGTGAATAGATAAACAAATTTACACATTTATTCATGGTTATAATTATAACTATACGCATGGCTACTTACATATATATTTATAAATGAATGTATATAAATATATTATATATGTAAGTATGAATGTATGTACGTATGCACGTATGCATGTATTGTATGTATTATGTATATACGCATGCATGTATACGTTTAAGTATGTATGTTTTATGGATATATGCATGCATTTAAACTTGTAGGCCTACATGGATATCAATTAAGCGAATTTGAAAGGCATTTGTTGGCTACCATGTCTTTCTGAATGATATAAAAAAGACTGCAGTTTAATCGATGTAGGCCTAGAGTGTTTAGAAGAAATGACAATCAAAACAACCTACCGTTTGTCATTATAAGTTGCGTTAGCACTGTTGTGGTTGGCTTGTTGAGAATTCTTGCGTCAAGGTCTTCGACGAATCGGTCAAGAACTAGACCTGATAAGTAGCCGTTTTCACGATGCCTCTGTCTGATGAGTCCCAGGTTGAAAACCTCACAGGGCCAGTGCTCAAGCAACAGCTTGATCTGGTCACGTACTGTATTGTTTACGAAACAGTTTACAGCGACATCCATCATAGAGAACAACGGGGATGGAGGAAGCAAGTGGGCTGCGACATTTATGAGGTGGTTCTGATTAAGAATCTCTGCACAGGACAGTTTCTGAAGAGACTGTGGTTTTCTTGAATAGCAAGCTACGCAGGTTTGTTCCCTTGCATTTTCTTTCACGCTACTGTGCGTTCCGTGGTCTTCCTGAAAGTCAAACTTTGAAAGTCAAATGCGAAATTTCTGTTTCGAGGCATACAACGCGAGGAGAGACAGTCTAGCTTAGGGGTCTCAACTCTCAGACTCAAGCCACCCAGGGGACCAAATAAACACCCGTTGGTTAAATCGCAAGCTTTATCACATAATCCTAGTCTTTAAGCGATATGACCGTTATGACGTTAATCTGAAATGGATAAATCAAGAGCAAAACAGTGTGCTATTTAAAGTTAATTCATTGCTTTTGTAAAAACTGTAATCTAATGCGTACAGACTTACTTTTAGTCGTCTCCTACCTGAGAAGAATTCTTGGAATGCTGTTTTATTGTATTGTATTGTATCTAGAAATTTATAAAGCGTCTCTCGCAGCATAACTATTCAGAGGCGCTCTCAGCACTGAAGCCCGGGGAAACAGAAATGCCTTTAGGGAACGCGAGACCGATGAGAAAAAGCCAATTATTAGTTTGATCCTGAGCAGAGGGGGAAGGTTGTTACAACCTTATAAAGATTTTTATTTATAGCAGACCACGAAAGCCACAATCCCTTTAGAAACTTTCCAAGACAATCTCTTCGGTTCCGGGTCGTGCTATCCTTCGGTAGGCTGCTCGTGACTGTCCTTCGTATACATACGGATATTCCTCAGTCCAGAAACTTTGCCTATGTTGGGCCCACCAGCTGGAATCGCTTTTCTCGAGAGCTGCGGCTCGAGCTCCTCGGTTTGTCCTTTGGACAGTTTCGTAAGCGCCTGAAGTCTGTATCATTCGACAGTAATTTCACTGGTTTTGGTCGGAAGCACCACTGATGAACTTATTCTTGAAGTGTCGCTTTATATTTTAAAAATGGGGAGGGGGATAGAGTAGTGGTAACACTCGTGGCCAGGAGAGCATAAGGTACGCGGATCGACTCCCGTAACCCCCTCTAGGGCGGCGCCTTGCATGGCTGCCAAACCGTGTGTTTAATTAAGATATTGATTGTAGGCCTACTTTCGTGTTTCAATGTAATCTTACTGCGTCTGTCGGTTTGAAAATAATGAAGAATATTATTATTTATTTATTTATTTATTTATTTATTTATCAGACATTTATATAGCGCCCCTTCAAGATATCTACTCAGAGGCGCTCTCTGCGTTAGATGTTAAAACAATGTCGTTAAGACCGAATGTGTTATGTAAGAAAACAATGCACAGTAAACTGAGAAGAGTCACCAGTGGCGAATCCACGCAAACACGAGGAACCAGCCACGGATTCCCATTGACAGCTGACGGATGGTATACGTGTTATTATTATAAATGTCAGATTTTACGATTACAATTCCACTATTCTACGTTATCCAAGGACAGAGATATTCTGTTGATTGCTTTGCTCTGCAACTAGTATTTCAGGCAAAGAGTATCATTTCGTTCCTGCCAACTTCTACTCTCCTAGACACAGATGCCTCAGGTTGATTGTTAGCCTTTTATTGACTTTTCAACATCAACGTTAAATCTGTACAGTTTGCAAGAATCAAGTCCATAGGCTTGATGGAGAGGCTGGTCAAATGAAAAGGGTAAGATAGATCCGCTTATAGGGCTCGGATGGTATAATTCAAATGTTAATGTGGCGACTATACAAGTCGGCTCAGTTTGGAACATTAGGCTACAGCATTTTGAAAATCATATAAAAACAGAAATGCAGTTTAAAACACCGTCATAATCCAAGTGTTTGTTATCGAAAAAGGCCACGAAATATCAATTATAACTGAAGCACATTTATTAACACACGTATTAATTTAATCAGCAATTATTTTGGTGTCTCCGATTGAATATAGGCCTATTATGCGCCGTAGGCCATTAAAACTCTAAGAATTGTGAAGATGTAAGCGTAAATGGTCCGAACAAGAGTTCTATTTCGGTAACGCAAAGTAAGGCAACGCAAGTTGAGGTAACGTAAGGTAAGGCAACCCAATGTATTGTAACGCAAGGTAATGCAAATTAAGGTAACGCAAGGTAAGATAACGCAAGGTAGCGTAACGCAATGTAACGTAACGCAAAGTAATGTAACGCAATGTAGGGTAACGCAAGGCAAGGTAACGCGAGGTAAGGTAAAGAAACATAAGGTAAGAAACGTATGTTCAGATAATGTAACGAGAGGTAACGTAACATAAGATAACGTAGAATAAAGTAAGGTAAGGTAAAGTATGGTAGGATATAGTATGGTAAGGTAAGGTAACGTAAGCTCAGGTAACGTATGGTAATATAAAGTAAGATAAATATATAATTAAGACAACGTATGGTAAGATAAGGTAAGATAAGGTAAAGTAACGCATGGTAACGCATGATAGGATAACGTATGACAAGATAAGGTAACGTATGGTAAAGCAACGTAAGGTACGGTAAGGTTAGAGAAGGAAGGGCACGTAATGGAATGTATGAAAAGATAAGGTAAACTAAGGTAAGATAACGTCAGGTATAGTTATATAATGTAAGGTACGTTGGGTTAAGGTAAGGTAACGTAGGATAAAGTAGTGTAACGTAATGTATCTTATCTGACCTCGTGAGATGGGGCAGGGAAACGTAGAAGTAAGGTAAGGCAACGTAACGTAACGTAAGTTAAGTGGAGTCACGTTAGGTGAGGTAAGGTTACGCAAGGTAAGGTAACTAATTGTGGGATAGCATAAGATATCGTACGGTTAGGTAACTTGAAGTAAGAAAACGAAGGGCTAGATTGGTTCTGTTTTATCATTCCTATTATCGGTATTAGTACTCGAGCAGTGTTTAATCTAGTCACCTGCGTCAATCTAAGGGGGGAAACAAGAGGGGGGAACAAGATTAAACACTGGTACTCGAGACGTGGCAGTGATGGAAAGAGCCTTTTTCAGCAGCTGGAAAACAATTTCTTACAAGCCTTGAAAGCCAGTTTCATGCGTTGCCTCGAGTTAGGTATCAAGGACATGGAGCTGGAATATAGTGAGCCTAATCCATGCCAAAGGAAGAACGCTGCATATTTCCGATCATAACTGGAGACTTGTCTTCTCCGGATGAATTTTTCAATGAACCGAGATTTATTCTGACTTCTATAGCGCCGTTATCATAAGACATAAGAAAAGTGGCTCTATATAAATGCTCATGTACAATTACAACTAGTAATCAGTGATCAAAGGGCCAATTAATGAGAAGATGAGACGTAGTGCGACAGCGGGCTGAGATCAAGCCCGGTCTTACGCTGTGCGTGTCTGCGGGAGCTCAGCAGTGGCGACTTCTAGCTATCTCAAGGCTGTTCTCTTGTTGGTTAACCTTTCTTCTTAATGACTGTAACAATATTTAGATTGGCGCAGGTACTTAAACGGCGCTGTAGTAAAGTGCCTAGATACATGCTTACATGAATACATACAGGCATACATATTTACATACATACATACATACTTATATATACATATATGCATGCATACATACATACATACATAGTTACACACATAAATATATGCATACATATATGCATACATGCATACGTACATACATATCTACATTCACACATACACAAATGCATATATGCATACATGCATACATATATATAAATATATAAATACATACATACATACATAATACATACATACACACATGCAGCATACATATATGCATACATGCATATATACGCATATATATGCAGAGATACATACGTACATATATACATATATATGCATATATACAGACATATACATATATGTATGCATGCATGCAAGCATGCATACGCACACATAATGTTTATTCTAGGATGAAATGTCTCATTCGACGCAAAATTAAGTTGAGACTGAACCCGTTACCGCTGCGGTGCTGAAAGAATCCTTCTGGCATTTACTGGTGACCATCATCTTGACAGAAAATCCCCGAATTTCCTCAAGAAAGTTGTAATGATTCTCGAAGGAATCATGATGTTGACTGTCATTCCTCCTCATCCTCGTCAGATGAAGGGAACACTCTGAAACAGTAGAAATTGAGCGTATAATAAAATAACCCAGACATCGGACATAACATTTGTTTCTGAACAATAAATCTGAATGTAGAGACTAAATCTCCGAAATTTGTCAGCACCACAGAAAGCCGTGTCAGGACTAGAGCTTAAACTCTGACGCTACAACAAATTAGGCTCTAAGCCCGCAACTGAAGAATTGCTATCATTGCTCTGTACGCGATTTGCTCTGTACGCATGGATTTTGTAATCGTCACGGTATCTGTCAAAATACAGACCTACTTCAAACTCATTTTTAGTTAAACTTCATCCTTAACTAAAAAAAATTAGCTAAACAATATGTACGGGCTTAGGCTACACGCATCCTTTATGTTGTTTAGTTGTTAACATTCAATCGTGAACTGTGAACGTTTTTCAGCACTAGGCCCTAGTCCTACAAAATTGTACAAATTCATAGTTTACCTTTTGAGCTGTTTCAACTACCGATCGAAAACTCTTATAGGCCTACGCAATCAAGCAGAATGTTAAAATTGTACCAAAAATTGGAATTGTGCGTCGATAGATTCATACAAAAGGCAGCAACTTCCAAGTGACATTTTCTGCTGTGACGTCACACAGATTATGACATCAAACCAAGAGATTTCAGATTCAGATTGTTTTATTGATCACCATGTAAGAAAATACATTTCCAGACAGTTACAAACAATGGCGCCAATAGGTAAACCCATAAGGAACATAAGGTTCCACTATCAGGGTCACCCTACTTACATTAATCATAATATATACAATCATATAATCATCAATTGGTGGCAGCTACATATATACTAAACATGATTAAATCAGTATAAATCTATCATACGAGATGAAAGAAGCAACAGGGCCTGTGCAAATAAGCACAATTCAGCAATGTGTGTGCATCCAAGAGGTATGTAGAGGTCAAAGGTGACATTTTCTGCTGTGACGTCACACTGATTATGACATCAAACAAACCAAGAGAGTAATTATCTTCGAGCATTGACGCCTGCAGAGCGTACGAAAGATGTAGGCCTATAATATTGATCAATAAAAAATATAGGCTTCGACACTCAAGTTCGTTATGGACACGCGCTATAGCAAATTAAATAGGAATTTAATAGGGATATTTTGCATATCTGTTAGCGAAAAAAACTGTGTTCTGAAGTGCGATTGTAGGGCCTATTGGTAGCTGTTAGCCTATACTGCGACGCAAGGAACTGCAGATCAACAGGCTGCAGATTCAGTTAAATAAAGTTTGTGCAACATATAGGCTACCGTTTTCGTCTGATGGGCGTCGATTGCTGTTTCACTATTTCATTACGAACAAGCAATCAAAAATAGACATCGATGAACATCCAGATAGACAGTTGGATATACGACAACGGTGTGTTTAGTAACAGTTACTCTAGCGCTATATAGTAGAAGCGGAGGCAACGATGGACGCACCGAGCAGTGTTTAATCTAGTCCCCCTCTTGTGGGAGGGGAAACAAGGTTTCTGGGGGGAGCAAAGAATGTACACAAGATTTCTTTCATCCATCTTGAAAAAGTTTGAGACTTTTCCTAATTTCATCTTCCAAAAAAGTTGATGACCTTTTTTAGTCCTTCGCCCGATTTTTTTACTTTTTTCTACAGCAATTACTCTCTCAAAAACCTTGATGACCTTTTTCCTCCCCTAAAGGTCTCTACATTGTAATATTGCTGGCCTCTGGAGGGAAACATCAATCCTGGGGGACATTCCCCCCCTCAAAGACGTCTAGATTAAACACTGCGCACCGAGGGAAACTGCAACAATGTCGAGTTCATCCGAGGACAAAATGCGGAAGGACGACGAAGAAATGGAGCTGGGAATCAGGCAAGAGTGTCGAAATCAAGAGAAGCTGTGAAGCACATGCGAATGTTGAAGGGAAGAGAAACAGGTTGGAACAGAGGGACGGGCTGACGCAGAGTGGATGGGGTGAAAGCAAATGATGTTAGTTCCAGATGTGATGTTGTGAATGTGTCTGAAACTGTCATATCCCATTTGAGGCACCTTCCGCATGACCACAGGATAAGTGTCACGCCTTCCGGGCGTTCGCCATCTTCTCTGGTGAGATCCATCGAATCTTTCTGAGAATAGATGTTCGCTCTGCCAAACGATCTCCATAATGCTGTCGTTGAGCAGTGCCGGCCTTAGATATGTCGTGCACCGTGCAGAGTTTAGCGGCCTACTGCACGGGCCCGTATGACAGAGGTCAAATTGTGTTTTATTGTTGATCATTTTATTTAATTAAATTGTTAACAAGTACAAGTCAAATTTAACTATGCACGAGAAATTCGGGATAAAGAGAAAGTTGACTTTTATTTTTTTGACAATAGAAGATTTAATCAAAACCACTGTATATATAATTATCTGTACTGTGTCAAAACCATGATAGGCCTATTGTTATTAGGGTGTCTTGTTCATGTTAATTTTCTGTGACATTTTCTGTGGCGTTTGGCGTGCCATCATCCATTAGAAACTGGAGCTATCGAAGTTAATAGTTGTGACTGTAGGCTATATTTCTTCGAACCGCGACAATGTACAATGAAATTGTGACGTCACAAAAAGAAATAAGAAACAACAATTTTGACGTTTGTATTTTTGTCACCAGGACAACGCCCTCTAACTTTCTTGTTTGTGACGTCACTGCTGTATGTCTCTGTGTTGTCCTCTTTCTTCCCTATTTGCTAAGTCACTGTTGTATCTGTCTGCGTCGCCCTCTATCTTCCTATTTGTGACGTACTGCTGCATCTCTCTGTGTCGCCCTCTATCCGTACTGTATGTGACGTCACTGCTCTATCTCTCTCAGCGCCATCGTTCTTTCCTATTTGTGACGTCACTGCTGTATCTCCATGTTGCATTCTATTTATCTTCTTTGTGACATCACGGCTGTATGTCTCTGTGTTGTCCTCTATCTTCCCTGTTAGTGACGTCACTGCTGTATGTGTCACCATGAATCCCCATGACCGTGACGTCACTGCTCTATCTCTCTCAGTCACTCTCTATCTTTCCTATTTGTTACGTCACTGATCTGTCTCCCTGTCGCCCTCTATCATTCTACTTTGTGACATCACAGCTGTATCTATCTGTGTTGTCTTCCCTGTTCATGACGTCACTGATGTTAGTCTCTGTGTCGCCTTGTTACGTCACTGCTCTATCTCTTTCAGTCGCTCTTTATCTTTTCTATTTGTGACATCACTGCTGTATATCTCTGTGTCGCCCTTTATGTGACGTCAATTCGCTATCTCTCTCAGTCGCATTCTATCCTTCCTGTTTGTGATGTCGCTGATGTATCTCTCTGTAGATATTTGTGACATCACTCCTGTATTTCTCTGTGTCGCCATCTATCGTTCCTGATTGTGACGTCACTGCTGCATCATTCTTGGTCGCCCTCCATCTTTCCCCATGTGATGTCACCGCTCTATCTCTCCCTGTCGCCCTCTATTTTTTATCTTTGTGATGTCACTTCTGTATATCGTCGCCTGAGAATTATCTTGGCGTATCTCCATTTTCCAAAATTCCGAGATAAACGAGGTAGAAGTTTGGGCCGCATTTTGCGGAAAAATGAGAAATTTAATGCAATAAGTAGGGCATTGTCAAATTACAGTTCACACACAGACGTCATATTAAAACATCAACATTGCATACAGATTTTGCATTTAAAAAATTAACAATTATAGTTGTTATTCTGAAATTTGTGAAAATTTTGTATAAACTGGATTTACAAATAGGCCTATTACAAACCATCTTTCTGAAAACAAAGACATGAAATGATTAAATTAAGCAACGACCAATTATTACAGAGTGTTTTCTTTAAAATATTCATTTACATAGTCCGGATTTTTAAAAGAAAAACTTTTAATTGTCTGGATATGCGACACTATAGTCCAGCTAAGCGCACAGGTTTATACTGCTGTATCTCCTGCGCGTCCAATCAGCGACGAGCTTTCTGTGGACATACAACAACAGAGACTGCTTCACTATGAATGCTGTATGGAGATACGATAAAATGTTTCTGAAAACAGGACATACGACAGTATAGTTTGTTGAATATCTTTAAAACGACCTATCGTATCTCCTAGCCATTGAAACTGAAGAAAGATCAAAAAAACTCTGCTACAAATCAACTCTTAACTACTTTTCGAAAAAAAGTGGAGATACGACAAGATAATTCTCAGGCGACGATATCTCTATGTCGCCTATATCGTTTTTGTTTGTGACGTCAGTGTTCTCTCTCTGCGTCGCTATGTATCTCTCTGTTTCGTCCTCTGTCGTTCCTGTTTGTGACGTGTCTTTTCTGTCTGTTTCTGCGTGGCCCTCTTCCTTTCCTGTTTCTTATTTCACCGCTGTATCTCACGTGTCGCCCTCTATCTTTCTTGCTTGTGGCGTCACTACTCTATCTCTCTGTGTCGTCCTTTATCTTTCCTTTTTGTCACGCCACTGCTCTATCTCTTTGCGTGGACCTCTATCGTTCCTGTTTGTGATGTCACTGCTCTATCTGTATCGGTCTCCTTCTAGCTTTGCTATTTGCTACGTCACTGCTCTATCTCTGTGTGTCGCCTTCTTTCTTTCCTGTTTGTGACGTCACTGCTGTATCTCTCAGTAGCACAATCTATCTTTCCTGTCTGTGATGCTACTGCTGTATTTTTCTATGTCTTTCTTATTTTTCCTGCATGTGACGTCACTGCTCTATCTCTCTGTGTCGCTCACTATATGTTACCTATTTGTAACGTCACTGCTCTCTCTCTCTCTCTCTCTCTCTCTCTCTCTCTCTCTCTCTCTCTCTCTCTCTCTCTCTCTCTCTCTCTCTCTCTCTCTCTCTCTCTCTCTCTCTCTCTCCCTCCCTCCCTCCCTCCCTCCCTCCCTACCTCCCTCCCTCCCTCCCTTCCTCCCTCCCTATGTCGTCCTCTATCTTTCCGTTTTGTGACGTCACTGCTTTTTCTCTGTTTCGCACTCTATCGTTTCTGTTCGTGAGGTCACTGCTCTATCTCTCTCTGTCGCGTTCTGTCTTTTCTGTTTGCGATGTCACTGCTTTATCTCTCTTTGGCCCTCTATCTTTCCTATTTGTGACGTCACTGCCCTCTCAGTCGCCCTCTATCTTTCCTGTTTGTGACGACATGGCTGTGTCTCTCTCTTTGTCGCCATCTGTCTTGCGTGTTTGTGACGTCACTGTTGTATTTCTCTGTGTTGCCCTCTATCTTTCCTTTTTGACGCCACTGCTGTATCTCTCAGTCACTTCTCAATCTCGCTGTCGCCGTCTATATCTTTTTTGTGATGTCACGGCTGTATCTTCCCTTTTGTTACGTCACTTCTGTGTCTCACTGTGTCGCCCTCTATCTTTCGTGCTTGTGACGTCAGTGCTGTCTTTGTCACCCTCTGTTTCTCCTGTTTGTGACGCCACTGCTCTTTCTCTCCCTGTCGTGCTCTATTTTTCCTATTTGTGACGTCACTCCTGTATATCTCTGTGTCGCCGTCTATCGTTTTTGTTTGTGACGTCAATGTTCTCTCTCTCTCTCTCTCTCTCTCTCTCTCTCTCTCTCTCTCTCTCTCTCTCTCTCTCTCTCTCTCTCTCTCTCTCTCTCTCTCTCTCTCTCTCTCTGGGTCCCTGTCTGTCTGTTTGTCTGTCTCTCTGTCTCTGGCCCTCTATCTTTCTTGTTTGTGACGTCACTGCTTTATCTTTCTGTGTTGCCCTCTATCTTTTCTGTTCGTCACGTCACTGCACTGTCTCTTTGTCACTCAACTCCGGAGAGTAAATTTTCCTGAAGTTGACTCAAGTTCCATTCCATCTGGTATGGAGAGTTAAAAGAAAAAGCACAAGTATTTTGGGCTATATTATATGGCTTGAAATGTCTACTTCGATGGCTGCCTACTTAGGTTGAACAGGCTCATATTAGCCTAAGCGTAGACTACAACTACGTAGAATCGTAGACCATCAATTCAAGTAAGCCTACCCTTCCAGTACCCACAGCGGGGCCACGTGGGACTGACATTTTCTGGGGCCCATAAAAAAATTAATGAGAATCCTGGCAGTGCAGACCTAATATGTTCAAAATGGTCTACATGCGAAAAGTGAAAGTGAAGAAGAAATTGGTACCTCCCCCCTTTTAGACCAATTAAGTTACACCCTGTCTATAGGGATCCCACCGTATAACCGGATATCTCATGTAGGCCTAGTGTTACATGAAGCTCATACCATATGAGGATCCTGAATTCGCCACAGCCCTCAACCGGGAGACAGTAGGCCTATAGTAGGCCTATGTTTCGGATATTGAATAATTGAACGTCGTCGGATCGGGAGCGTAGGTCCTATAGTCCCCTATATATGCGAAATTGTCGCTATTTAATTTTTTTAAATTACAAAATTACAGTATGGTTGTGCCATAAAGCATGCAGTGACTAAGCAACGAGTAGGCTAGCCTAGGCCTAATCGTCGTAACTATAAATCATAATATTTCTGAATCGCTGTTAGACCCTAGGCCTAGGCCTAATTAACATATTTTTTTCAATTTTTCAATTTTTGCAATAATAATAGGAGCATAGGCCTACATGGCAGCAATGTTTCAGTCTCAGCTACATAGGCCTAGGCCCTACTTGTGAGAACATTCGTTAACATTCGCTAGGTGACAGAACACTCTCTAAGACAACAAACATATTGGGGCCTATTCGCCTCAATTAGGCCTACGTACGTTCGCCAACCGATCCATGTGCCACACTGGACCTCGACTCTGGAACGATCTACCCTCTGAAATCCGCAAATTCTCAGTTTCCCACGAATACCCCGCGCACCCATCATCTGCCTCAGGCTCCTCTACTTTTTATCCCACAACTTTCAACTTAAAATTAAAGCCCCACCCCTTCATAACTCCAGCCCTAATCTTTCCGTTCCTCCGCTCCCAAGCTATCTCGTCCTCACATTATAAACCCGTCTCACCAGCTCCTCTTCCTCCTCTGTCTGATCTCTCTGGCGACCGGACTCGATCGGATCTACACTGAACATCTCGATCTGTACAAGTTGTACAACCATCATGCAGACGCGTACGAAGCCTTCCAATCTCTCATCATACAAGAAACCCGCCTTAGCATCTCGACTCTGTCTCCTTGCCCTGAGCTTAGCCTTTAAGTAACGCATATAATAAATTTTGAGTTTTCGATTAGGATTGCAAATCAAATCTATTGCAAATTTAACTGTGCCTATTTTGTTAATTAGTGTGAATCAACAGATCGAGTTTTCTTAAACCGCACGAAGTATGCGTTTGCTAAAAGAAGTTAGGGAATATTACATTTATTCTATTTACAGCTTTAAATTTTATGACATAATATTACTGAACTGCCTTACTTACGCTTTTTGTTGTACCTGTTTTCAAGAGTCACGTGACGGCACAGATGCCGGAAAAGTTTCTAACGTTGGTCATGATCGATCATTAGTCAACGAATTAATTAATCAGGTTTGACTAATGTTCGCGATTTAAGAGTTTTGGGGATTGTACTGAAAAGGTCCGATCCTGTGTGCCAACAGCTACCTTCTTTTATTTTATCAGTTCTTTTCGTATCTTGTACAGAAGGAAAATTAATTGAGGTAGAACTATGCACGGTGGCGCCTATTTCATGCTTTGGTTTCATTTCGTATTCTCAACATGTTTACTGATTTTCCACAGTGTTTAACTTAATTTAAATCTTCAAGATGTTTATTGATCGGAATTTGTTCACGTCAGTTAACTGTCCAGTTCAGATTAATTTGAACGAAGTGTTTGAAAGAGCTCAAGAGCTGATTATCATATTTTTACATTTATAACACGAATCGTGTTCCCAGGAGTTCAAAGAGATCTTAGACTGAGACAAGTATGGTAAAGAGTTCTGAAGTTATTAGCCTTGTTTCGTGAAATATGATAACTGAAGATGAACAGACATTCAAATATTTGTTATATAGAACTTTCAATTCTTTTTATGATCGTGGTACATTTGAATTATGTAGCCCTTATTGTTAGTCTTTGCAGCGCTCTTGGCTTCAAAATATTCTATAGTTGAAATGCATTTAATTGATGGCAATTTGTGTTTTGACTTTGTCATTAAAGTGATAAAATATTTGTGTTTTTATAGAATTATTCCTGTAGCCGAAACAAAGTAAGGATGATTCAGATGTATTTAACATTCCTCAGAGAGTCTCAAACAGGAGTGATGCACGGGTTATTCTGCACTATGATATTCCTTTCGCAAATTCACCATTTAGTCAACGGTCGTACAACAAACATGTTTGAAGAGCGTTCAAACGGAGGACAGCTGCGTAACTTTGTTTTCGATTCACATACAAACAGTTTGTATGTAGGTTCAATAAACTCTCTGTACTGGCTATCTGGTGAGCTGGGGATGTTGAATTCACTTGAATTGGGACCGCTGAACGACCACGCCAACTGTTCAATTGATCTGCAAGAAGACTGTCACACCAGAGTCCCGAAGCCTGCCATTATTCAAGCACTTGTAGTCAACACCGAAAAGCGTATTCTAATCGTCTGCAGTACTCTTTATCACGGTTCATGCAGAACGGTCGACATGCGCAGTTTTGTGCCGCTTAGTTACTTCTATAAACCGATTGTATCTAATGATCCGCATGGATCTACCGTGATGTTTATCGGACCCGGCATCGAATCGGGAGGTGTACTCTATGTTGCGACGTCTTATAGCAACATTGGATTACCTGTGTACAGAAATGCAGTGGGCATGATTTCAGTCCGGAATATCTTTTCACTGAATCTTTCATGGAAAAGCTCAACAGAGTCTAGTGTAATCAACGTACTTTCTGACAGAAGAAACTTTCAAGTGGATTTTGTAGGCGGATTTCATCATCAGAATTATGTTTATTTCTTCGTCAATCATCCCGATTCGTATGTTTCGGCGGATCAGAAATCATCGTTTGTTATGAGGATTTGCAAAGAAGATTCAAAGCTGCATTCGTTCATTGAGATTCCTATCGAATGTAAGATTGGTGGAGTGTTGTACCGGCGTCTTCAGGATGTCACCTTGTCTACACTAGGAAAGCATTTGGCTGATGGCTTAAAGGTTGGCTCTGATGCGGTCTTTGGGGTGTTTACCCATGATTCAGGTGTAGCTACAAAAGAATCGGCTGTATGCGTCTACTCCATGGACAGCATTGAGAACAAATTTCAAGAAACTATTCAGGCATGCTACAATGGCGGTTACTTCACTGGTCCAGCTTTCATTACAAAACCAAAAGTATGCTCTCCCAAAGTAAGTTATGGTTAAAATACAATACAATTATTATTTCTTCTTTGCTGTTTCATAAGGTGATTATATTTAAGCTCATCATCATTAGGGTATAGCCAGGTGCCGTTTTTCAACCGGGTACCGGTTCCGGGTAAGTTTGAGTAAAACCTACCGGGTACCGGTCCGAGTATTAAAACTGTAAGTAATCTCAAATCTCTAATCCGAACACTGAGTCCCCAAAATACTATGTATGTATGTATATATTTATATATGTATGTATGAATGTATGTCTGTCTGTGGACATTTTTGTAGTGTCTCTCTAACATTCCAAGGCAGGAGGACATACATTCCGGTGCCTGAGAGGAGGATGACTCTGAAAGGCGTTGGGTAAATGCCCCCATTCATCATGCATACAGAGTGCTTTGTGTTGGGATTAGGCATTCGGCTGAGAAAGGCTTCGGAATGTTTATAGGCCACGTCTTGCTCCATTTAAGACCATTTAGGCCTTAGGCCTGGGAGAGGCAAGGTTTGACAAAGAGAGTCTGTTCTGGACATTTAAGTAATGAAGACGGTTGAAGAAAGCCGAGGCATAAGATGGGAAATTACCCACCCGGACCCGGGTGACCTTTCGGGTCCGGGTGTCCAACACCCGGAATTCCAGTTATCTGGGTCAGTGACCAGCTATGCCCTAATCATCATCAATATAGCATGCCCTTTTGGAGCATTACTCTTTCCACTACTCTTTGCCAATCATCCCAGTCTTGGACTTTTCTCCAGGCTGTGTTTAGCCCAAAGTTTAGTGGGTGAAGATCCACCTTCTCTGTCTGGTCAATGCCTGGTCTCTCCATGATCCAACTGGTCTCCAGCAGCTCCTTGAGAAACTGGAAATCAAGACTTGTAGTGCTCCATCATGGTCCTGCCTGCCCTCGTATGGTGCTAAGTGCCCACTCCTCAAACATCAGAGTCTTCTAGCACTTGTAGATATAATTTGAAACCTCATCTTATATTTAACAGGTCTCCTCTCATAGTTAAGTTAGGTTTATAACTTTTCATTTATGCCACGGTTTTGGGAATGTGTTATATAGTGTAGTGATTGGTGGGCTGAACTGTCAGTTGGAAGGATGGGGGTTTAAATTACTTCCAGGGCAAAATTTGTTTTGAGATTTTGGCTCCACTCAGCCACAATACATTCACTGACTGTGCACTGTTGTTGGGCGGATCATGGAGCAAGGACGAGAAATGGACACCCACCCTCATACATCGAGACAAAGAAAGCTGAAGTCACTAACACTTCATACCCATGGCTCTGAGGGCTAGCTTTAAGAGCAACTTCTCTTCTTTGTTTCAGTGTCAGTCTGAAGCATTGAATTATTACGTTGTCGATAGTTTATTGGTCACCATGATGGTCTTACACACATGTTAGTCCTTAGCATGCATCAACATTACCAATTGAATCCTAACCTGGGTGCTAAGAGCTTCATTGCTAATCCCCTTGATTTTGGGTGGTATAAGTGTCACATTTGGGTGATAACATTTGATGGGGTGACTGAATCTATGGTGTGATTGACTGTAAACCATGCTTAATATAATCCTAAAGATTGCCCATATGTAGTGTGATAAGGCTGTTCCCCCCTGCCCCGAGATAGTTCCTTCGTGGAAAAGGCAGAGGCTTCTTTGTCAGCCGAACTTGAGAAGCCTTTCTTTGAGTTAGAAGACCCGTGCTTAACTCAGCCAGCCCAGCACCTAATGGCTTGCTATGCAATTTTTTATGGTAACAGATGGGCTATGGTGGGAATGCAGTGCACAAGTGGAGAAACGTTACAATATTATATTATTGTTATTATTGTTAGTATACCTGACGTAAGTGTAATCCCTCAAGAACAAAAATTATTATTATTATTAATTTATTATTTTTTCACCTGAGGTACATATTATGATCCCTCAGGATTGCAAAAATTAGAGGAATGTTGTTCTGGAATGGCTAGTTTTTGCAGATGCTTTTGTCGGTGTTTTATTATTATTATTATTATTACTGTTATTATTACTGTTATTACTATTGTTGCTTGTATTAAGCTCCACTTTCAAGGTGCTCGTCAATAAATGGTCCTGAACAATTGTGCGCGAAGGACTTGCTCAAGATATATACAGAAAATTTCCTGGGGCAATTTGAACCCATACTCTTTGCATTATAAGCTGAGCGCTCTAAACCATGCAACTACATGTGCCCCATGTCGAACTAAATAGCTACTTAAATTGCTAAATAGAAAACAGAGGTCAATATATAGTCTTTACATTCAGTGTCCAAAATGTTTTGTGTTGATGCAGAAAATCCAGATTCCTAGAAACTTCTGTGTTCAACAGGACAACAATTATCCGCTAGCAGGCAATAGTCCAATTCAACCGATATCCACAGCCAGAGTTCAAGATGCACTTGCATCATCCATTCTAGTTAAGACTGCAGAGAATGAAACGGTTGCCTTTATTGGAATCCAAAGTGGAACTGTTCTTAAGGTGTGTGTAAACTTATAACTGTACGTAGTCATTTATAAGTCTTTCTTCTTTTTTCATGCATTGGCTCATCACCCATTGGTGTCGATAACACACCTCGGTATATTCTCAATAATAATTATTTTTCTAGAAAGATTTATAGAGCTTGAAAATGCACTGCAGTTGTGACAGACTTGCCTTTGTCCTTGGCTTTAGAACTGCCCTGTCCCAATCCCTGCCATCTTCCGACTGTTCACTGCCTGGTCTACCTCCGATCCCTGTGCTAGCTCTGGTTCCAACGATGACTTGTTGAGCTAGTTACAACTGCAGAGCACCTCATGTTATCTTTACTGCTTATCCACCACAGGTTGCCTTTCTATCTTAGGGGGACTGATAATGGCCAACCACAATATCTTCTGAATATTGACCTGATTATGGTTTGGTTTTGATGCACGATTGGTTGATGCCTTGTGCATTCAACGCCGGTGCGATAGAAGTTACTAACTGCAATTGCAAATGTGTCCAAAGAAATTCAGTTTCCTATACATTACTTCCACTTGTCTTTGCATGTCAGAGTTTGTGAGCTTTTGCTTCTATCTGGTGCCCGAGATCCTTCTATAGTGTCTTGTCTCAAAAAGCTAGTAATTTATTTATCTATTTAAATATCTCTGATTTAAATATTTGAATATTTAGTAAGCTTATTTATTGTAACTATCTCAATACAAAATGGCTAGATCTATCATTATTCTTGTTTCCATGTATCTCATCTACTTCGCCTAGGTAAAAACAAACCTAAAGAAACAAGCCCCTATACTAAGTACTATGGTTTCTACTGGTTATGCTAGGGCACAAAATCATACGGATAACAGTGAGAACTGGTAACTTCAATTACCTTTCTCACAAAACAAATTCTGATTCTTGTGTTAAATTTTACTTAGTTAAGTCTCAGTTAAGAATAGGATAGGATATACTTTTCAAGTCTCCTTGTAGTCCTATTAACTCACTGTATAACTAGCGATCCATGGGGTGCCACAGTTCAGCGGGCTTTAGCCCTTAGTGGCATCCTATTAGAATTGCACATACTGATTATATTCCTTCCTGCCTACCGTAACTCAATGTATTGTTTAAATTATGTTTTGTTCGCAGGACGGTCTTTTCTTTTGTCAATGCAGCATTGATTGAATAGAGTGTATGTTCTAATAAACTATCTTGACTTGACTTGACTTTTATTGTGTATTGGCCCTGATGCTCTTGTCCCGCTGCTTAAGTGCCTGATGCATACATATTCAGGGTTTGATCTTGGTAAATGATGTCAAATTGACAACATCTGAACAACCATTTAGGACATGTTGTTTAATTTACTGTGTTTTCTTTTATCTGCATAGCTTCAACTTTTTAAGATGAATCTGACAAATGTAAACAAAGGGAGTTGCTCATTGCCTTCATTTAAGTTATCCGAAGTAGACCTTTTAGAATTTACAGAGTAGAAAAGCATACACCTCTGCCTTGGTCAAACTCTGCCATTTCTGAAGCTATTTGTTGCAGAAGTCAGGTGACACCACTGTTATCTTCCCTCTGATCACTATTAGTTACAAGCAGCAGTGCAAATATGTGTTAAAATTTGTATTTTCTGCCGAAATCTGCATATTTAACTAATTTAATTGCAGAAAGTTCTGGATCACCAAAGAACCTAACTGATATCATGTTAAACATGCTGAGTTCCAAAATCTAGGTAGATCCAGCAACCGAATAGTTCATTCACCAACAACAGTTTTAGTTCTAAGTATGAATAGAGAAGGGTATTCAGATGACTTGGTCGAATTTATGTTAAATCAGGGGAATATGGAATGATTTTAAGTTTTGTGGTTGGCCAGAGTTGTATGTTTTATTAACTGTAAGTCCCAATTTGAAACAAATCCTTTGCTGAACAAGAAGCCAATGCAAAGGTTTCAGCACAGGAGTTATATGGTCAAATGCTGATGTATTAGTTATAGTTCTAGCCAATGAGTTCTGAAATCTGTGGGTTTCCGCATGTTAGGCTTTGTAATAATTGCAGCAAGAAGCTAGCTTTTCACACGTATATACTAGACTGGTGAATTGTGAGGAACCTTGCAGGACAGTATCTTGGTTTTCAGTGTCACCTTCAACTCAGTTTGCTATTTTGTTATTTGTAAGGCAAACAAAAGCTTAGAAACTTTGGAGCATTTTTAAAAACATGAAAATGTTATTTCTGTAGTTAAAGTTTAGGTCAGCAGAAAATTCATCTCCAGTTTACGGCAATGTCAAGCTGAAGCAGGAAATACCACTTCCTGTAAAAGATCTGATGTTCGGACTCAACAACAATGTATATGCTCTGACCGATACAGCAGTAAGTTGGTAGAAATTTGTCAAAGAAATGTGAGCTAGAAGTTAAAATATCTAGATGGTTTTTGAAGTAATTTTTTCATAGTGATATTTCTCAGTTTGAATGTGTAAGACATTTTAAAAGCTGTGGACAATCTTTCATGTCATAAATATAAAGTTTCTACATGGGGATAAATGCAAAAAGTAAACTGTCATACGTTGCTCTTTATAAATAAATAATAATATTCATGTTTGTTGACAATCTCACTGACAAACTGCAGTAAGTTACATTGAAACACTTGAAACATGATGGTACAATTATCAAGATCTTAATTAACACACGTTTTGGCAGCCTGTAGAGGGGCTTAAGGGGTATCGAACCGTGACTTTTCAAGAACTAATGCTCTTCAGTCAAGAGTGTTACACTTCATCTATCCCTCCCCAAATGTGATTTCTTTGATGTAATATACAATGCTATAGTTCTCATAATCGCACAGATAACTTTTGTGTAAATCAGGTAACCAGCTTAATGCTTTCACTTTGAGAATGCTAGGATGAACCCCATGTTTGCTGTCTCTGTGTAATAGTTAACTTTTAATAATTTGTGTACGACCATGCAATTGTGGTTTGTGTTGTTAAGTTGGGAGTTCCTCCAATTTGTTCCCGTGAAGTGGCTGTAGATAAATTTGCGATAACAAGGGAAAAATTACAACAGGTTTGAAATGTACAGTTAACTTTTGAAATCAAAATGTTATTAGGTTTACAGCTTCAAGACTTACGATTGTGGATTTGTTAATACATGCAACAAATGCATACAAGACCCTCACTGTGGATGGTGTGCATCTTCCAAGAGGTATTTATAGGTTTCTACTTTTTTAAATGGTGATTCTTTCTATCTGAATTGGCACAGTTGAGCTTTTTTGCTTCCCCTCCATAGCTTGACCTCTGCTGTCTCTGTTCCATTGGATTTTGACCTGGCTTATCCAGTGTAGTATGACTGACTACCATTTTGCTTGAAGCTACCTTCAATCGATATGATAATGGTGCTATGGAAGACAATAGATTGCATTAGATAGATTAGATTGTGAAGCACAATAACTTTTAGCTGCAAATTTGTGTGGCTCTTTCTGAGACAGACATTTCCTCATATCTCATACGTCAACCTTGGATAAGCTGCAAAGAGGCGGTAACATTTACCTGAAATGGTTTTTGTGCACTTTGCACCAGACAATGTGAAAAGAATGTCAGTGAATTTATTGTCTCATTACTGATCTCATGAAATGTAAACCTTTATTATGTATTCAGTCTGTTAAGAGCCTGTTGAAAGTCTGCTACATAGTCTGAAGTGTGCCTGCATAATGTAGTGTCTGTGAGTCATGTGTCCACATCATTCACAGTCTGTGCATTTGTTGAGAATGGTTATTCCACTCAGCTAAAGTACAAACACAACGTCCTCAAACCAGCAGTAGACAAAATTTTCTTTAAACATTTGAGTACCTCTGAAGAAATTGCTAATTCACATGAACCTCAAAACTAGACCATACCAAGGTTATGGATGTTGTGACAGCCCACACTGATACTTGGGATGCAGTTGAGTGTTTGCATATGATTTGTTTCAGATGTTGCTCAAAGTCTGTTTGTAATTCAACGTCGCTGTGGCTGACAGAAATGTGTCCTCTGATCCTTGGTGTGTCCCAGTCCCAGGTTTCGATTGACAGATATCGCAGCACTAAAGTCAGTTCAGCAAGAATCTGTTCTTGTTTATTGTTTCCCGAATATCTTTTTTTGGTAACTGAAGCTCCTGTGTATGTATCTGATTCTGTGTGAACATCAGTGCTGTGTATTTGTGACAATGGTTCACCAGATATTGAATTATGATTTCAAAAATCCTGAAATGAAGTTGGGTTTTGGTCAATTTTTCATCTGTTGAAGAGCTAGTGAATATATAAAACTATATTAAATGAATGATTATTGAGTGACTCATTATGTACCTTAAATCAGAATCACAAGTGCAATATGTAGGCACAATTACTGGCTTCTGCAATTATATTTTCATACAGAACCAAAAGGACTTTGCCATTCTTTATGTTGGACTGTATGTATTAGTGCACTGACAGTTCGAACATAAAACGTTTTTGAAATTATCATCATTATTATTGTTGACATGTAAGTATTATTATTGCTATTACAATTAATTAGTAACATCTAGCACACCAGTCACCAAAACCAAGCTGTTATCAGGTCTATATCCTGAAGATATTGAATTGTTTTTGGCTTATTGTAGTTTCAAGTGTGTCATTGTAGTTTGCTGTGACAGTCAACTTTCTGCCAAAACATCACAGAAGCATTGAATGTCGAATGGAAGACCGACTAATTGGTAGCATGGAGTTGTCAAAGTCACGTGTCGTTCCTGCTAATGTTGTAACTTGTGAACAGTTCAACCGTCCTCCAAATGTTGTCACCAATCGAAGTGAGTTTCTGGCTGACGAAATAAGGGGTCATTGCATAATTACGTAACGCCGAAAATGACTGTTTTCGACCCACCCACCCTATAGCGCTCCGTAACCTTTCCCTAGAGCCACCCACCCAACATCGTGTCTAAAGTGTCATTCAATGTTAGGCCTATTTTAAAATTCATTTATAACTAAACTGTTGGTAACAGTGTTACACAACGTTCATCTCCATACACCCACCCACCCTTGTAATGTTTCGTAACGTTTTCAAGGACACCACCCACCCACCCTTGAGCGTTAGGTTATTATGCAATGACCCCTAATGAGCATATTAGCATTATGATTTCTTTTTCTGTATTAATTTATTTTTCAGCTTGAAATTTGAATGGTTTCTATTTATTCTCGTTCAACATTTTGCTCTGTGTCAACATTGTGGGGCGTGGTGGCTCAGTGGTAAGTTCGGCGCCTTGTGACCGGAGGGTTGCAGGTTCGAATCCCACTCTAGCCGCTGCGTACGGACCTTGGGCAAGTCCTTCACTCGCAATTGCTCGTGGCGCTTCGGCGTGAAAATTCCGGCACAGTATCAAATGCTGTAGTCGGGAGCGCCTCTGAGTAGTAGTAGACTTCGAGAGGCGCTATAGAAATATCCGGAATAAATAAATAAACATTACTTGTATTCATGTATTGATTGACTTAAATGCTTTTTATGTTTTTGTAAACTATTTATTTTCCTGATGTTTTAGTTATTGACTTCTTTTCCTTGGATTGTAGCTCACGTCAATCTTTCTCTGGTGGTGTTGGTTGACGGTATTCCTTGGGTAACCACTTCAATCAGCATTTATAACTGCGGCCATCTTTCAAAGTTAGTATTTGATTTGTGTAGTTATATTTATTTGTTTTGCTTATGTTTTGCTAGAATTAAAATGTCAGTTGCACTTGTATAAATTATATTTGGTATGTGAACTGTGTTATGTGACAGTCGGTTGTTTTATCAGAAAAATATTCACCGCCTCGTGCACACTAAAAAGTGTTTCAATTGTTATTAAATAATGCAATGGCTTAACTTAAACCGTAGCTTTTAATTTTTCTTCTAAGGCTTTGGTAAGGTCCTCATAAGCTGCTCTGCAAAATATGTTAATATATGCACAGGTTTATGTGTGCTTGAAGACACACAGGTGTATGCATTAGAAGTTGAACACTGAACATGTGTGTGTGTGTGTGTGTGTGTGTGTGTGTGTGTGTGTGTGTGTGTGTGTGTGTGTGTGTGTGTGTGTGTGTGTGTGTGTGTGTGTGTGTGTGTGTGTGTGTGTGTGTGTGTGTGTGTGTGTGTGTGTGTGTGTGTGTGTGTGTGTGTGTGTGTGTGTGTGTGTGTGTGTGTGTGTGTGTGTGTGTGTGAGATTGACCGTGTCCTTATATATTTTGTTTTTTGATGTTCTAGTTGTGCGAACTGTACATCCACAATATTCTCGTGCAAGTGGTGTGCGACTAGACACAAATGCATGGCAATGCTCGACGATTGCACAGCTATATCAGTGAGTTGCTCTTAAGTTTAAATAGAAACGCAGATGAATGCCTCCTTAAGGCAGCCATTACAGACCCAGGCCATGTTCTGTTACCCTATTTTCCACCTGATCGCAATATTCCTCATAATCTCTGGCCATGGGCTCATAATTTCACATTACCTGAGAAAAATGCAATTAACTATATTAGCACTATGCTGTTTTTTTTATGTATACTTTATTCTATAATCCATTAATCTGGTCAGTCGCTTTCACCAACTGTTATCTGATTTATTATCACTTGCAGTTATTGTCTTTGTAATGACTATGTATTCCCGTAGCGTCTGTGTCGACAGGAATTTTTCAATAAACGAATATTTGATTTGATTTTGTATTTGTTATTGCCCTCCTTCCAAGGTTCAGAAAGTGCACACATAACCTTACGACAGAACATTGATGGTGCTGAGAAATTTTGTGTGAAAGACTTGCTCGTGGTCTATACACAGTAACCCCTAGCAGGAGGCTCAAACACCTAATATCTGCATTACTAGATGAGTGCTCTAACCAATTGGCCACTGTGCCCTGCACTGTGTCTACACTTGCAATTTACAACTGGTGCCAACATTATAAAATGGATGTTCAGTTAATTAACAAACTTTGTCCAGTGTTTTTCTAATGTACAATTGATTTAATAAATTACTTTGTTATTGGTTTGTGTTGTGCTAATGTGCTTGTGATAACCTGTAATGTTGGTTGTGTGTTTAGGGAATTCCAACAAGCATAGAGCAGAGAGCTCAATGTCCTCGAGTCGAATTAACGTCTGACAAAAGTTCAATGCTCATGGCAGCAGGCACTCGAAAAAGTTTCACTGTCGTAGGACTGAACATTTTAGTGAGTTAGTTCTGCATTCTTACTCGTCTGAGTGACTTCCAGGCTTGTCTTTTGAATTTCTTGGAGTATAAGTATGTATTTTGAACATTGGCTAAATGCAAACACTGAATTAGGTTCTTCTGAATTTCACTTGGAATTTGCCCCTATCTTTCTGCAAAGGTGAAAGGTACATGCACATGGCAATTATGACATTTTTAAAGTTGTTTACCTGCCATAGGTTGCTTCTGTGTCATAGTGGATACCCTGAATTCTTCGAACCTCGCATGAAAACAGTGTAGTTGTAATTAGTAATTCTGTGTTGCCGATGTCTAATGTACAAGGCATCAACCGATGGCACACCAAAACCAAGCCGTAATCAGGTCATTGTCGAGAAGATCAGTCCGTAAGACAGAGTTGGAAAAATAATAAGTGTCAGGTAGCCTGCCCATGAATATGATGAGGCTAAGAAAATGAAATTGCTTACACTTCATACCTCAATCACCTTTCTCAAGAGCTGCGGCTCTAGCTCCTCAGTTTGTCCCCTCCAGTGTTTCGCAAGCACCTGAAGTCTGTATTATTCTACAGTAATTTCACTGGTTTGAGTCTGGAGCAGAACTGATGAGTTTTTCTCGAATTGGCGCTTTATAAATATCAAATTGCAGCTACAATGGCTGCCTTTTGGGTCTTAGTTAAGAGACTAGTCTTCTTCTTCATTAACACTGATGTTAATCTATAAAACTATGAAGCGCTGTAGTTGTATTCTTCATATTTACTTTATATTTCACTCACTGGTTACTTCAATGTTTCTTGGTGCTATTTCAGAAAATCTATCAGGGAAAACTGAAGTGTCTATTCAACATTGGTGGCCAGTTGGTTACGGCTCAAGCATCTTTTGCTTCCAATGTTCCGGTGGTTTTACGAACGGTCATTACCTGCGATCCTGTGGAGGTATTTGTCTACTAATTGTGAACTAACTGCTGCAAATAAATTTTTTAACTTAATTGAATCACAATTTCTGCATGCTTTAATAGTGACTAGTTGAGTTTTCTATTGCTAGTAACAGATAATTGATTTTGAAACAATGGTTAGTGGTACTGTGTGAAGTTACACGTAGAGTCGTAGACAGCATATCGAACATGCTTTGTCATGGCCTGGTTCATTCTATACGCCACTCCCTCTCTCCTAAGGCTGCTTCTACTCTGATGCATGCAGTCATATGTACTAGGGTCAAATATGGTAATGCCATCTATGCCAGCCTCTTTTCTTGCATTAGCCATCGCAGTTTGGTTGTATTTCTACAAATATTGGTTGCACATGCAGTGGTGTATTGAGCTTTTTTAGTCTTCTCTCTGGAACAGACTGCCACGCAATCTGTGACATGAGCTTCTTACCCTTTCCCTGCCTCTGTTTCAATGGCAAGTGAAGATCCTTCTGTTTCGCATTGTTCAATGGTTATTCCTTATTGAGTCGGAAGCACCTCTTAGTAGTTTTCGTGTGGAGTTGCTATATATTTACAATTACGACTACGATTGTTGTGGTTATTGTACAGGTTATCTAAGCTAATGTGGAGTCTGTTGTTCCTGCATCTGTTCATTCTGCCCAGTTTCTTGTGTCATTTTGGCCTTACCTTATGAGTCATGGTTTTCATTTGGCTTATTCACCATAGGTTGCTTAAGTAGTGTTTCAGCAGACTGGTATGGGTATCTCCAAAGGACAGTGATATTTTATTGCAATTTCACTTGAAATGGCTAGCGGTTGATCTCTTGGACATTGTGATAATGGTGCAATAGCAGTCATTAGATTAGCTTTGTAAAGGCTCTGCACAAATGTCTAGGTCTTACATTATGGGTACATTACAATCAACAAAATGGCTGTAATTATTTACTAAACTTGTTTCAGCTGAATTATTCCGGCAGTCAGTCGTACGTTTCTGTGCCGGTGAACATCGTATGGGAAAACAACCTACCACTTGACAAGTCAGAAGACTTACATGGTATGTACAGTTCATTTGGCAGCATGGGCATACTGTTGTGTACAGGGTTATGTACTGTTCATTTGGCAGCATGGGCATACTGTTGTGTACAAGGTTATGTACAGTTTATTTGGCAACATGGGCATTGTATTGTACTGTATCTAAACATTTAAGTGCCTCTCACAGTGTTCGCTAATCAGAGGTGCTCAACCGTTGTGTGCAAGATTATGTACAGTTAATTTGGCAACATGGCATACTGTTGCTAGCGGGGTATGTACTGTGGAGATTTTCAAGTTCCTTGTTGCCTTATGCCAACACAAGAATACAGTGCAATCTTGCATTTTGGTCCTTAACTTTGGAACGATCTTCCCATCAACATAATATGAATTGTTCCTTTTAATTCTGCTGTTACTCTTTCTTGTTTTGATAAGATATACCTGTGAAAGCTGTTGTAGTGCGCCTGTACAAGTGTCGCCATCTTGTGTCTACATGTGGACACTGTCTGACGATGGATGTTGAGTACCGATGTGGCTGGTGCAATGATCACTGCAGCCTCGAGAAAGACTGTGGCAAGGGATGGATGGGCCGAAACTATACATGCCCGAATCCACAGATAACATCTGTAAATTATCATTTGTTCCTTCAATATTATAAGAAGCTGGAGTTTATTCACTTACAGTTAAATAGGAATATCTTGTAACTCGTCGTTAGATCTAGATTACCGTTGTCTCTTCACGTTACAAATATTATTTATTATTATTAATTTGTACCTTCTATCACACCGGTGTCTAATGCACAAGACATCAACTGATGGTGCACCAAAACCTAGCTGTAATCAGGCCAATATCCGGAAGATCAGTCTTCTTAACTTTTTAACGACTGCAGTAGTGAATGGTAGAACTGGTAGATAGCCAGACAGTAGTGAATGGTGCTAGTTGGGTCTTGTCACATCCTAGCTTCCTATTGAATCATGGCCGATATAATTGTAGAATACGGTGTCATTCTTGTCATTTGATGTATTTTTGAGGTAGATTACATTATAGAATTCCCTTGAAAACACTCCTATACATAAATGCAACCAATCAAAATGACCACTTAAATCATGTTAAGTGTAGCCGTACATGGACATTTAAATGAGCCAAGATGGCTGTGTACTAGCTGATGATTGCTACATATTTGGGATAGGCTTTTGTTCTATTTATTTGGTTGATGAATTGTCTGTAGTTTATTCCACATGGAGGACCTGTCCAAGGTGGAACAAAGCTGATGATCAGAGGAGTTAATCTTGGAGTTGTTGCACATGATTTGGAAGTTACAGTGAGCGGGCAGAAGTGTCAAATCTTGGCCAATACTTACATTCCTTCTGAAAGGTTGGTTCTTCGCTACTTCTCAGCTATAATAAATTAATTGTTGCTTGTTTTCTTCAATGGTGTGAGACTAAAGATTTTTAAAACTAAACTGTAGGAAGTGCAATGTAAGCTGAAATATTTATATTTAAAAAAATTGCTTTTCCATTGACCTAAGTTACAATTTCAGGACTGTAGAAACCTAGAAATGATTACATAAGACAGTTCCTTGATATCCAAGCAGCCCTGCTTTAAAAAATTGTTCAGCAAAGATTGTGATGTTTGGTCATGTGGAGAGAATACCAGCTGACTGATTCCCACACAATGCACTATTTGCAAGATTCAAAGGAATGGGAACAAAGGAAGATGAAATGCATTGGATAGACGATGTAAAGGAATATATAATAAAATTTGGACTATCATTGAGAGAAGCAGTGGATTTGATAAATGTGATGTTGATGATGATGATGGTGATCAGATGATGAGAAGCTACATGTTCCATATGCTAATTGTACTAATCCAAATCATTTTTTACACTGTTAGTGTCTCACTGCTGTGCAGTTTTTTGATCGTTTGAGCTGTTGACTGTATTGTGCTGATTGTACGCCTTTCAGCTTGACATGTATCACTGGTCTGGTGAAAGATTCTCGATCAGGACCTGTAATTGTTCACATTAAGGGTCCTCTGACGGCCACCGCTACAACACACTTTCATTACAAGGTGAGGTTTGTTAGTCCGTAGAACTGAAATATTTAAATTTTAGAATTGTCTCTGTGATGTTTTCCATAGTGTTGCATGAACTTTGATATTGAAGCTGTTGATCAGGATATGTCTGTATCAGCAAAATATCTGGGATCTAGCAAAGTCTGTCTGTAGCTGTGAAATTGTCCTGCACTCCTTCCTTCTTTGTACTACCTATTCTCTGAAATTTCTCTGTTCCACAATTTTTATATCTTATTTTATTTCTTGCTTGTGTTAGGATCCTACATTGGTTACCCTTTCTCCAAAACGAGGCCCTGTTTCTGGAGGTACTCTGTTGCGACTCAGCGGAACTAACCTAGACTTCGGCAGCTCTGTCAACGTCACCGTTGGCCAGAAGTCGGCTCAAGTTGTTTCGTATGTAGATATGATTGATTCTTTTCGTTTTTGAAATTTCTCTGCAGTGTCAAGAATTTTTCAAGAAAAAACTTTGCCATATTTTGAAATATAATTAAACTTTGTTGCTGAAGTTTAATGGGATCTGTTGGTCATAAGATTTGGCTGAATTAACCTTTTCGCATGGTTAGTTCGTAGAAGCTGCATAGAGGGGGATCTACTGTACCCGTCAACATCTAAAATCCTTGTAATAATCTGAAATAGTTTAATGACGTATTGCTGTGATCTGTTGGAGTTCAACCTGGCTTCTCAACTGGTTTATAATTTTTAATTGCGATATCACTTAAACTGACCATCGATTGTGATATGGTGCTGTTGAAGTTGTTATCTAGAGTAGATTAGGTAAAGACAATGAAGACCAGATAAGATGTACTAAGACAGCAAATCCAGGAGTACCACAAACTCATTTTGAGATTTGTGGACCTTGTGATTTCGAATACTAAATCTGTCTGGTCCTCTAATTTAATGACTTCTATAGCGGCCATTATCACAGTACCCAAGAGGTCAGTCAATGGTCACTTTGAAATGGGGAATCATAATCAGAAATCCTAATTGATTGGAGGAGCTAGGTTGAAATCCAAAAGATCCTCTGTTTTTTTCTCTTGTATGTCTGGTCGTTCATTTTCATCAAAACAAGGGATGCCTGTTTTATGGCAGTAATTTAGAATTGGCAACTTAATTTTACTGCTATTTAAATAAATAATAACTAAATTTAGGTTAATTATAGTATATGTTGATTGTACAGTTTAGGATCCTTGACTGTAGTTGCAGAGTTTAAAACACAGAGTAGTAGAGTTTGGCAGGCAGTGTTAACATGTTTGTCGATGATTTCTTTTTAGGCGTAATGGTACACACATTGAGATTCTGACTCCGTCGCAGGTCCAACCTGTCAATTTAGTTGTGAAAGCCAAGTTCGACAGCAGTAATGAAATTCCTATGAAGGATCACTTCATCTTTGTTGAGGATCCCGCTGTTACGTCGGTGGATCCGAGGATTTCTCTAGTCAGGTTCGCTCCATATTTAAGATTTTCTCTTTTGGGTGCTGACGACCTTTTGTTGTTCGTCATGTATCTATTGGATTCATTTCTTGACTTATATTTCTTCCTAGGGGACAATGGTGTAAATCTGCATCAGATCTGTGTTTGGGTTTTCCAGTTTTATGCACCATTCCGCAACTTAACATGCGATAGTGGTTAATGCACTGTAGTGCTAAATGTTGATTTTTGGCATTATCCAATTATACACAGCCTGGTTACGTTGTATCATAAGTCATGTCCCTCTGACAACTTCAAATTAGCCACACTGTAGTTGATCTATTTCTTATATTCCCTTAATGCCAATATCTGAGCGAAAGGAAGACTTGCTCAGCCAGTCTGCCACTATTTTACATATATTGTCATTTTATCACTACTTGTCATGATATTTTTAGTTGCTTATCTTTATTTGGCTGACATATTTGTTTTTGTCCTTACCTTGATTTGTTACAGCATTTGAGAATAAGATAATAGAGTTGATGACATAACACCACTTTTTGTTGCGTGGAATGTGGCATAAACCAACTTCTAGAGTGCTGTGTTTAACACTAATTTGGTCCAGCAGCCCTTTGATTGGCAGGATGTTTGTTGAAACTGTTTTCAGTGGTGGCAACCAGATCGACATCCGTGGAAGTAGTCTAAACAGTGTACAGAAGCCTCTGCTGGTTGTGTACATAGGACATGAAAACAGGACATCGGTAAGGTCATTCTTCAAATAAAGTTAGGCATTTCCCTCTCTGATGTCATCGATTAATTAATTTTGGATTAATTAGGAACTTCTGTTGCACCGGTGTGCAGTGATGTTACACAAAAACGAAGCTCAATATCTAGAAGATAAATCGACTAAAACAGTTGTATGTATGGGGACTTTGTAAAGGGCATATTATGAACTCCTCTTGAAGAGTACTGTGAACGTGGCTGTCTCAAGAGATCCAAGTAGGTACGTCTTAACAAAACTAGAAAGACTGACTTGAACAGAGTTCAGATTTGATCAGTTCCATTTGTGCCATATGGCTAGTCTGCACAGGATGCACCTTGTACTTCTGTGCGGGTGCAAGTAGAAACTGTAACGTGTTGTTAATGGGGTGCAGAGAACTTGCCCAAGGTCGTTATACTGTTCTGTTCAACATGCTCAAACCTGTTCATAATATGCCCTTTACATTGTGTATTATATTACAATTTGTATTGAAATTGATGACCATGTGTATGATAGCACGGCAGATAGTCATGAAGTAATACGTTTGGCCTTCAACTCTTAAGCAGGCTATTAAAGTGCAGCTCATTTAAAATTGGCAATAGTTTTATGTGATAGTAACTTTTTGAATTATTATTATTTGCGCAAGGTCAGTAAATCTGAAGCATGAATCAAATGTTAATGAAAGATTTGCTCAAGGTCCCAATGCACAGCGACCACCTTGGGGAAGGCTCAAACTCATATTTTCCATGTTGCAAACCGAACATTCTTCCTCACTTAGAAAAAGCCATACAGTAGATGTGTGTTGTACTTCCCCGTCAATGGAAATTAGTGAGCTAAACACTTTAACATGACTAAATGGAAATGTGTATATGTAAGTCACCTTGTGCTGTCAACTCCTGGAGCTCTAGCGATCGTCATGATACACAGTTTCCATTGCTTCCTATTCGAAGTCAGGTCCCTTAGTTCTTCCAAATTCATGCCAGTTACATCGTGAATCTCATCCATCCATTTCTTCCTTGGTCGACCCTGTCTTTTTTTCCCCTCACCACAAGCCAACATCATTTCCTTTTCTAGCCCATCAGATCGCATAACATGACCAAAGAATCCTAGCTTCAATCTTGTTGCCTTTTGTTTTAATGACTCTTCATTCTCGACACCAATCTCCACTCGTATTGATTCATTCGTCCTTTTCTCTGTCCATGATATTCTCAACATCTTTCTCCATATCCACATTTCACATGCGTTGACCTTTTTCTCCATGTTCTTTGTCATTGTCCACGACTCACAACCATACAGAACCGTTGGAAAGATTAGGGCTCTCACAAGCCTTTTTTTTGTATCTATGCTCACATGCTTGTCCTTCCATATCTTTTCCAGTCCAATCATTGCAGCTTTCCCAATCGCAATCCTTCGTTTTATTTCTGTATCACATTTTCCTTCTTTTTCAACCAATGATCCCAGGAAAGTGAAGCTTTCTACCACCTCTATTTCTTCTCCGTCAATCTCAAAAGTATCCCATTCTGCTGTTGTCATGACTTTTGTCTTCTTTATGTTGAAGTATAAGCCAGCTTTTTCACTTTCTCTCCTTACCCTTCTTATTAATTCTATCAGCTCATCTTTTCTTTTTGCCATTAGTGTTGTATCATCCGCATATCTAAGATTATTCAATGTCCTTCCCGCAATTTTTACTCCCTCTTTTGCCCCTTCCATTTCCGCCATTCTCATTATTCTTTCAGCGTATAAGTTAAACAGGAATGGAGACAAAATGCATCCCTGTCTCACCCAGGGCTTTCGTAATATTGAATTTATCAGTGTCTCCGTATTCTGTTCTTATCACCGCTATCTGATCTTCATATAGTCCCCTTAATAGCCATATCAAGTGTTTCGGAATTCCCATCTCAAGTAGAGTTTTCCACATTAAATCGTGGTTAATGCAGTCGAATGCCTTACTATAATCAATGAAGCAGATGTGCACCTCTTGTCCATACTCCCTTTGCCGTTCCATTATCCACCTTAGGTTGGCAATATGGTCTCTAGTTCTCGAGATTTCCTGAAACCAGCCTGGTTCACCGGAAGTTCCCTCTCTATTGTGCTTTCCATTCTTTTGTGGATTATTTTCAATAATATTTTACTAGTGTGTGATATTATTGCTATCGTCCTGTAATTTTCACATTCCCTCGCGTCGCCTTTCTTGAATATCGGTATGAAGATCGACTTCTTCCAATCATTCGGCCATTCTCCAGTTGCCCATATTTGATTGCATAATTTTGTTATTGTTTTTATCATTGCATCGTCCCCTGCTTTTATCAGTTCTATAGGTATTCCATCATGACCCGGCGCCTTATTATCCTTGAGTTGTTTTATTGCCCATTCTACCTCTGCTTCCATAACCTCCGGTTCTTTTTCATACCCTGTAACATCAATTTGCTCTTTTTTGACTCGTTTATCTATACTATATAACTCTTCTGTGTATTCTTTCCATCTTTTCTTCATCTTCTCTTCATCGCATATTACGTTTCCATCTCCTGACTTCATTGAGCCCATTCTAGGTGTGAATTTTCCCGTTATTTCCTTTACTCTTGAAAACAGTTCTTTAGTTCTCCCTTTCTTTCCTTCATCTTCCATTTCTTTGCACATTTTCATTTAAATGTTTTTCTTTATCTTCCCGTGCTTGTTTTTGGAAGGCACTATTCAGTGCCCTTACCTTATCTTTGTCGCCTGCTTTCTTTGCAGCCTTCCTGTCCGCTGCCATGCCCACAGCTTTACTTGACAACCAAGTTGTAGTTGTGATTTTCTTCTTCTTTGGGATATGTTTCTCAGCAACTTCAACTATGGTTTTCTTCATTCTCTCCCATGTGTTGTTCGAATCATCTTCCGCCTCTATCTCATCTCTCTCAAGTACTTCAAACCGATTTTTTATTTCCATCCTGTATTCCGGTGTAATGCCCTTGCAGTTGTATCTAGTCATTCGATCTCCTTTCTTCAGCTTTTTTAATTTCGTTTTCAGTGTTGCTACCAGTAGCTCATGGTCGGTGCCACAATCCGCTCCTGGTCTAGTTCTCACATCTCTTATCGTGCTGTTCCATCTTTTATTTACCAAAATGTAATCAATCTGATTCCTATATTTCCCATTCGGTGACGTCCATGTGTACAGTCTTCTCTTTGGCTGTTCAAAACATGTATTCATGATTCTCAAGTCATTCCCTTTGCAGAATTCAACAAGTCTTTCTCCAGCTTCATTCTGTTCACCCAGTCCATGAATACCCATTGTTCCTCTATCATCTCCTTTGCATTGCCCCACCTTCGCGTTAAAGTCCCCCATTGTTATCAGTACATCTCCTTTCGGAGTTCTATCCATTGTACTCTGCAAATCATTATAGAAACTATCGTGTTCTTCTTCAGTTGCTATCGATGTTGGAGCATATATCTGACCTGCTCTGGCAAAAGGAGGCGGAAGTCGCAAATGATAAAACACGAGAATTTAGCTAAAACATCAATCAGGTGTAAATTTTTCAATTATTGTTTTTTTGCATATATCAATAAATAAGACCTTATAGTATATGAAAAATATATTGATTTTATAATATTTCACCTATTTCATAACAAATTTAAAGAGTTTGTGTGACTGATAAAAATTATCCGGGAATTCAAAATCATTTTTGGGTCGCTTTCAAGAGTATTTTATGGCCTTCGTTCTGATAGGAATACCATGTGTAATACGTCATTGGAAAGTTTATGCATTCAGCTTGCTAAATATAGCCTCATTTTGCGGATTTCCCACAGTAATTTCTGTAAGTTTAAGGTTAAAAACAGTGAAACTTTTCGATTTATGTAGGGTATTAAATACCCTTCGTTAGCAACGAAGTCACGTGACTGAATATGGCTCTTCGATAGGCTGCTATTCTAGGTCGCACATGCAGGCGCTGTTTACGTTGAGTCACGTGACTGAATATGGCTTTTCGATAGGCTACTAATGTAGGTCGCACATGCCGTCTGCTCTGTTTACGTGGGATGCAATTCGGGATACTGGGTTCGATTTAGATCTGTTATTTTCAATTTTCTTGAGAGTTTAGTAACTTATTTCAATTTAACGATGAATAAAACTGAGAAAGAACGTAGAATTGCGCGTTTATTAAACGATGCATCAGCGTGTGGACTTAAAAATGAAAACTTAGAACAGCTAATAGACGATTATTTCAATACAAACGACGGTTCTGGAAGTGAAGGTGAAGGATTTGACACTGATTACGAAGACCTTCCTAATCTGCCTACTTCTACAACTGGTTCACCATCAGAAACCACTTCGTCCAATGTCCTTGAAAACGAAGCTAGGATTGCCGATAGTGGTAGTGAGGCAGAGACCAATAATGAGTTAATCTACGAAAATGACAGCAGGTCTAGAGTTGATGACACAAGTGAAATTGAAAGCATTATAATGAGGACGGCTTCAGAAAAGCTTGATGTGGATTTGGTTGATGCTCCTGAAATTTCAAGCAGATGCGGTTGTGTGTGTCAACTGTTTGATGGTAAATGCTGCATCGAACAATTCAGCAAAGAAGAGATTGACAACATTCAGTTAAGTGTGATGGAGATGACATCCTCTGAGAAAGATCTGCTTCTTCTTGGAATTATTTGTTCATCAGTTAACAATTCTTCAAACACGATGAAAAGTAAAAAGAAACCGGGACAGCAGAATGTTCGTGAGCATGCCAGGATATGATGGTTCTACTACCAACATTTTCGTATCTGCCGGGACACATTTCTCTACATCATGGTTATGTCCAAAAAGAAACTTTCGGCTGTGAAGAAATGGTACTTGCAGAATGGTCTTTTGCCCAGGAAAAAACTTTCAGGAGGCAGGCGAAAAACAGCATTAACACTGGATGACATTCGAGCTGTGACAAAATTTGTGCTGGCATTCGCTGAACAGAATGCACTTCTTCTTCCTGGTCGAATTCCTGGCTACAAGCGATTTGATATACAAATTCTTCCGAGCTCCGAAACGAAAACGTCGATTTGGAGGCAGTACAAAAATTCTGCTGAACTTGGATTACATGTTGTCGGCTGTTCCACTTTAAAAAAATTGTGGAACCAATTGTTGCCCTTTGTTGTCATTGGCAAACCAAGATCCGATGTTTGTTGGGAATGTCAGAAAAATAATAACAGGATTATCAGAAGTGTGAACTTGGAAGAAGAGGAAAAATCGGCAGTCCTGAAAAAGCAAGAGGAACATTTGATGCGAGCAACACAGGAACGGTCTGCCTACAGAAGTTATTGTGACGTGGCAAAGAATGCTGTTCAAACTTTTGCTATCGATGGGCTGGGGCAAAATGTGCCAAACTCTCGACCGATCAAATTTCATTATAGTTTCGATTTCGCGCAACAAATTCACTACCCATTTGATCCAATTCAGCCTGGCCCGATTTTTTCAGGACACCAAGAAAATGCGGTGTTTTTGGAATAATGACCGAAGGCCTGCCGAAACAAGTAAACTACTTGATCGACGAAGCTGTTTCATGTGGGAAAGGAGCAAACGTTGTAATAAGTCTCATCCATCACTTTTTCGAAACCTACGGATTGGGAGAGAAGATCGTGATCTTAAATGCGGATAACTGTTCTGGTCAGAACAAAATTTCGGCCATGTTGTGGTATTTATGCTGGCGGATCTTTGCTGGTCTCCACACCTCCATCACAATCTCGTTTTTGCTGGCAGGGCACACCAAGTTTGGACCAGACTGGTGCTTTGGTCTGTTCAAGCAAACTTTCCGACGCACCCGAGTATCATGTTTGAATGAATTAGTCGACTGCGTTAAATCATCAACAGCAACTGGAGTCAACGTGGCGCATCTGGATGGATCAGAAGATGGACGGGTATTTGTTCCGATGTACGATTGGGTGTCGTTCCTGTCTAAATTTTTGTGAAGCTGCAAGGTATTAAAAAATTCCATCACTTTTCCGTTGATGCTGCTGCACCTAGAACAGTGACCTGCAAAGAATTTGCTAACAGTCCTCCAGTAGTTCAGAATCTTGGACGACTTATCCCGATAGGAATGCCCAACGTCATCACTCCTGTTGGTCTGGATCAAAAGAGAAAGCAGTACTTGTATGACCAGATACGAGAATTTTGTACAGATGCAACAAAGGATTTAGTCTGCCCTCGTCCAGAAGAGATTTCAGCAGTACAGCTCCACCAAGATGTCCTTGTCGAGATAGCAGTCAATAAGCAAGTCGATCCTCAGGGAGCCCAAACTGTAAGCCGACGGCGAGGTTATGGACGATTTCGTGCACAGAAGAAAACTAATGAGCAGAATTTATATGCAAGCATTGAGAGCTCGTCATCATCATCATCAGAAGAACAGGAGCAGATTATAAAAAAAGTCGTAGAAGTGGCCGCGGACAAGTTCGAGGCCGCGGACAAGGTCGAGGCCGTGGTCAAGGTCACGGAAGAACCAGTCAGAAAGAGAATGAATGAGAAAAAGCATTAGTGATATTGCATTTATGCAATGTTAGATTAAAACAAATTTCAACAAGATTAATATTAATTTTAGCAATTTATTTGTATTTCATGCTGATTCAGGGCATGATTTTAACATTTCTGGTGTAAAATTATAGTACCCCTTTGGTGTACATTTCAGCCATTAATTAAAAAAAACACCAACTAGATGTTCAGAAATGTATTAAATAGGTTTCAGATGATGTTTATTACCAATTAAACTCATAAAAGTTGTCAACAAACATGCGTTGCTAAGGAGTTTAGTCTGTATTAAGATAATAAACTCTGCATGCGTTTTTCTCGAAATTGTATTTCCGAGTAGCAAAACATTCTAAAATTCATATCTCTGGAACCAATAAAGATAGAATAATAATTTTTTCAACATTTGAAACAGAAATTATTATTAATCATTTTAAGCCCAAAATATCCAAAACTAAATTTTTTTACAAACGCCTCCTTTTGCCACAGCAAGTCACATATCTATATAATAGTTGTGTTTACCTTTTCTCCTCTAAATCTTACACTCAAGATTCTATCGCTCACCGTATCATAACCCATTATCGCATTTGTACTTGTCTTATCACACATGATTGCAACTCCATTTCTTCCTCTCTCTTTTTGTCCTGACATTATTATCTTGAATCCATTCCAGCTGAAATGTCCTTGTCCTTTCCATCTTGTCTCGCTTAATCCCAATATTGCTAAGTCCAATTTTTTCATCTCTCCTTGAATCACATCCATCTTTCCGGTTTGCATGGTACGTACATTCCATGTACCCAATTTCATCTTTTGACTGCAGCTCAGGTTGAGTTTTCCCCTCAATACGATCCACCTCAAAACGTCCTTTCGGCTTTTGTTCTGTTGCTTCATTAGACCGAAGGGTCATTGACTCACCGTCTTGCTCTTCCCCAGTAGCTTTTGAGTCACGCTCCGGCCTGGGAGTCCCACCATATACGACTATCGGCGTTTTTGGTTTATTGTATCTCATGACGATTTTCTTGGCATGTTAACAGGGGTGGTTTGCCATTGCCTTCCCCTGGTTTTGCCTGCCGTGCCCGTTCGTTCCCCTTCTAATGAAAGGGTATTAACGGTCCGCACCACGTGAAGGTGGGCACGGAGGACTTTGGTTCACCAGCCCAGGTCGGGTCCGAGTCTACGCTCAAAGAGACGTCGGTCAGGTCACCTCCCTGCTTTACTCTGAAACAGAGTGACTGATGAACCTTTGTAAGTAGTGAGTTGAAACGGCTTTGTGCTTGTGTATAGAAGTGTTTGGGAGAGATTCTCTGTTGGGAAAGAGAAGAAGTTTCAACGAATGTTTGACTTTATTCTTGACATTTAGTGCTATTATGCATTTATTAAGCGCCACTGTCTAATTAACGAAGAAGCATCGATCAATAGTGCTGTGCAATTGTGAGTAAAGAACTTGCTCATGGTGCCTACACAGTAAACAATCTCAGGGGAGGCTCACACCTGAACTCTCCGCGTTACAAGGCGAGCGATGCTCTAACCATTCAGCAACCGCATCCCATTTATTCATTGTTAATGGTTTCTGTTGTAGCCTTGTAAAGTGACCAGTCCCAGCTTCCTGCAGTGTGTAACGCCTGACCTCAGAGATGCTGATCAGGTGATCGACCGAGAGATGCAGCTGGACTTTGGTCTCATTATGGACAATGTCAGGCAGCTGCTCAACATTCCTCAGTCCAAGAGTACCATTAGGCCATTCACCTATTTTCCACTTCCATCATTTCGCCGATTTCCCTCGGCCGTCAAATACAAAAAAGGAGAAGTGATTGCAATTCAGGTAACAATAGCATAGCTACCTTTCAAACGTTGGCATAGTCATTGTAGCTGAATAGTGTCTTACATAAATTTTAGTTTATTGATAAAATTATGGAGTGATTACAAGATCTTTATACAATATTCTTTGAAATTCTATAACAGTACGTAAAATGAAGTTTTTAAGATTCTAATGCTTTCTGTTCCTTTCTTTTACCCAAGACTCATTTGATTCATCAAGAACTAAAGCAGAATTACCAAATATCATTGACTTTAATATTATGTAGTATTATTGATATATAAAATTACTGTTATAAGTTTGTCAGGCTGTGGTGCCATTGGAATTTGAACCTGCCTGTGGGCAGAGAACTTGAAGAAGAAGATTATTGCTATTAATATTACTCGTATGAATATTGTTGATATTAATGCCAAGACAGATATTATTATTATGATCAGTTTGTTACGCTGTAGCAATGGGTACCCCAACTTTCTAGATCAAAGTTGTGCCATTGTCAACTTGATAATTGTACTATAAGTTTAACTGCTTTTTAGGGCAAGAATGTGGCTACTCTGAGCAAGTTTCGTGACTTGAACATAACAGTGGGAGGAGTTAAATGTGATGCTATCGATGAGAATGGCCAGCACTTGACCTTCAGACCTCCTGAAAACCCTTCCGTCACTAGTAACAGTCTGGCACTTGTCAGGGTTTGTTGAAGACTATTCTAATTTCATGATACCTTCATGTGAAATCTGTTGGCTGCTGTGTATCAGTAATCTCTGGTGATAAAAAAAGGACTTTTTGTTTGAATTTTTTTATCATCTTCATTTTGGTAGTCTAAACCCTCAACTATTTTATTTAGATAGTTTTAACTACAATGACGAGATTGTACTAACAGTGACTGGGAACCAATGCAGCTTGTCGTTAAAGTGTTAAAAATCATTTCCACATTTGCCGTTATTGAGATCACATTTGTAAAATGTGTGTATTTTTTTTTTATCGCAGGTCCATATAGGTAACTTCTATGAAGACATTGGGTATATGAATTATAAGGCATTTCCTCTGCGACTTGTCCTCGGTCTTGTCCTTGGTATTGGCCTTACCCTGATCGCTGGCATTATCCTGCTGGTGGTCTGCCTCTCTCGTAAGAGAAAACGCCTTGCCATATACAAGAAGACTCCACCAAAACTGCAGGACTTGGAGGACAAGCATGAGCGAGCGCAGTGCAACTCGTACAGCGAGAATGATCCAGGAGGAACAGAATCAGTCCCTCTCAAGTCTTCTCGAAGTCAGAGCAAGGAGTTGGAGATTGATGATGTCTTTGATAAGGATGTTGACATCAAAGGTATCACCCTTTCTCTTGTTTTATTTTAGAATGTGAAGCTAAGTTTAAATTGGATTCCTTGTCTCTGAGGCCCAGAATACCAACCAGCACTCTGTCATAGTCTTAATACATTGCTACCTCCACATCCTTCTAATCTGTTGCATTCCTCTGATACTGGCTTGTTGCTAGAACTTAGGTTCAGGATAACACTAAGATCTCATGTTTCTGGCTGTATGCTTCTTGTATCATCTCCCACAAAAAAGCCTGACTAGTGAACTTTCTATAGTCATTTAAATCGGTATTCAGGACTCATTATTTTTCTCTGGTCTTTGCGTGACCCTGTCTCGACTGCTGGCGAACGTATTTGATTCAAATATACTTGCCTTGCATGCATAATAAGTGCTTTAATGTGTAGATAAATTAACGCTGTGTCTGTTTATCCTGTTTTATCAGTTATCTTGAGTCAGACTGCTTCCTCCGTTCCTTTACCATTACTTTTGGCTCTAGCCAGAGAAGTTTTCAAGTCATTACTAATATGCCATTTACTGGTAGACATCCATGTGACAAATGAAAAATGTGACATTATTTTTAGCAGCAGTCGGCAAAAGCTGCAGACCGTTTTTGAAAGGTAGTTAAAAGAAGAAGAGCAGTCCTGCAAACTAACCCTGATATATATATATATATGTATGTATATATATATATGTATATATACATGTAATTATAATACATGAGAGGAAGTGATTTAATTGAAAAAAACTCTTAACAATGAAAATGAGAGATAATTCCTGAGTAATCTGTTGTTTCCAGGTGGGGCCGTGTACTTCCAAGGACTTCTGAAGCGAATTGAAAATCCCGGTCTTCAAAAGGCAGCTAAAGAAGTCTTCATCTCACGGGATCGAATCGAATTGGGTAATCTGCTTGGAAGAGGTACCTAGTTTTTTTATTCTTTTTTGTTTAACATTTATTGGACACTAGTTGACAATCAATATTAGGGTTACGTAAGGAAAAATGTTAACAGGCATCCAAGAGTGAGACCAAAAGACAAGTCCCATTAATAGGACAGCCTCATGTATTAAAACTCACTTCATGATTGCAAAGTTTCCAAAAGTTCAATGATGACCACTTTTCAATGATGACAAAGTTTTCAAAGGTTACACTTTTCAATGATGGCCAAAAGTTACATTTTTCAATGATGGCAAAGTTTCCAAAATTTACACTTTTCATCAGGTTTTGCTGACAGGATATGATTAGATTACCGTTTTGTTGCTGTGTTAGTGTATTTCCTCACTTTCGATTTAGAATGTTCAATGATTGTTCATATCCTGTCAGCCTGCGGTTTAGCATAGTGGTTGAATTAATGTTATTGAGCTAACCTTTCACCATAGTGTCTGAGATTCAGTTCTGGGCTTTTTGTTGTGTGAAATTGGAGGCAGAGGAAGAATAGGCAAGCATAAGCATCTGCCGAGGACACTTGTCTTTTTCTTCTTGATTAGATATTCAGGTGTGCTTGTTATTATATGCAGATATGGTTGTTATTATAATTGCGATAATAATCTTCTGTTTTAGGTCATTTTGGGCAAGTATTTGCTGCAACGTTAAGAGATGAAGAAATGGAAAATCCCATGCGTGTTGCAGTGAAAACAGTAGAAGGTAAACAGAGAAACTAGTCAAATGATTACTCCAATATACTTATATGCTGTTAAGCTGGATTTTCTGCCCTTTGGCAGTTGGCTGTCACTATCAGACAGGCCAAGGAATGCTTGGCTAGAGAGGGCAGGGCCAAAAGTTAAGGAACCAGATGACAAGGACTGTATAAGACAGATGGCTCATCTTTAGTGAAGCTTCTGATGTGAACTTGGGCGTGCTGCTAATGGTTTTGCTGGAAATATGAAAGAAGGCTTGTGATTGTAATAGCCATCTGACAGGAGAGACGTGAGAGGTGACCCCAGTCTAAAAAGAAATGAGTGAGGTAACCGATCCAGTGTAATAGCTAGGTAGAAACCCTCTGGGCCTAAGTAGCAAGTAGTTTGTTTGCTGTCTTGATGTGCAAAGGGCCAGTGTGTGATGAAATATTTGTCCATTTTCTTTTAGCTCATTCATCCCGTTTGTTTAGTCAATCGCTTTGTTTGCCCTGATTGAGGCATGTTTAGATTCCTCGGTGGCCACCCTTAAGCCAGTTATTATGGTGTATTTAGGGAACTTTGTGCTGAAGATTTAACAGATTTGATTTGATAGTGTTAACTGACCAATTATCTGTAGAGTATACTCGGTTCACGTTCTTGTAGCAGTAATCTTGTTTAGTCCTGTATATATTATATAATTGCATAATCTTAAGATGTCCTACCTTTGTAGCCGGTATAATTTCCGAATTAGGTCCCATGATAGACAAACAGTGGCAAACTTTCCAAAGCTGGGCTCTGACCGACTGGCCAAAGGTTGCCACATTACCCCGGGATTTGGCATCTTCCTGTCATGGTAATCTACCACAAGGAGAACCCGATAGTTCCAGTGTAAATAAGTCGGGGTGTATTGTACAGTTACCACGTTTAAAGAGTCTTGTACATCCTGACTGTGTTGTTTTAAAACTCTTCTAGATACTGGTTTGAACGCAAAGGTTGTGGAGAATTTTCTTAAAGAAGGCGTGACAATGAAGAAGTTTGACCATCCGCATGTACTTAGTCTTCTGGGAATTTCCTTGGGTCTTAAGAAGGAGCCGATGGTTATCCTGCCTTTCATGGCTAATGGTGATCTACGGTCCTATGTCAAAGATAAGACACGGGTAAATGAAACTTTGTTGCTATCAATAAATTAAAGTTTAATTAAACGTGGAATTTATTAAAAGCATTTTATCAAACGAAATATATGTCTTTTGTTTCTCTTACATTGTGAGTTTATGTCGAGGGACTTGTGCATTCAAATGTAGCAATAAGTATTGCATAATATATTGTGTGGTATTTATACCAGTGTTGCACAACATTCGGCCCACAACGAATTGTCATGTTGCTCGCGATGTCCAATAGGAAAAGTTAATATTCAAGAGTCGGCACTGACATTAAGTCTACAGTGACTTGCGCACTGTGGTCATGGGAAAAAACTATCAGTATTGTGGTAATGTAGAAATAATATGAGCCCCTTTTTTCTATAACTTTTTATTTGTTTTATGGTGCATGTCGTCTGTTTAGAGTGCAAAGGTGCTATCTCCATTTTGGTCATTTTTCAGGAGAGCAAATCTAAACTTTTGATGGTTGCTACAAATCCAATAGTTTTTATGTGATTGTGATTAATAGTCATTTGGATAATAAATTATTTCCCTAGTTGGAATGTTGTAATTATTTTAAATTTTGTGACGCCTCGCCTTAAAAAATGCAAAATAAAAGCAAGTGACCAACGACCACTTATGCTTGTAACAGACGATAGCACCTTTGCACATTTCAAAATATTTTCTTATCTGGAGATAGCTATAATTTTACAACAACTTAAATTTGCGATTAAATATTACTTTTTACAGAAAAAATATTATAAAATAATAAATAATGATTTGTGTAAACTGCATTGATTTATTTGAACAATTTAATAGAAAATTTAGAAGCTGAAAAATTTATTATTGGTACACACTCGAAGTTCGAAACTAACGGTTAAAAATGATGCTGGCCCTTCATAATATTTTCAGCTGCATACAATTATAGGGTTAAGGAATCAATATTTGCAAAATCTTAATTTGTATATTCTGTGACCATAATTGATTCACTGATATCAGTTTCATGAAATTTGGATTTTACTTCAATATTTTCTCTTGACTCATGAGATTCACCGACATCAAAGTTTACATCGGATTTCTATCGACACGCGAGATTCGTCGACATCAAGTTACCATGATTAAAATATTTTCAGAATAATAAGTCTAACTAATGCAAAATGTTACGAACATGATTGTTAGAAACTTGCAATTTTCATTTAAAATACTTTTGGATTAGTCTTCAGCACGACGCCGTATGTATACTAAATTAAACCATGCACGGAACCTATTTTTTGGTAAACACATAGGCCTAGTGCAGTTACTGTAGGCCCTAGCTCTATTGGAGATAGAACCTTTGCACATTTCAAAACTAGGTTGTTGGAGATAGCCCCAATATTAAAATAGTTGCTGCGTTTTTATTTACACTGTGAACGACACCAACCTTTCACAGTTCAAACACTACATTGGTAGCAATAGAATAAAACAATAAAAAAATTTTTTGAAAATTTGGAGATAGCACCTTTGCACTCTAAGCAGACGATGTCATCTTCGTAAATGTTGACATGCATTCATCTGAACTAAGCTGAGTCATCATACTTGTTTGACACCCAATGGGTTTAAGAAATCATTTTGTGGCCCTTATTTTAATAAACGTCATTATTTGATGACCAAGCAACAGTCGATGGTGCTGAGCAGTTGTGAAGGGTTGCTCAAGGTCCCTACACAGTAACCATCTCATGGGATACTTAAACCCATACTCCACACTTTATAAGGCAAGCACTGTAGCCAATCGGGTGCCGTGTCCCACACTGACCACCCAAGTGGAGGCCTGAACCCATAATCTTTGTTATGCAAGCTGAGCACTGTCACCAATCGGCTACCGTGCCGTTTGTAAACATGTGGTCAGTTGTTTTGGGATTCCAAGCAAAAGTAGTGAAAGTACTGATCAAACTAATATGTGGTGTTTGAGTTATAGCCATGATTTGAAGAGGTCATGAACAGTTGATTTCTGCTTTCAATGTTGTAGGAGTTCACTGCTCGTCAGCTGCTATACCTGGCTCAGCAGGTTGCTGAAGGAATGGCGTACCTGTGCAGCCTCAACTTCATTCATCGAGATCTGGCAGCCAGGAACTGCATGTAAGTTGTTCTCTTTCTTCTTAGTTGCAGTAAGGGAATGAGCATTTGAGCACGTCCCCTACATTCCACTCAAGACATGAGATATTTACAATGTGTTACTCAATGAAACTGGACAAAGTAATGTTTACCTGCATGGCAACTGACATGTGTTGTTATGTGTTTGGTGAAGGATCGATGACAAGAACCAAGTGAAAGTTGCAGACTTTGGTCTTTCACATGAGCTTTACGATCGTGAATACTACAGTAGTAAGGACCGCAAGGCAAAACTACCCATTAAATGGATGGCACTAGAGAGCCTCGAAGATTTCCTGTTCACTTCAAAGTCAGATGTCGTGAGTATTGTTAATTCGAATCGAATTCAAACTGCCTAGAACATTTTATGTGTGTATATAAAGAAAGTTTTTTTAGAAATAGGTTTGAGTTGTTGTCCTTTAAATTTGTTTTTAAAAGGTTTATTAAAAAGCATTTGCATGCCTGTGATCGTACTTGTTTATATGCTTCTTTGTGATTATGATTTGATTCCAATTTACTTCCAAAGGTACTGCACTTATGAAGTAGTAGCCATACGATTCCAAGGTCATTCATTGGCCTAATAAGTAGCAGAGAAGCTTCCATGGATTGTGCCAGCTTAACCGGAAACTACCAACCTCTCTGTCTGTAGTGCTTGCTCCTCATACCAATAAATATTGAACTTGGTCTACAAACAGATAATCTGACTCTTCTGTGCTAATACTCAAGTATTGTTGGCTGGTAAAAAGTGTTGGAATTAACTGCCAAGTTTTGTTGAATCTTTGATGTCATTCAAGTCTTAACTCGAGATTGATCTGTTTCAACTTGCTTATCTACCGTAGCATGAATTCTTGTTTCCTGACCTATCAGATTCTGCTGAGCTGCCCCAATGAATTATGATTCTTGACTACGATCTCACTTGCCTCAACCATCGACTGATGCGTTTGCATTATGGCAACAACTCTATAGAAGTCATTAGTCCATAACTTGGCCAGAGTGTTGCAGGTCTTGTTCCTGACTTCCTAACTGATACAGGAATCAGAAGTATAATATGCTGCATCTTCAAAGAAATAATATGAATAAGGCTGATATGGGAAGCAGGTATAGATGAATGGTAACACTCTGGCCTGAAGAGATTAAATCTTGAAAAGTCGCATTTCGATACCTGTAAGCCCCTCTATGTCGACTCAGCCTTCAACCCCCTAGGGGACAGCAGTAAAATGAGTGGACACCTCACAGGCTGCCAAGACATGTGTTGATTAAGATCTTGATAATTGTACCGTCATGTTTCAATGTAACTTACTGTGGTTTGTCAGTGAGTTTGTCAATATACACAAATGTTATTATCGTTTTCTAATCTAAACACGTTGTGCAGTGAGTTGAGACCTGATGGAAGGAGTTGTGTGAGCTTCTTTCTAGTTTACTGTTTCTGTTGATACAGTGGTCATTTGGGGTGCTGATGTGGGAACTGATGACGCGGGGAGTGACGCCTTATCCGGACGTTGAGATCTTTGAAACAAGGAACTATCTTGCCAGCGGGCGTCGCTTGAGGAAGCCTAAATACTGCCCAGACAACATGTAAGACTTTCAAAGTTTCTTTCAATTTTCTGGTGGAATTAGAACATTTTCCTGTGCTAAAAATTGAGTGTGTAATCCCATTGTTTACGTTAAATATTTGATTGTGTATTCTTTGGTTGAATTTGAATATTTGATGTTTTATTCATCATTTGGTCAATTGATTGCAGTCAACTGCTGACCTCTGAGATATGACTATCATTCAGGTCATTGTTTAAATAATTTTCCAGTCTCCTAGAGTGTCAATGGGAATTTGTTGGTGAGGCTCCATGTGTGTGCGTGGGTCCACCACTGTTGACTATTCTATTTTACTGTGTGATGCTTTGTTAACTGATGTAATAATAGTCTAGCTAGCACAGAGAGTGCCTCAGATTAGTTTTCTGTTTGAGTGGCACTGTGTGAATGTTCAATTACAATTTGACTTTAAGCTCATATATTTGACAGTGCCACAATTTGGCTTTGAGGTCATTTACAGTGCCACAAAGAGGCTCAGAGGTACGTACAGGTGATCTTAACAACTAGTGACAGTCTTCAGGTCCTTTGCAATTCCATTTTCCAGACTTCAACTGGGCTTATTAATCGATTACTGTGACTTGATTTGAAACGACCATTGATTGGTGTCTTGGGAGTCATTAGATTTGATTAGATACCATAATTAAAAGTAATGCTTGTGCTCACTATCTCATCTCTTCTTTTCTCAGCTACAACATAATGTTGGCATGCTGGAACAAGATCCCGGAACGGCGACCAACATTCAGTGAACTTGTTAATCAAATCGAAATCCTTCTAAATCCATCCCAGATGCAGCAGCACCGGTCTGGCGATGCATCCGAAGCTGAAGAACCGTCCTACATTAACGTTGCCGACCAAGAAGATGATGATGATTACTTGAGGCCAACCAGTCTGGCGTGATGCTGCTGGTGCTATCATCTTCAGCCGATTCTGTTTTCCAGTTTTTGTTATCGTATATGACAGTTGAAAGAACTTGCTATGAATTGAGGGAAATTTTATATCTGCTTTTGAGAGGAAGCCATATTTTGTATAAGCATATAGCCGCAGACTGCTTGTAGACACATTTTTTGCGAGGAGTCAAATTGTGTGCTCGTTTGCTGGAGTCTGAAGTTGTCGACATTGTGCTATTGCGGAACCTTGAATTTGGTTATGAAGTTGAGTTTTTCCGATGTTGCAGCTAAATGTTATGAAACGTTTGAATATATAATCTTGAATTAGATTGAGAGATCTTTCCCAAAGTTTTCAGAAGCAACTTGTGGATGCAGTCCACTCAGAAAGGTTCATTTTGGTCATCAGTTTGCTGCGTTGTTTTGCGATAAATTCAAATACAATGCTGTAAATGTTAACAGACATTTTATCTAAAAGCGCATGTGTATATTTTAATCAACTTACTGAAAACATCAAGTTAAACCATATGACATTTCTCAGCAAGTAAGTTAATCACAAGTAGATAAATAAGCAGGATTCTTACTTACTTATGAAAATGGCATATTGATTTTCTACTTGAAAACGAGGACTGAAGTCGTAAACATCATTTTTTAATGTAACTGTAATTGTAATTGTAAATTTATATAGCACCACTTCAAGAGAAACTCATCAGATTTGTGTATTTTATAGTAATTCTGGTAGCTGTTGCCATGGACGTGTTTTTGTTAGGCAGCTTGCTTTGTGCGGACTGTGTCTCTATACTTGTCTAGTGACAGTGAACGTATCAACTTCTGAAAGTTCTGAATTGTTGTGTGATTGGAATGCATCAGTTGCTGACTGACCCTGCCTTGTTTTATCCATATTGTTCTGTTTTGAGTTGAAGAATTTAAGTTCTTTGGGTGGGTTTAGAAGTGAACAGTCTTTTGATGAACCACTATTGTTTGCGTTTCGGTGTATTTTTTAACTTGTCTGACTTCAGTTAGGAACAACAAACAAAACTGTGGCTAGGAAATTATTGACCAATTGTTATGTGGTGTCACTAGTTATGGACTTGTTAACAGATTTTTATCTGGGTTGACAGTAATTTTCAGATATATTATTGATGTAGCGATAGGATATTGGTTTTTTTTGGTTGAATCTCCATCGTGAAACTACCTTGTTACTTTTTAATATCTCTCTCTATTTGTTTATCTTTTTCTGATTCTCGATTAAAGACATCTTTGTCTGACGCATCTTGACTCCTATTGTTTTGTGTTGAATAGAAGTGGATCTAAATTAAGTTAGCAGTCTCTTACCAGTTTGTAGATGTGAAGCAAGATTACTATCATTTGGCTGAAGAAGATTTCCATCTTGCATCGCCTTGTCATTCATTGCCTGCAAATAGCTTGGTGTCGTATCCTATGAACCCAAAGTGTGGTAATCATCCCCAAAAAGTAAAATGATGTTCAACTGATAAATGCTGAGTAATGTCCTTCATCTACCAATGCCAGTTAACGGTTTGAGCTTTACATAGATGTAGTTACATTTGGCTACTATGAGTTTTTGACTTTACCTTGTCTGTGTGCAGTTGCCTCTACCTTTGTGTGCTGTGTGATTGCCTTAACCTTTGCCTGTATGCCCTTTATCGTCATGTTATTGTCATTACCCGTGTGTAGTTGCTTTTACTGTTGTTTATTGTGTTGTCACCTTTACCTTTGCCAGTATGCAGTTGCCTTTACCGTAGTGTGATTGCCTTTGCCTGTATGCCATTTACCGTGATGTGATTTCCTTTGCCTGTATGCCATTTACTGTTGTGTGATTGCAATTACCTTTACCTGTATGCCATTTACCATGGTGTGATTGCCCTTACCTTTGCCTGTATGCCATTTACCGTTGTGTGTTTGCATTTACCTTTGAGTTATGTGTATAGTAACTGCTATTTCTGAAATATTTTTCTGTGTAATTTCATTAATTACTTGTTGTTGGCTGCACAGATGTCTGTTTCTTAAACTGCAATTCTCAGATCACACAGCAATATTTTTCTGAACTATTGTGTTCCTTTGTGTTCTTCTAAGTTTCAGAAGTGTAATTGTGTCTAAGACTTGGCTGAAGATAGCCATAGCTGCCTATGCATGTGATTTGTAAGCACCCAAAGATAAGAAGAAGAGCAGTCCCTTAAGCTAGCCCTGAGGCAGCCATGGGTATGAAGTGTTGGCAACTTCATTTTCGTAGCCTCGGCATATGAGGTCGGGTGACCAGTTCTCTCCCTTACCATCTCATCTTCCCACCAACAGTGTATGGTCAGTGTACTCTCTGTAGCTGAGTTGGCTACGGGTGCAGGTGGAACAGAAATCTCGAACCAAATTTCTGCCTAATGGTAAACAATGCTCTAAGTGGAATGTAAGCAAGATGTGCATATCGGAGAAATCGGTAACGAAAATGGCTTTCTCTTTCAACGCATTAAGAATATTTCGCTACTGAAATATGACTTGGTTTGAATGTGCCATCCATTGATGCCCTGTGCATTAGATAGTGGTGCTATAGAAGTTTATAGATAATAATAGTAATACTGCTCAGATAAATCTGCTCAGAAATTTATTTATTTATTTAAAACCATATATCTTTCAATAAACTATATATTCCATATTTAGCAATAAATTTCTATCTATTAGTTAGTGTCTTTTCTTTGCTTAATGCTGTGAAGTTTATAATTAATGTTAATGTTATGGGTTATAAAAAATATTTATTTATTTAAAGCCGTTTATCTTTCAATAAACTAAATTAGTTTTTAGCAGAAAATGTGTCTATTCTTTAGTGCCTAACAATGTAAATTGTAAATTTGAAGAATAAAACAGTTTGGTAGTTTTTAGTTATTGTTCACTATATGTTGTTGATAACTCATTGTGGCTTAATTGGCTTTGGAAGAACAAATATATTTTATTTCTGCAGACAAATCTGTAATCTGGTTACCCACGTGTATGGAGAGTTTTCAGGAAGGTTTGGTTAGCGTTTTGTTTAAAGCCTGCATGATGAAACAATTTTGGCTTTCTGAAATCAAATCAGGGAACTGTCATAAGAAAGTAAATGTGCTTGTATTGTACATATATTATTTGATGTGTAACAGAGTCTATTTTATCTTGTTTGATGGAAAGTATATTTGAGTGTTTAAATTTTAGACGAGCACTTTTGTAGCTTAGGACCAATATTTTTCTCAGATTTCAAGAATTGTTGTGTGTTTCTTATGTATCTTGCCATTTAGTTGATGAGTTTGATAAACCTGTCAAAGGTACCGTAATTGACTGACAGACTGGGAAGATCTGCCTGTGTTGGCAGATGAAACAGATTACTAGAGATTTTACAAAATAGGGGTATTATTCTGGATCATGACTTGAACCAGATAAAATATGGAATGTGTTTCTGCTGTTTTGATTTACCAGCTGTCAGTAACTTTTGTAAACCTATCCTTTGGAAATCTTCAGAATCCCTCATAAATTTGTTGATTGACAGGCTAGAGTATAATTTTTTGTAATTCTGCACAAAAATTTGTTATGCACATTGAGTTTTCAACTTACAGTCTAGAAAGACTTTGGCAAGTCCAAAACGATTACTTTGACTGCAAAACTATTTAAATGAATGCAAAAACTAAGTGTACAAATGGTTATTGTAAAATACGTGTCGTACTGCGCACAATTAACGTTCTCCGCATTCCTTACAGTGTAGTTAAACCTGTATGATATGATAGATGTCCAAAGTACCTGTGGCTTTGCTTTTTCTGGTTAATTGTCAGGTTGATCTGATAGTTGTTGTTGAGACCAAGATCTTTGTTTTGTTTCTGATTCTTCATTTATGCGTGAAAATTTGCCGTTTATCATTTTATAGCAGACTTTGTTGGTTGTAATCTGCTCTCGTGACCAAGAATAAACAGCTGTGGCCACTTTTATTCAGGCAATGTGATAATGCAAAGCACCATAATTTTATTTAACCAAGTCATAATCAGGTTAATAACTTTTGGATATTGATATGGTTATGGCTTGGTTTTGGTGTAGCTGAGGTTGATGTCTTGTGCATTGGACACTGGCACGATGCAAGTTATCAGCTAATTTTTAATCTGTGTGGGACGTAGCTACAGAAACCCAGAAGTGAAGAAGTCGCTACTGTTGCTAATGTATTATCGTCTGGCTTAATACTCATTCCTTATGATCGCTATAACTTTGTGTCTGTGATGCATAGATTGATTTGGAGACGAAAAGGTTGTTTGGTTGCCAGGAGTAAGTGCCTTCTTCAACTGATGGCAGCTTCCACAAGAATTGCTGTTCAGGAAAATGGCTTCTTGCATGGTTACAATTAATGCCAGATGCATGGCTATAGGCTTACAAACTGTATTCCATGTCTGTGTGATGTTATATGCACTCTCCTGTGCTCAGTGTATAAGCACTTCAAAAATCATGTAAGTAGGTCTATTGTTCTCTGTTGTAGGATACAAGGCAATATTCAGAATGCTGGTAGCTTGTAATAGTTGCAGATAACTATTATACCCTAATCTCAGATTGCTTATATTTATTTATTAACATATAGAGATATATATCTGACTTTGTATCCATAATAATTGTCATTATTTTATCATTGTGTAATGCTCAAAATGAGATTTTTTAAAATGATCATCAACTTTGCCAGTGTATCGTTCTTTTGCTGTGTAAATCAGGAATTTGTACTCAATGAGAGCTAGTGTATCTAATTGAAATGGATATTATGCAAGTGAAGACAATGTATTTCATTGGAATTTTGTTTTGGTTGCACCTTCAATTGATTAATTGATAAGAGTACTTGTATAGTACCTCTCTGGGATACTTATTCAGACGCATTCCCAGCCCAGTGAAAGAGAACAGTTTTTCAAGCGTGTGTGGAAGGAGCAACATTTATAAAATGTTTAATATATTTGAGTCATTTTCCGGTAAATGCATAAGTTAACAATACAGCTGTCCCCGGTCATTTCTCAGAAAACGGTACCTAGTCTGATCACGGTAAGTGATGAAATTAAAATGTTATTGATCAGTCAACAATTGAAGATCTTTGAAAGTAATTAAAAGCAATTAAGTAATTTATTAAAATTTATTTTGAATTTATAATGTTCCACTCCGATACCATCCCTAGGTTATAGTACTTACTGTTTCAGTCTACAGTTTCAAAATGATTTGTATTAAGCCAAAAACATTCATGTGTTTCTTTTGTATTATATGTACTTGTATGCTTCTAAACACAACTTGGTGAACCAGATCTTCAGAATAATTTTTTTTTAATTTTAAACTTTTCCACGGAAAATTATGTCTGCTCCATTACCATTTAAAAATTATCAGAACCCTTCTATTTCTTTGGGCGCGCAACTTAACTCGTCTCGTGTAAAGATCTATGTAAGTAAGTATGTCTTAATACACGATCTGAATGATGAGACAAATTTTCATTTATTTCGTACCTAATGTGTTTTTTATTATTCATCCACTCCGTTACTGCATTTTTGCAATGATTATGAATAAATTTAATTGTAATAATATTTTTAATATAACGCTCATAGCAATGTAATGAGTTTACTGACAATTGATGTGATGCACAAAAGTTTAATATGGTAGGCCTATTTACGATACACAATTTGTCTACTCCATTACCTGTCCACTCCGTTATTATAAATATTACTCTTAAGGTATTTACTTTCACATTCTGTGCCCAATTCTCGAAAGATATTAACGGAGCAGTCCACTCTGTTACTATTGTATAGTAATTTTGATGTTGTGAGCAGATTTTTATAATACCACAAATATTTTAATGTTTTTCTGTTTATTTGATCACTGGGAATGATTGACCAAGTGATTTTTATTTAGTTATTTGGCCACAAAAATATTCAACTTAAGATTGATTACTTCTATTTCCATAATGGAGTGGACATTTCTTAAATAAAAAAAATGTGATGGAATTAAATAATAATTTGTAATGATTATTTACAAATTAAATAATCATTTGTAATGTAATTTCTTTTATATTTATTTTATAAATATTAATACTAAAAACATATTGGCCTGTCAGGAAGCTGTCTACTATGTATAAATGTCTCATGTGTATAGTAATGCAGTGGACAAATAATATAGTAGGGCTATTTTTTTCTAATACCAATTTTTTACATTTACATATTAGTGCAAAACCAAATATATATTTGTAAAATAGAAACATTCAAGATTTGCACCAAACAAAAACCAATGTAATTTACAAAACATGTTTTGCTTCTTGAATTAGTTAATTTAACGTGTTACCGGAAAATGACTCATTTATCAGCTTTGAGGTAAACACATGAACTGATCAACTTTTTCATGACAGATTATTGTCAATGACAAAGACAATGTGCAGTGATGTACCAAGCAGAAGAAAAGACAGCGGCTACTAGAGAGAGAGAGAGTGAGAGAGAGAGAGGGGAGAGAGCGGTTGAGAGGAGCGACATAACAAACTGAAGACTGCAGAGAGAGCAGTGCAGGAAAGATATCGGGCGACAGGGAGATAGCAGTGACGTGACAAACAGGAAATATACCGAGCTAAAGAGAGGGGGGAGGGAGCGAGGGAGGGATGCCACTGTCTCATGACCAAGCATCAATGGATGGCACTGACTGAGCAATTGTGAGTGTAGGACTTGCTCAAGGTCCCTACACAGTAACCATCTCAAGGATGCTTACACCAGTATTCTTCACGTTACAAGGTGAATGCTCTAACTATTCCCTATCAGTTATCGTGTCCCATAAAGGTCTAGAAGGAGACTTTTTGAGCTGGAAGGTCCAACCACTGAAGTGGAACGACGTTGGATCATTAAAGTTCATGTAAAAGGTTGACTGGCCTCACAGACAGGAGGCCAGTCAACCTTTAGCCATGGAATGAAGAGTTCTACAGCCTGCCAAACTTGAAATAGGGCAACAAAGCTCCCACAAATAGGCTCCATGGGCATGGCCCAATTCGCAGCATCTGATCCACATTGAATTCTTAAATTCAGTATGCTGTGAAATAGGCACTCAACCCAAGCAGATATGGTCAAGTTTCGAAATGACACCAGCAATCATACTGAGATACAAGCCTTCCATCAGATCTTAATACACAGTCAACGCCATATCGAACTTCTAACACTGGTAGGTTTAAGACAATTGTAGAATCATGTGTTGCTCCTATTTGGAATCATCTACCACAAAAGGCCTGACTTGCCAACTCGTTATCATCTTACAAGATGCCGTCTCATCCGCATTTCAGAACCAGTTTTATTCACCTGGTGAATAAGTGATGTAAATCACAATAAAAGACTAGAGGATGAATGCAGCATGCATTCAAACTGCAGAATGTGCCATAAATGGAGGCTGGCATAGATACCACAACAGTAGTCAATGCTAACGACTTGCAAATGCATGAACAACAGTAAGTGCCGTGCTGGATGAAAGCAAACTAAGCAGTGACTGGCTGATTGTGACCAGCTACATATTTTATTCTGAGAAGTGACGTACAACATCCTGCACTTTATTTTATTTTATGTATTTTGTCATTTAATACAGTAATTCTGTGACATTTATATCGTCATGCTAAGCCAACAGTTTTGCAAAACAAATGTATGTCAAGAGGTCATTGAACTTTGACAACTGCCGACGACGCAATGGACGATGCATCGAGAGTTGTGGCACCAGAAGCAAAAGACTGTTCTGCCCGAAGAAGAGATTCCTCCAGAATGCCAACAGAGGATTTCAGCGAATTTGCTAGACTTTCCACCAGTATGCCTGCACGCAAAAACACAGGAAAAGGTAACATAAGGTAAGTCTCTGGTTACCCATGCTTTGTTTACAGAATTTTAGGAAGATATGTGGGGCGTGGTGGCTCAGTGGTAAGTTCGGCGCCTTGTGACCGGAGGGTTGCAGGTTCGAATCCAACTCTAGCCGCTGCGTACGGACCTTGGGCAAGTCCTTCACTCGCAATTGCTCGTGGCGCTTCGGCGTGAAAATTCCGGCACAGTATCAAATGCTGTAGTCGGGAGCGCCTCTGAGTAGTAGTAGACTTCGAGAGGCGCTATAGAAATATCCGGAATAAAAAAGAAAAATAATAAAAAAAATATCATTTGCATTTTGATAATACCCTGATTGAAATATGTACTTTTGCACATGCATATTAACAAAATAACAGCTGCACTTCATCGAAAGGGTCAGAGTAAGTCTTAAGTTGTTCAGGTTCCCAATTCACGTTAAATGTTTACCAAAACTCAACAAATTTCTTCAGCAAGCAAACAAGCCAAATCAAATGTATTTTGAACTCTTGCTGACCACAATACTTAAAATCAGTCTTTATTCCCCTAATTTATCATTACTCAATCAGGTGTCGTTCTGTTCATAACTACGCTAGAACTGTTCTTGGTGAACGAGCTTCTTTCAGTTGCTTGATCTGAATTTTGGAAATCTCTTCCCATTTCTGTCCATTCTGCTCAGTCACTCAGGTCATTTTCTTATCAACTTCAGACTTAGCTTTTTAAATATCTTATCCATCATAGGCTGCCTCTATGTCTTTGTGGACTGATCTTCTGGATATTGACCTGATTACAGCTAGGTATTTGGTCACTTTTGCTGCCATCCATTGATGCCCTGTGCATTAGACATCAGTACAATAAAGTTATTAATTACAATTACTATGTATGTAACTTGCTTTCGCATTAGAAACTGGTGTCATCAAAGTTTCTAATTAGTAAACATAACAATACCAATAATAATAACAAGCAGCTTACAGAGCTCAACAACAAATTTCCATTTTCACACTGCGCTGGGATATGAAACTAGAGTGAAGAAGTAACTGATGGTCTGATATATTAGTGACTACCCACAATAAGAAAACTGTTCTAGACTATAACAGCAATCTGTATCAATTTTCATTAATAATTACTGTGATGAAGAGGTGGTTGCTTTATTAAACCTGAAGACGTTGATCTGTTGCTGCATCACCAAATCCATGAACGGTCGACTTGCTTATTGTCAGACCCATTCAAAATGGCAGTCATTTTTTATAACAGAAAATGTCCAAATACCATCCCAAACCACTCAAAATCCTTTGTGTATTCTTCCAGAACATGGATTTGGACACACTGATTGTCCCAACATTTGAAACTATCAAGCACACTGCAGAAACAAAATCCTAGATGCCCAGCCAATGTAGCCAGAATTATATAGCACCTTGTCTTGAGGCTTATTAACAATTATAATTAAACACCCCTTAGGCAAGTCTAACTGTTTAGCAACAGCTGTTTAGACTAATTCTGTGGGTTGGAGTTATTCCATTTTGACCCACTCCATTTTTACACCAGCAAATGGCAATGAATTCATTACTGCCTTTGATGTTTACCTTCCTTGATGGCTTTACACCAAATCGTCCTCAATTTTAATGGTATTTGACAATCTGCCAGACCAGGTCTAAATTGTGTTCAAATTGCTTCATGGTCAATTTTGCTATTTCAGAAGAGAAGTCGAAATCCTGATATCACTGCCTCTGAAATGGTTACTGTGTAGGGACCTTGAGAAAGTCCTTCACTCACAATTGTTCAGCGCCATCGATTGATGCTTGGTTATTAGATAGCGACGCTTAATAATAAATAATTAGACAAAATAAATATCTATTTATAGCATACACATATCACACGTTTTGTAAACACCAGTCACAAAGTACTGTCACCTCTTGCACTGTGTGGCTCGATCTGGTTCTCAGACATCTGCATAAGTTCACTGCGAATTCGAATAACGTTCTGTCGCATGTCTGTACACAGAACTCTGAAACTGGTCTTTGTCGTCTGAATTCCAGATATCATCTGCACAGGAAGACATTTGTCTTGTCACGTAAAACCAAGCACCACAACTGTTCTAACAAAAACATTCTCAATTCCATAGCAATTTCATTTCCATCATGGACAACTGAACTCCAGCACAAGGTTTAGATTACGCTACTCCTTCGATAGTGCAGAATTAACTATCTAGAAATGTTCTTGGTGAAGAAGCTTCTTCGGTTTCTGGACCTAGAGTTTGCAATTGATCTCTCCCTGCATCTCTTTGTTTGCTCCTTGTCATTTCATTCTCAACTTGAGATTTACCTTTTTAAAACCACTTATCCACCATATGCTGTCTCATTGATTCTCTGTCTCAGTAGACTGATCTTCTGGATATTGACGTGATCATGATCTGGTGTTGGTGCACCATCGGTTGATGCCTAGTGCTCTGGCAGCATAGAAGTTACTAATTACAACTACATAACTATGCTACATAGTGAGGTACTTTGCTACATGATGTATTCTAATTAGGTTCAGTTAGATCAAACGAAGTACAGAGACTGTCTGCTGTTAGACAATAGTTGTTGCTTAAGGCAAACGCTTTACTAAAATAACTGCATGCACCAAATTCAGATACGGATCCCCATTGGGAATAACTTCTCCTCCCTTTGTCCACTTCTGTCAGCCTTTGGTTGACCGTTCCTACCCCTTATGCGATCATCTTCCATGGACTAACTCCGAAGGATTACAATTCCTGACTATGGTTCCACTTCAACAGACCATCACTTGATTCCTTTAGCATTATCCCACTATAGAAGTCAATAGAGTAGATTAGATATCCCAGAAGCTTAGTCTTGAAAAAATTCTTCTCTGTCAACAAATTAGAAGCCTGAAATATGAAAAAGTCAAAACTTGTGACGTTATAAAACAAAAATAATGAACTCAGAACTTATGACCTCAACCAGAACGTCCGATTATCTTTCAGATAAAGTACAATTACAAAGTATAATTAGATAGCTATGCTACAGGTTGGGGAACTTTCATACTGCCACATCACGTATAGGTACTCAACGCAGTATAAAGACTGTCTGTTCTCTGAAAGAAACTGGTGCTAAAGGCATATGCCTTAAAAATACCTTAAAACACTTCTTCTTCTGTTTCTCTGCCTTCAACCTCTTCTTTAGGTCTACTGTATCTCTACTTCATCATCCAATCCAGCATCATCTGTCTTGGTCTTACCTTTGTCCTCCTTCCCTCCATTCTTCTCTCGATGACATTTCTTAAAAGGCAATCCCTCTCAGCGTGTGCCCAATCAATTTCCTTTGTCTCTCTCTTCTCACGTGGTACCTCTGTTCTGGAACAAAGTGTGTAGTGGGCGACCGAGTCCTCGCTGATACATGCGAGTGCCCAGAAGAGGAGAAGACCCCGGAGGACGAATGACAAAACTCGTCAACATTACGAAATGGTGTCTTGAGAAAAACATCAAAAGGAAGATCACCTCTCTGCATATCCCGACTACATGAATGACAAAGCCTTAAAACGCATGAAGGCGTATTTAACTTTCCAAGTGACCTAAGATAAGACTAAAGAAAACCTTGAATGCACTCACCAGAAGGAACTTTTGAAGAGAGGAGTGCACACGTTTGAAACACGGTCCAATCTGACTCAGCTGAGGCGGCGTCTTGGCACACCAATGCCTCATGTCGTTGTCATAGCAACACGAGAAACTTGTGATAAGCTGATCGAATTCAGACAAAACAAGCTTTACTGTCTGCTTAACTGTTGCCTTCATTCGGACATCTTTATCAGGACGCTGGTGCTACAGTGAAAATAAACAGCAAACAAAAGTTAACATTTTACACACTGCTATCAAAAGTAGTCATAACGTACTTGACGACAATCGTCCAAGTTCCTAAAGGCTAGACACGACAATCCGATCTGGAAACTAATCTAACCTCAAAACTATTCCAATCTGGAATCTAGTCTAATATCTGATCTAATCTGGAAACCACTATGATCTGGAAAATAGTGTAATCTGATGTAATCTGGAAACTAATCTAATCTTAAATCTAGTCTCAAATCTAATCTAGATCATAAGCTTGCTTCGTCAGCCACATTGTTACACAACACATTGTTTGCCACTGCTAGATGCCTTGTGCAATAGATAACAGCGTGGCAGACGTTGCTAATTACAATTCTACTATGTTTTATTTTTCTGTCAAAACGCAGAAGCTGACCATCATTTGTGTGAAATGGGTAATGGCATTTTTACAATTCATTACCATCTTCTTGATTTCTTTGAGAACTTCTGTTTGCTTCTGAAGGGTTTTCGACAGATGATTTGCATCTTCAGCCAACTGAGACAGACTTGGGATTCGAGTGCTACAGAAAATGAAAACACTGGCACATGAGACATTTCAGCAAACATATATGTAGCCGTTTTAAAAGCCCCTCTCATAAATATCATACACAGTGATATTTCAGTTTTCAAAATAATTACAGTTTCAGTTTTTATTCAGTTTTGGGTTCGTAATTTCTATTTCAGTTCAAGTTTCAGTTTTAAAATAATTTCAGTTTCTATTACAGTTTCAGTTTTAAAATAATTTCCGTTTTCGTTTCAGTTTCTGGAAAATTTCAGTTTCAGTTTCTACATAGATAGCCTATATTTGCGTTGACACACAACAGCGGTTCTCAAACTGTATTCACCTGGTAAAAAATCGAATATTGGCATACCACCAGCAAAGGTCAGATAAAAAACAACAGACGAGCGCGAAGTCCCTTTGCAATTAGCGCAGAGAAATTTAAACTTTTAAGAAGAAGCGCATGGTGGACGCAGAAAGAAGATGAGCAAAACCCATAGAAAATTTAAAGAAAAAGAAGCACATGGTGGACGTGAATAGCGCTCGTAATAGGTTGGTGCCCTGCGCTTGGCTTTCCAGTGGCACTTTAGAAGTTTAGAGATTACAATTACGGTTACGTAAAATAGTGGCTTCAATAGTTAATTGCTAATCAAGGAAAGATGGGAAAATTTGATAAAGATGGGCATAAACTCATAGAAATTTTTTTTAAAATTTCTTCGCATAGAGCCTACCACTTTGCGACCTGGTGGTACAATAGTGGTACGCGTACCACCGTTTGAGAACCTCTGACCTAGAAGACGGAGGATTAGATGAATTAGGGAATGTGAAGAGGTGTCTGTCTGGCTTTGCGTCTGTACGTCTATTGTTTGTGGGCCTGTCTAATTTGCGGCCCAGGCCCAGTAACACTCCCGCCTAAGGCGTGACACACGCAAGTTTCGAACTATTATGATAGATATTTTACCTTTAGATTAGTCGAATTCTTGCCGACAAGCTACAGTCCACATGGTTTATTGTTAACGTCTGATCCAACTTTCACTAAACACGAACTCTTTTTCGTTTTTTCATCATAAACAAAATACTGCAAGACCGCTTTCGCGCTTGCGTCCAGCCAATAGTCGCAATAAACTCATTCTCAATGGAAAACTTAGCAACCTAACTCTAACAGACAACATAGATTTCGATGCATGGATATCGAATAATAACCAGAATAAATGGTCCGCCCAAACCTATAGAGTAACGTAGTCAGCGATTTAGCCCAACTAAACCCCAATACAAACGCAGAAATTTTTGTACTTATGTTCAACAATTTCCGTTCGGAATTAATTATCGTTTCTATTTCTATTCCGTTTTGACATTTTCATTTCCGTTTCTATTCAGTTTCCGTTTTGCAAATAATTTCCGTTTCAGTTTCAGTTTTCGTTAAACGGAAATTCATAATTTTCGTTTCAGTTTCTATTTCAGTTAACTGAAATATCACTGATCATACAGATTATAATAAAAGCTGCAAAATCAAGACAAATAATAAAGTAAAATTGTACTACAGTTGGATTAAGTATTTGTAACTAATAACTTCTATTGATGCACAAGGCATCAACTGATTGTGCACCAAAACCAAGCCATTATCACGTCAATATCCTGAAGTTCAGTCTGCTAAGACAGATAAGCAGCCTATGGTGGATAAACAATTTCAAAATCTTGAATATAAGTCTTAAATTATAACGAAACGACAACTGACTGAGCAGAGTGAACAGATACACGTACAGAGTTCCAAAATATAGGACCAGCAACTGAAAAGCTATCCAAATTTATTATGAGATTAGCCTTTGCAAGTTTGCATTGACTCATTGCATTCATCAACACTTTGCCAAAATGATTATGCAATCCAGCATGTACCCAATTTCCATAATACAAACCTTTAAATCACACTGCACGCAGAGTAAAAGTACAAGCATCATCACAGAGAAATAACACTTGAAGGACTTTCATTCAGTAGAGGTAAAGTAAAGTGATACTGTTTGATGAGTTAAACTTGAGAAACTCGAAAGAAACTCGTTAATCTGCTACCATCCACCCACAGTAGCAAGTTGGCTTTGTGGTAATACAAGCCCCATGTATTCAGGGTTTGAGTCATAGGCTACCCTCAGTGACAGGAAAGGTCATTGTGAAGGAAAAGTTCATCAATAAACAAAGCTGTTAGATCAACAACCTTCTGGGACTCTATTGATTTTGTCTTGGCTTTGGTGCACCATTGGGTGATGCCATGTGCATTAGATACCGGCAACATAGAAGTTACTACTTCGTAACAATAACTAACAATTTAAAATATAAAAGTCACCTGTGGCACACTTCCAAAAATGTTCACAGCCCAACCCATGAATTCCCATCTAGTGACACATCAATACATGCTTAGAACATTTGCTTAGTGTTCCACTGATTAGTTTTTTCTGGGGTGGTGCTATAAGTTTCTAATTACACAATAACAATTTCATTGTTCGAACAACAAATCAACCTGAACATTAAGTAGTAAGATTAAATTTCTCTTTCCATTACTTGGTTATATTAATTTGTGTATCCAGGAATAGTGCTATATTATTTTCTAATTACAATTACAATTACTCTGTTTGTAATCACATTAGACATTAAGAAGTGAGATTACTTTTCTTTTTCCATCAGTCGTCTGTCCTGATTGTTCATTTCCAGCTGTTTCACAATGTCCGGTGGCAGCAGTTTGACCTCAGCCTTAAAAGTATTCTGGATCGGTTGACGAGAGGCAAGCGTATCGACAAAATCACAGTCGGTCGAGAACTGGTCACCCAGATTTTTGTAATTACTAGCACCAGAAAGCAAATTTCACTTACTGAATGTGCCCATCAACAATAGTGCAAGCAAGAAAAGACACCTTACACATGCATCACAGCAATCCATATAGGTGTCTGAAGATTTAGACAGCACTCTTCAAAGGCTTCTGAAGGTTCTGAAACACAGCTAAAGAAAAGCTCTAAATAGTACAACTTAATCTGAAAAAGAATCGTAAGTAGATTCCTTTAGTGCTACATTAGACTCACTACCTGACTATCAGCTACTGCTACATCATTATTGCTACATTATTTATTGAGTCCTGCTGCTGAGCACTGCTTATGAAAGACTGTTTCAAAGCATCATTCTCCTACCTTGGCGAGATCCCAGGTCTAAGAACCGACCATGAGTTAGGGCTGTCCGCATTGTCAACAATGCAGACCATGTCTAGAATTGTATCCATAAACGCAATCTGGCGTGGGCCTTGAGAAATCCCCTGTAAAAGAAAACCCCATATCAGTGGAACACATCAATGTCACAAACATAAAATCAATTCAAAAAACTATTATTCATATTCATGACATGTTGTCCAATAATTGTCACATCACTGAAGCACACACAACTGTCAAGGAAGAGTGTTTATACCACATAGCACCTGAGAAATTTTGTACTTAAGCACTTATGCATAAGTACCTTCACTGGCCATGAGCCACGAGGTGCTTAGTCTACATTCCAGTGATTGCAACAAACAGGTCGGCAACCACATGCCGAAGCACATACATATATAGATCTGCCAAGCTCAGTTCAGGTTTGCCTATGTTGGGTCCACTAGCGGCTCGAGTTCACCTGTTTGTTCCTTCCAAAGATTTGCAAGCGCCTGAAGTTTGTATAATTTCATTGATTCAGATTGGCAGTGCCACTGATGAGTTTATTCTTGGAGTGGCACTTTATAAATGTCAGATTACAATTACAATTACAAGTACGAACTTTCTGATCTGACTCTGCAACGATCTTGGTATTGATAAAACACCTTTGCCAACCTCTCAAAAGCTCTGTTCATGAGACTATTTAACTTATTTGAAGAATTCATGCGTGACTTCAGTTGAAGTGCATGCAAAGCGGAGTTAAAGACTGGAACACGAGGTTCCATGATAACTGAGATGAGCCTTGGCAAGAGGATCTTGACTGCTAGTCACAAGCGATTCCAAAATGGTTGATTCAAACTACTATTGACTTCGTGCATTCAGATGGTTAATGATAATTAACAAAGTTCCATACCCTTATCAGATCCGCTTCGTCAGGATTACACAGACCAAGATTATTGGAGACAAAGAGAAGTCCTGTATAATTAAAAAATTTCTATTTTTAGATCATCAGTTTTTAATTTGAAGTCACATCATATGAAGATGCACCTCTCTAATTATTTCAGTTAATTTTCAAACTTCCTCTTTTCCTAGGTCAAATAATCAGGAACAAATTCTTCAGTTGTTGACCTGATTACAGCATGGCTTTGGAGCACTGTGCATTAGATACTGATGCTATAGAAGTTACTAATTAACTAATTAAATACCAAAGCGAATCCATTGTTGAAGTCACCAATATTACACAATATCAGAATAATCTGCCATATAATACCCTTCAGACACCGGTGCCATAGAGTTGCTATGGTGGTTACTTGCTAGATATGTGTTCTTTGCCTCTTCTCCACAAAAAAGAGAGCTCTAGCAGTTATGTACATGGGACTGGTTTTTAGACAAACATTTGTGGTACTCATTACACTCTATCATGTCAAAGCTGAGAATGATTATAATTACTATATTTAGTAATGATGAATACAAAAATCCATTACAGATCTGCTAATGCAGTTCTGTAAATGGGACTGAATTTTCGACATTTGTGTTATTACCTTCACTGAATTGTGGAAAACATATGAAAACGTAAAATTCATTTACTAACGCTGAATACGAGAATCCATTTTAGTATCTGCTGGTGCATGCTGTGGATCCAGCAAGTCATTTAACTTTGAATCGAATCTAAAATAAACATTAAATAAGTGACATTTTATCATAGCACAGGAAGCATGTGAAACTAAATCATGAAGGAAAGCACATGAAGGAAAAGACTTTCGTATTCTTCAGACTGAGAGAACAAAAATGGTCTTGTCAATGCAATGGAAAAATCTGACTGTATTCGATGAGACATCTTGGGAGATGTTTTCCCTACATAAACAAGTCCTTTTCTCCTTCCCATTTTAACTTTAAAGTAAGCATTAAAATATTACACAGAATATTATGGAAGGAACTGAAAATGACTAATCCTTAGGTTTATCAACAAATTTATGGTGCAAGAGTGAAACTGAATAATGACAAGAAAACACCAAATACGAGTAGAAGGAACAGAAGAATTCTTACTTTGAGAAGAGCCACTGAAGGAGACGAATTCGTGGTTCTCCTGGTGAAAAGATCAGCTCAAGAATCCAGCCCTCCTCAACATTTTCAGTGTATGGACAGGACAGTTGCTATAAGACAAACACTGAGAATGAACTAAACCAATATTGTTATCTGAAATCGATCACCAACACTGGCAAAGATGAATGTAAATGGGTAAATAGTTGATGTTGCTTTTAGCAACACAAATAATTCTAATGCCATTGAAAATGACAAAATGACATTACACATACAGTGCTAAAAACTAGATTATACAATTACAATTGCAACGTCAGTAAAAATACGGTTCCACAACAAATGGTTCACGGACAAATAGTTCACAATCTTCCAGCTTCTAGTATGAGCTATATTTTCATAGAGAATCCAGCTCCTAGTTTCAGTTATATATTCAACGATAATCCAGCTTTTAGTTTGAGCTCTATTACATTTTCATCGCTTATCCAGCTTCTAGTTTGAGCTACATTTTCATCGATCTTTCAGCTTCTGGCTGTTTGAATTTTGACAAAAATATAGCTCACACTAGAAGCTGGATGAGCGATGAAAATATAGCGCAGACGGATAAGACAGAAACCACAATTCAGGCTACAGTGGGTAAGCAAGTGGTTGGACAGTCAAGCCAAGAGGTTAGACATTGAAAAACTTTAGACCATCATGTTGAAAAGTTCTGATAAAAACTTCTTAACTAATTATGTGTGTATTCTACAGATTACAATAATTCACAGGCCTCCAGATGAAGTATAGACCATAAATCTGTGGTCTTATATCCCCAATAATTCTGTAGATGAATAGGTTTAGTTAGTCAACTGACACAAATTTTTGTACACTGTCTCAGCTTCATCCATGATATTTTATTTGTGTTAATCAATAACAACAAAAGTTTAAATGAAATCCTTCTCATTGGTATTAACAGTGTAAATCTCAATACCGCATTGCAGAAAGCTTGTAAAAAGATGCTCATGATGGAATGTGCAACCCCGTATTTACAACATTGAGATATTAGTTGTAAATACGAAAGTGCTAACTAGTATCAACTTGCCTTTCACTTTGCATTTCGCACGCATCCACGTGTATTTACGTGCATACACAGAGTATCGTATACTCGGTATATGCACATCAAAATTAGTTAATTAATCCATACTTACTTATTTCTTACAGATGTTTTATCACAAAGGCAGCGCTCTATTTATATACCCGTCTCGGTCAATCTTATTCCTAAGTCTATGAAAACCATTTGGATGTGTACACAGCGTAATATTGCCGACAGCTGTCTCTTGAAACTCCGACAAGTTTAGAAAACATAAAATTTGGCTTTCATCAGCGGTTTTCGGATTGGAGCCCCACGTATTATTACAATTGCGATCGACTGTAACATGCACAAACCTGCAGGCCTACGACTAAAAGCGGGCGATAATTTGAAACCACACAAAACTTCGTACAGAATTTTATTTAATTAAAACTTTCATCACCGCTGTGTACAAAAAGCTTTTCAGAAAATAAATTACATAATGAAACATTTAAATTCATCCATACGTCTAATCGTTCTTTGAAGCTGCGAGCTAGCTTTTTATCCTTCGAAGTCGCCGCCATTTCTAATGTCACCAAAACAAACACGCACGAAGTGAGGCGCCTTTCCTCTGAGCACGCACACACACACACTTTTATACTTAGCATTGATTGATAATTTTAAATCTGCAGATTATTTTTGATCAATCTTATTCAATAAAATCTGATTCTGATCAATCAGTTATTCAATAAACATCAGATTAATTCATTCAGTCAGTCAATAAGCAAATCACTCAGCCATTGAATCAGAGTTGTAGCAAAGATCGTAGAATATTCATGACTGTTCTCTAAGATATCCATCCATCCCTGTACCGTCGATTCCTCACCATTACCGCCGCTTACCTCCCCCTCCAGTTTCGTCGCTCGCTCACAATTTTCTGTCTCAGGCTCCTTTACTTAATATCACCCCATTCTCTTCACTTCAAGTAAAAGTCCAATATCTTCAATAATTCTTACCCTAGTAGGCCTATAATTCAACCCTATAATTATTAGGCTGCTCCCATCCTCTGCAGATCCCTCCATTGGCTAAAAATCCTAGAGTAATTCCACTTTAAAGTCTTATCACTAACCTACAAGTTAACTCCCCACACTGCTCCCAGTCCAAATATCTTCGCGAACTCTTCGTCATCCAGCCAACTCGATCGCTTTACCCTATCATCCTCCTATCTCAGTTATAGTGCCCTGCACCATGCATAGCTTTCGAGTGGCGCTTTAGAAATTTGGCGTTTACGATTACGTTTCATCCAATCCTCCCAATTCAACGCTTTCTTTCGTCCTCAACGAAACCTATACTTTTACATAATTTGGCTGCCCGAGACTGCCTTTCGTAGGCTACAGGATCTCACCCGATCAGTTCAGTGAAAATCAGCAGGGTTGATCGAGGCCTTACGGTCGCTGCAGGAAAGCATGTACATTTCACATGTACATGAAGTGTGCTGATTTAAAGTTTTGCTAACTACGTAGCCGACAAGCTATGGCTCTTGCGGATTGGATTTGACTTAGCCGGTTCTTGTAGAAGGGGTTCGCAACCGCGGTAGACCAAGAATATCCTGGATTGACAACATTATATGATGGATTGGACTATCTGGGACCAGCCAAATGGCTGCAATACGAGATAGAAAACGCTGGACAATGTTAACCCATTCATGTAGCCTACCTTCGCAGAGCGACGACGGCGACATGACGGCAAATGAATTTGTCTATTTTTATAGCGCTATATCTAACTGTGTGTAGTTTCATTTATTTTCATAACAATCGGATATCTGTGGTTATAAAGTTGTGCGAACGTCCAACGTAAAACATTTTTATTTTGGCTGAAAAGTGAAGTGTGAAATAGCTGATAGAAAGAAATAAATACGAGACAGGCTGTTAAAGGATTTTACTCCGAAGACTGGTTGTGTTTCATATAGAACGTAAGTAAAATAAAATATTTGGGAAAAGCATTTATTATCGCTCATTGCATAGTCAAAGTTCCATTTCTTCGAAAGTGTTGAAAATGCAAAACTGACCGAATTCCCAAAAACAAATTTGCTACCAAGCGTTTGAATCCTGTAAACAGTGACTGACCCCTCCCCAGCGAGGGGCACGGGTAAAATGCTGATTGGATTGGTCAGCATTTTACCTAACAGCCAAATCAGCAAATCAAAGAGTAAAATGCTGATTGAAATCCAAGCAAGAATTGGTCAAAGAAGCCAATACGCTTTGTTGTTTTCAATATTGTTTTGATTAACAGCTGCTAATTGAAATCCAGGCAAGAAGTGCTCAAAGAAGGGTATTTTAAACAACAAATGCAAAACACTGTAAATTCCTTTAAATAATTGTGAAGCTTATTATAAATTTTGAATTTTGGAGAGTACATATACATTGAATTGGAGTAATTGCAGGGGATCAACCCGAATCCCCGAAACCCGAATCCCTGAAAATGCTGAAAATGCACAAAAGCCCGATTTCCCGAAAACAGTTTTATAGAAAGCGGCAGAACTCTCGGAAACTATTAAAAGTTAAATTGTGAACTCAAACATGACATAGACCTAAGTCTTGATGTATCTCAATATACTGCCTAGATCTTGGGTGTCACGCTGTCCGATGACTTCTGCTTTGATGTGCATGTTGACATTCTGTGCACTGGTGCAAGACAGTCAATGTATGCATTACGGATCCTGACTACTCATGGACTACTTGGCCCCCAATGTACGATGTAGTGACAGCTGCCACTGTGGCGAGGATGATGTACGCTGCGTCGGCTTGGTGTGGTTATGTGGGGCAGAGGGGACGTGAGAGACTGCAGGCAATATTTAGGAGACTGATTAAAGCTGGTTATCTTCCTGTGGACTACCCTAGATTCGAGCAATTGATCCGAACTGCTGATTCTTAACTTTTCACCGCCGTCCGTACATGTCCTACACATGTGCTCCATTAGCTATTACCCCCTGTTAAGCATACTGGTTATACTTTGAGACCCCGTGTTCATAATCGGGTTCTCCCGACTGCTGACAGTCTGGCTCGTAAATCTTTCATAATTAGGATGATTTTCACCGGAATATAGGCCTTAGTACTTTAACCTGGATGTGATATACATGTGTAAACCAAAATGCGGTTAGCAGTTGGATTAATAAAGGATATGCTTACATACTTACTTACTTACTTATTCACGTGTTTATTTATAATTTTAGTCTAAAAACGATTTCGGGGATCCGGCTGAATTTCGATTCGGGTTTCGAGGATTCGGGCCAGACCCTATTGCAGTCTTCTCTCACATAACTACCTTTATGACTGATGTACTTCACTGGCTTCCTGTTGCTTCCCGCATCCAATACAAGGTTCTTCTCCTGGTCTCTAGGACTCAACTGGGAAAAGCTCCTAAATACCTCTGTGACCTAATGCGTAACCTCTATCTGTTCTCTCTTCCCACCGTGTTCGGTCTGCTGACCGCCTTGATCTACTTGTCCCTCACGCAAGGACTTCGATGGCTCAGCATCATGCTTTTGCCATCCTTGGCCCTTCCCTATGGAATGACCTGCCCCCTCTCTCCGTAGCAAGATATTGCTTGGGATCTCGCCCTCTTCTCTCCGCTGCCTAAAGACCTTTCTTTTCCCTCGGGGCTGACACGCTGGGAGCGCCTCTGAATAGTCTATGCTGTGAGAGGCGCTTTATAAATAATCATATAAGATAAGAAAAGATAAGATAAGATGAGCGATATCTAAGAGTGTTTTAATAGTCAGTCAGTAAATGCATATTTAGTAGAAAACAATCCACATTCGCTTAATAGCATTTTACACAACAGCAATTTACACACAATTAATAATAATAATTAATAATAATAATAATAATAATAATAATAATAATAATAATAATAAAGACCAATTGTTACTTTCTGTTGTTACAATCAGCATTATTCCAATCAGCATTTTACCCATCGCCAATCAGCAAATCAGCATTTTACCCGTGCCCCCCAGCGAGGGATTAATCCCAGCCTGAAGGGAAAGAAGAAGATGTTTGAATCCTGTAAACTAGTATGCTTAGCATATTTTATGAGTTGTAATGACCAATATCATGCTTAGCATATTCAAAATATCTCTAAATGTTGGATTTGTGCTAATAATTTTATTTTAACTTAAACTTAGATTTGGGGGATCCTGCCCAAAATTCTGTTTCTGCTTGGGGATTCGCTACGCACCAGGCATCAGAGAACGATGATCAGGACCTGGTGACCTGGTTGAATAATAATAAGAATTAAGCTGGAGAGTAAGGACTGATTCTAAGTATTGTGGTTGGCTAGAGTTCACTACTCCATCCACTTGAGCTTTGTGTGTTGCTAACTGTTGTGATAAAATTGTATTTTAGCTACAGCAGGATGTCGTCTCCAGAAGTTGAAAGATTTGAAATAACGGAAGAAGATCTGAATCCTTTTCCAAAGAGAAAGAGGATGTCTAAAAACAAGGCAGCTTTAGGTGAGACTTTTAGTGTTTGGTTTTCATATGAGTTGTGATTTTTCTTTGTGGTATAATGTCTAATTGAGATCAGGCTTATTGGCTGTTTAAAGTTATATTTTTGCATAAAGCCAGAGATCCCTTGCCAGTCATGACCATTTCCTATCCTCTGATGGATCACTTTATTATAAAAGATATAGTTGGCTATGGTAGCTGATTGGCTAGAGAGGTCACTTTGAATTGAAGCTGTGGCTTACTGCGTGACTGGTATTAGCTGATCCAGTTCAGCTGTACTAGGTCTAAATCATCCTATTTCCTATAGTGATGCTTACGTCTTGCAAGTGATGTTTATGAGTTATAAATGACCAGCATTCACTTTTTATGAGTTGTAACATTTTGACCAGCACTCACTTTTAAGATGATGGCAGACATTAGGTTAATGCTAAAACAAGAGAGCTGCTGAAGTTGGGTACATCGAGCCCTACATCAGTTGCTACCAGTAAATACATTGGAAGAAATCTGCCTGTTGAAGAGAGAGGCCATCAATAAGGAAATGCAGAGCTGACATCTATGAGAAAATCAATGAAGAGAGAATATGTTGATATGAAGGAAGACTGTAGCAGGCCCTTAGCCAGCCACCCGTCCAACTGTCCTTTGGACGGGTGAAAATTATTTTGGATGGGCATGATTCTCCTCCCACACCATCCAGCTTTTTCTCTAGAGCCACTGCGAGCGTTTAGATGACAGTTCTGTAAGGAGCACGGGTTGATATTAGGCTCTGTAAACAGCATGGGGGCACTGCAGTCGGACTCGTACAGCGGCGGGACTTCAGGCGGTCGCGCCTTCATACGCTCACGGCGTCAGGCGGTCATGACTTCGAATGCTTTTGGACGGGTACTCTGTATTTCTGGCTAAGGGCCTGGACTGTAGTCAAAATTCTATTTACTGACTTTAAGCAAATGGGTAGCAGTATAACTCATGCATTTAGCTGATGTTGTGTGTATCATTCTGAAACTGTTTGTCTATTAGATTATCTGTATTTTTTCCTGACTGAAAGCTATTTATTTCGTTTTTTGTCAGGTGTATTTGCGGACAGTGAGAGCGATGAAGAACACGAACGACCGAAATTTTCTGGTCGCAAACGTCAAAAAGACTATTTTGCACCGGTTAATTTTGTGAGCGGAGGAATTAAGATTGGTGACAAAGTCACAAAAGAGGAAGCAGATGATGCCATCACTGTTAGTAATGCAAATACAATGCTCTCATTGTTGTTTTTATTAATTTTGTTGTTGTCTGTTATTGTTGTTGGTTGTAGTCTTTTGTTATTGGTTGTTGTGGTTGTCGTAGTCTGTTGTTATTGTTGTCTGTTGTTGTTTTTATGTTGTACATTATTGTACTGGTTGTTTTCTGTTGTTATTAGTTGTTGCTGTTTTGTGTTGTCTGCGTCTATTGTTGTTATTAGCTGTTGTTGTTGTCATCACAGCCTTGGGCAGAAATGAGTCATTTCCATTTCTTGGTCATTCAGTGCTTTTTTAATATTTAATGCCAGTCTGATTATGTCTTCCATTGAGTTATCTTTAGTCCAGTTTAGTCAAATGATCATGACATATGTTGTGTTTAACTCAATTCATTGTTCATTAAAGGCAAATTTTGGGACTACTAGATTTGTTAGAGGGTGTGGGTGCAATAATTAGAAGCCAACCAGGAACAACTGCTTGATAGAAATCTTCAATTGACCAGATTAGTTTTTAGAAATTTAAATTTTGAAAGCCCTTTCCACTGTGAAAGTCTAGTATTTAACATGCTGAACTGTCAGGTCAGGGGTTCAAATGCATACAGAAATTTGCTTTGAGGTATTTTTCATCCACCAATGTCCCCTAGCCGACTCAACTCATTATGGCTGAGTCGGCTAGGGGACACTGACTGTACACTGTCAGTGGGAAGATGAGGTGGCAAGGAAGAGAGATGGCCAACTGTCCTCATATGCCAGGGATGGCGGTTCGCCATCCCTGGCATAAACTATGGCACGCGTGCCCAACCTGGCACGCCAACAGATTTTGCTTGGCACGCCACCTGAACTCTGAACTTTCGTTTTTTCATACTTTTTTATATTTCTTTATTTCTTACATTCAGCGATTTCTTTCCTGCCTCATTGTCACATAAAATTAGAGTAAATATAAATAAATCGCATTATTAAGTAGCCATGTCCAAAAAAATGCAATGACTTTTCACTATTAGCTTTCACTTTTTTGAGTAGTTCATTCCGTGTTCATTCGTTCAATAAAATTTCTGGCACGCGAAATTTTCCGCTTTCTTTAAGGAGTATTTTCTGGCACGCGAGCAACAAAAGGTTCGCCATGCCTGTCATATGCCGAGGCTAAAAATGAAGACGCTAACATTTCATACCGATGGCTTCTTCTCTAGGCGGGCTTAAGGGACTATTCTTCTTGCCTGCATGCAGTTTGGTATGATAGTTAGTAGTAGTGGGTCTAGCAGCTGTTGTGGTCTTTTGGATGTTTGTTCAGTCACTTGTATACACTATTTTGCAACAAACAATACAAAGGGTCTCGCTTTCAGTCATTTTCACTTAACCCTTTAACAACGGGAAGGATTATTTTTCCAGTAGATTTTTAGTACATGCTCGTCGTTAGCACTTTTACAACGAGCAGCATTGGTTTCGCAGTCACTTTCAGTACACTCTTGTAGTTAAAGTGTTAACTTTGCCGGCATATAGATTTCAGAGTAGATGTTTGTGTGATCGTTTGTTCTTGTGATTTTATTTTGTTAGGATTCAGATGAGGATGAACCTGTTCAACAAGTTAAACGATCCATTGCCAAAAGGTCCTTTGGTAGTTACAAGAAGGCTAAAGGTCCTGACGAGTAAGTTTTTGTTTCAGCCCATTTCTCAGGTCTTTCTGTAGTTGATGGGTGTATTTTTGCACCTGAGTACTGTGTTGTAATTAGTCGTATTGAAGTATCTGTGTATCGGATTATTTATAATGGCACCTCTGAAAAATGTTCTGAATATAATCTAATGACTTCTGTAGCACCATTATCATAATGCATGAAGCATCAAAAGCCTTCATCCATTAGAGAAGGCAGGTCGAAATTCAATAAGTCAGAGAAACCAGAAGTCAGATTATTGAGCTGAAAGAGATGAGTTTTAAGTTTAGAAGAAGCTTTTGAAGGCAGTTATGTATGAAATGTGTTTAAATTTGTTGCCAGAATTTATCACACAGTTAAAAATTCTAATTCTGTTATTGCTAATAATGCTATTGAGTAATGCTATAATGCTATTGATAATGCTATTGAGTTGATAATGCTATTGAGTTGTGAAATAAAAATTAAGTATAATCAAAATATTAATATAAAGGATATTTTCGAAACAGTGACTTTTAAAATATTGAATGTAACCACAAATACCCGATTTATTTTCACTGCTATTGCAGTTCATCTCTTATTTGGCTTAAGAGACGGATCTACTGATGAAAATTTGTGTGTGGTCATTAATTACTTTTAACTTTTTTTTCAGATCTGTTGAAATGAAAGTGAACGACAATGTTTTACGAATGATGGTTTGTATCTACATTTTTTGTATGCAGAGGCATTTGTAGTGTTTAAAAAAAAATATTACACAAGGCTCACTCAAAGTGTGCACCTATCACTTTCTGAGCTATAGAGGTGTTTCACTGAAATTGTTGTTATTTAAACAACAAATAAATAATGCTTTTAGATGCATATTATTTGCAATTGATAAAAAAATTTGCATGTAGATAGCTTACAGTTCCAAATGCAAATGCAAATTCTTCTAGCATGTTTGCTGTTATATTTTCAGAAAGGTTATATACGTGGAAAGGGATTGGGAAAGAATCTGCAGGGTATTGCTACCCCTGTGGAGGCAGTTCAAAGGAAAGGTCGTGGCGCTATTGGGATGTATGGTCCGGAGAAGTCTGAGAGAGCAGAGAAAGATTTTCCAACAAAGCCCACTTCAGATGAAGAGGAAGAAAAAGATTTCCAGCAGAAGTTGCAGCGCTGGAAGAAAGGCAAGGTATGCTACGCATTCGTTTTATTGCCTTTTTAAAGCAGTAGGAAGGCTATTGACTGCCTAAGCTAGTTTAATACATTTAATAGTTTGACATTTGCTAGAACAGCATTGTCAGGCATACATGGTTGAGGATGCTTTAATCTGTTAGAACAGAATTCGTCATTGTTTTAAAGTAACCTACAAAATCCTTAACCTGAGTAGTCATAGGTCTACAGACTCTAGTCTCTCCTTACATACCTCTCCAGAACATACAATCTTCGAGTATGGGTCTTTTGGCTGCAGAGCTGTCATGAGTCCTCATTTATTCAATGTTGCTGCCTCCAAGGAATGTTCAAGAAACACCTTAAAATGCTATCCCTCACTGGTTTTTCACATCAGGATATCAAATGAGTCTTCACCTGGTGACTGAATAACTGCACCTCAGATTGGCATTTCTGTGTGACTTTGTGCACGTAAAAAGTTTTGGAATATTGTAATGATAATAAAAGAGAATGAAATTACTGATTTAGAAACATTTCATATTGTTGGAGAACAGTATTAAATCAATAGGAAAGCTATAATCGCTGATTTAGAAAATAGGGCTGTACCGAATAGGTGGTTATCACTATTCGGCCGAATACAAATAGTTGGACCAACTATTTGGCCGAATACGAATACGAATAGTGTACAAAATAGGTCTATCGACAACATTCAAAATTTCAAATGTAAGCAAAAGTTTCATTTCAGTAAATTTAATACATAAACTAAAAGTAAACAGTCACTGTACACAAAGAATGAGACTACTGACACTGCGATACTACGGTCCAGGCAGTAGGCAACGCCTGGCTTCAACCACAGCATATTATGTCAATGAGAGAGTTACTTCAGTCCACTCATTATAGCAGCCGCTTATGCAGAAACAGATGTCACGTGACCACTATTCGTATTCGGTCCGACCGCTACTATTCGGCCAAATACCGAATAGCTGTTTGGCCAACTATTCGGCCCCGAAGCGAATACGAAGCGAATATTCGGTACAGCCCTAATAGAAAACATTAAATTCCTCATATAGAGTACATTTACACTGCTGTAGGGTAACGCTAGATCTTATTAAATTTTAAAGTTTGGGACTTACTGATGGATTTGCGATCAAAATGAATATGTGATGTAGGTTTGTGGTTCTGTAAATTTCTTTAATTGTTTTGTGTTACTGAAGGTTGAACAGAAGAAGAAAACAAAATTTGTGACGGCAGATGAATTGCTATCAACGAGTGTTGGGCAGAAAAGGATGGGTGAGAGCGACAGTGACATGGCCAAAGTCAAGGTGATCGACATGACAGGAAAGGAACAACGTGTGCTGTCTGGTGAGATTCTGTTTATATTTACGTATATTCTATCTTTTATAGTTATTATTATTATTATGCATTTATTAAACCCCACTATCTAATCACCAGGCATCAATCAATAGTGAGGAGCAATTGTGAGTGAAGGACTTGCTCAAGGTTCCTGCACAATAACCATCTCAGGGGAGGCTCATACCCATACTCTTGGCATTATGGTCTAGGCAATCTGTTCTTCAAAAGAGTAAAAATGCGCTCAAATTTATTCTTTATAGTATCATTTGCATTATAACTGGATCTCCCGTGGATGCTTCATGTGATATCTGATGGGTATGTCATTGTCCTCCCTTGCAAGTTTCATGCAATCTCCGTTGGATATATCTTGCAATCTTGGCTTGGCCCTCTTATAAGATGACCTCCCAACTTTGAACTTTCAAACTTGTTCCAAAAAATTCGACTTATAGGCATATACTGTAAGCTCTTAACTCTTTCGCTGCCTCTTTAGCATAAGTGCTTGAGAATTTTTGTTTGGTTGTGTTATCAGGTTGTGAGCAAAGGACTTTGATGAGTTTATGTAAAATTGTGCCATGTAAATTTACAATAACAATTTATCGTAAGTGAGAACTTTTCTTTACATTGCTGTTGTTGCATTTATAAACAGGATACCATGCTTTGTCTATGAAGCACGATAAGCCACGAGAGGATGAAACCACAGTCAGAGTTGAGGAGAAACTGTTCGATCTGCCTGAGCTGATGCACAATCTTGATCTTCTCGTTGATATGGCTGGCCAAGAAATAGTTAAGAACGATAAAAAGTGGGTTACTTTTGCTTCATTTTAAAATTCAATGTTGACTTTTGAATTGTGTTAAAATTTAGTTAGGTCGTTGCTTTTGAAATGGGATCTATATCATAGTGTAGAACCAGTCTAGGAAGCTAATGCATGTGTACGTTTTCGTTCCGATTTTTTCTTTCTCTGTTTCTGTTTGCTAATATAGAATGATCTTTTTTACAGTGTATTAACATTTAAAAAGTGTTATTTGTTGGCCTCGTTGGGTTGTTTTTTGTGAAAAATATTTAACATAACATTGTACTTACAAAGTTAATAAATTGTGATGAAATATATAATTGTTGGAATTGTTGTCTTGTAATCTCTTATAAGAAATTAGTTGACCCCATTAATGGGACTTGTCATTTTTTTGTCTCATCTTTGTATGCCCCATAGTATCTTGTTAATGACTTTGAATGTGTCTGTCTCGGTGACAGAGAATGGCCCTAGGTGTGCACTTTGAGCTATTTGATTTATAGCGCGTAACTGACATATTGCTGCTTGTTTCAGATTAAAATATGAGAAGGATATGTTTGTGAACTTGGAGCATGAACATGAAAGGCTGGAGAAAGTGTGCGAAGAGGAAGAGAAGCAGATCTCGCGTATGACAGATATTATAAAAATTGTCGGAGAGTAAGTTTTCATTTTACTTATGGGATAGCAGCTTAAATTAATTGGTATACGTTAATCTTGCATTGGCAGGCCACATATAAATTGTCATTTATTTTTTGATGTATGCATATATATTCATATTTTTCTTTGAATGGCTGTGAAATCGATTGGTGTTTGGTGTCAAATATAGATCAGTAAAGGAATATATAAATTATCGTTTAGTCAGTCATTAGGTGCATGACGTTAACAGTAATTGTAATTATAATCGAGAGTTTATATATCGCCACTCAGAATGCTTCTTTATGTACTTTCATTTTCAGCATGGCTGTTACTTGCAGTTAGGAAAGGAAGTAAAAACAATAGTACCATGTCCTATAGTAGGACTTAAGTACAATGTACTCTAGGGGGAATTAGGTACCATGACATATCATGGGAGGGACTTAGGTACCATGTACTGTAGTGGGACTTACATGTAGGTACCATGTCATATAGTGGGACTTAGGTACCATGTCTTATAGTGGGACAAAGGTACCATGTCGTATAGTGGGACTGAGGTACCATGTCCTATAGTGGGACATAGGTAAAATGTACTGAAGTGGAACGTAGGTACCATGTCCTATAGTGGGACTTAGAGGAGGCACTTATTTTCATTTTGTAGGCCCTTGACCTTGGGATGAACAAATCCCAAGATCCTGGACATGAGTCACTTCCCAGCTTACGTCTGTACCAGTTGGTGACAGAGACACATGTTCACAAACAAATTACACAGAATCGAACCTGCAACTGCATGATACATAACAAATGGTGTTGCCAAAGCTTGTTGCATGAGAACAGCTTTTCAGTACTTCAGCTGCAAGCAACACTGATGAAATTCTGCACTTCTTATGTTTTATTTAGATGTGAGAAATGTCAAAGGGCTGGAGGAATAGAATCTCTGAGATTGTGTGCTAAGAATTTTGCCCGACTTCAAGAAGAGTTCTACGTCGAATACACCATGTATGACCTCTCGTCCGTGGCAGTGGCTCTTGTCTTTCCTCTTGTACGTATATTTCTAATCTATCCACTACTGTTTTGAAAACTTTAGAGTAACTAATTGCCCGAAGGGGCTGGTTATTCCTGTTTGTTGGATATGAATGACGTCAACCGTAACTTGTAAATAAACTAGCAGACGGTCGTCATGCTTTTTTAAAAGGACCAGGTATTGGTAGAAATTGCAAAACTTTTATGATGGTAGAATTGCTGAATCTGGCTGTTCCTGTTTGACTTTTTAATGCGTTGCTCTTCACTGATGGTGTGAGTGGCACCCAAGAACTTCTTCTTCTTTTCCTTCAGGCTCGAATTAATCCCTCTTTGGAGATTAATTCGAGCCTGAAGGAAAAGAAGAAGAAGTTCTTGGGTGCCACTCACACCATCAGTGAAGAGCAACGCATTAAAAAGTGGCACCCAAGAACTATGGAATTGTATTAATAGTTGTATTACTAATTGTATTAATAGTTGAATAAGTAGTTGTAATAGTAGCTGTATTACCGGTAGTAGTGACACTCAAGAACTATAGCATTGTATAATTAGTTGTATTAGTTTCTTTCATACATGTTGATGGTAATCGTAATCTCAAAATTTCTACTGGACCAAAGTAAAAAGAAGTTGTGTGAACCAGCTTATTCACAAGCGCTTAGTCATCCATAATTGACAGATGGCATTATGTGTCACTATTTTGAGGATAATTAAATTTTATAGCCTGTATTCTACTCCAGGTGAAGAACGTCTTTGAAGGCTGGGAGCCTCTGAGAAACCCGACGCAGGGAATCGAGACAATGAAGCAGTGGAAAGGCATCCTTGAGGGTGAAAACCAACCGATCTACAACCAGGGTCGTATGACCTCTCGGGCTATGTTGCCGTATGATCGACTGGTCTGGGAAGTTCTCATGCCGGTCATACGAAACACAATCATGTAAGCAAATAGACTCACGTCCCGTAGATCCATGGAATTTTAAACTCTGTTGTTGCTCTGGTTTGTTATTCTTTAAAACTAAAGTAAAGCTCTTGTGTCTCCCATATGGAATGCAGGGGAGGTGCTCGTTTCTTTTTCTAGGCCATTGAGCCAGCAATGAATGAATCCCAAGGTCCGGGACAGAGAGCCAGTGCAGGACTTGTCATTTACGTTCTGGCTTATGCTGGTGCCAAATTTTACTGCTTGATAACAACTTGCCCAGAGTTGTTAAAATGGATTTGAACTTGTAACCACATGATCATCAAGAGTGTTCTTGATAGGCCGTAGCTGTGTGACAAATGCCCTTAATCAAGAAGATGAAGAAGATCAGTCCTTAAGCTGACATTGCCCTTGTGACTGGTACCTTTTTCAAGGCATCATGTTGAATTGAGAGTTCATTGTTGAGTTGTGTACTTGCTTACTCCATGGCATGTAGGTCTGCACATTGGGCATCTCAGCATCTTCATTTGTCTATTCCATCGCTAGTCTTCCAGCCTCAATCCACAACATCCCCAAGCACCTCGAGTCATCTCTGATGGTGTCCGATCAATTCTTCCATGGTCTTCTCTGTTCTCCTTTTCCTTTCAGGGATCCAGAGCATTTGGTTGGCTCGTCTATCCACGTCCATATGAACCATGTTATGTAACACGTGACGAATGAATGTTCTGTTAACGAAACGTTGTTTTGTTTGCACTTCAGGAAAACGTTGTTTATGTGAAGACTATGTTTGTGACGATTAATGTCAGAATGCAAAGCAGCATCCTGTGCTCAGCCCTCATGAGGAGTTGGCAAATTTTTAAGATAAAGTTTATTTAATGTTCTTACTGGTTTTCTAAAATATGCTGTGAATTATTCCTTATGCTGTAACAATTGTGATAAATGGGCGTGTGGCTGTGTTGTAGGAATAACTGGAATGTGCGATATCCAGATGCGTTGATCCAAATGCTGGAAGAATGGTGTCCTCTGATGCCAGAGTGGATGATGGCAAACATTCTGGACAAGTTCATCTATCCTAAGCTCCAGGTGGAAGTGGAAAACTGGAATCCATTGACGGATATGATGGCAATACATATATGGATTCATCCTTGGCTTCCAATGATGGGTATGGTTTTATTTTATTGAGCATTTTCTTGGATCATCTTCTGCAAAGAAGCACTCCATTGTTGTATTGTAATTTTCGTTCATAACAATGGCCACTTTGTATAATGTTTGATCAAATCAGATAATTATTTTGATTAGTTGATTGTCGGAATATTGTTGATAGTTCATTGAAGCTTATGTAATTCGTAAAAAAATTGGAAACTGGATAATCCTGAAGTTGTTCACTGTGTACTTCTGAGAAGGTCCTTCCGTGCTGCAGACTTTCAGCTATCCCGTACACGATACCATCTGTGTTGCTAATATTTTTGATGTTTCAGCAGTTTTTGAAAGTAAATGTTATACTGTTATACCTGTGATGTGATAACTTTCGTTAGTTATCATGGTACCATTTGTAATCAAGGTGATTGGTACTTGTTTCAGTCTGCTTATTAGCACTTTATCATGTCCAAAGGCAGAAAGAAACAAATCAAGCGTCACAGCAGTACGATCTTGTTACGGTGTTGATTATAATCTTGATGTGTTAACGATCTGGTGATGCATTCTGTATATATTATTATGACATTGTTGAAGTTTTAATATAATAGATTGACTTGTATTTGACCTTCTGGTGATTGACCTCACCACGGCTTGATTTTGGGGTGCCATCTGCTGACACTGGTGCTATAGAAATTGCAAACTGCCATTTTCTGTTTTATAATTTTTATGATTTTTGGTAATCTCTGAAAATCTTTTGTTTGTTTATGCAGCCGATCGTCTTGAGCCTCTTTACATTCTGATCCGACAGAAGCTTTCGAATGCCCTGACCAAGTGGCATCCCTCAGACCGATCGGCCAAACTGATACTTCAGCCGTGGGTTGGCGTCTTTAACCTAAGTCACATGAACGTCTTCTTGGCTAAAAACATCGTTCCTAAGTTGGTTCTCTGCATGCACGAGTTCACTATCAATCCTCATCAACAGCAGCTGGGTTCGTTCTTTTTACATCTCACTTTTATCTCCATTAATTTCATCCTTCTAGAGTGGAAGTTTATTGGCTCATCCAAGGAATTAAAGCCATTTATAATTAAAGCCAGTTTATTTAGGAAATTCTGAGATATTTCTTCAGTAACGTTTCTAGGTGTATGAAATAATTATGAGCATTTAGCTATCCAGCCAGTTTAATTAATTTGTTAGGCTAATTCATGCAGGGATCAGAGGTACGCCAAACAGAGAATGACTGGACCATAGTTCGAGAATTCGTGACTTTCGGTTTTAAAATTCGTAAAAATTCGCGAATTTTTGGCCTATTTTAAAATTCGTAAAAATTCGTTGGGCCATTGTTATGTTGGGCCTTTTTCACATTGACAGTGGCGTTTAGCAAAAACAGCGTAAGCAACAACAGTAAATGTGATAACGTCATGATTTGTTGTGTTAAGCTTCTGCTTATAATTTAATGTAAAGTTCTATATAAAAGTTTATTACGTAACGAGTTAATTAATTTTAGTTAAAATCTAATTTCTTGAAGGTGAAGGAACATGGACCGGAGTGGAAGTATCTAGTAATTTTGGGAGAAGGAAAGGGTTATCCAAAAAAGACAGTGTTGTTTTTGTGACAAGGAATTTGTTGGTTGTTCTGCCTGAATTCGGGAGCATTTGCATGGCGAAAATACAGAAACCAGAGTCCAGTGGGAGCAGTGGGTTGTTCCTAACTCAGAATCAGAGGACAATGAAGTAAAAGACACAGCTCGGTGAACGTTGCCAACCCTTTTTAGCCATGTTTGGTTGCAAGCTGTGTTAATGACTGACTGGTCACACTGGAGCTGGGGCACTGGTGGCTTTTGTTCTGTGGACTGACACTCACAGTCACACACACCAACTATGATAGAAATCGAAGTTCAAGACTCCAAGTAGAACAATAACTGAATGTCAGCACCATTGTGTTGCTAGTCAGCTATCTTTAACCGCTGATTGATTGATTGCCTATGACATTGACTTGCTTAAAAAGTTGAAAAGTAAACAAATAATAAAATTCGTTGCCATGGCAAAGAATTCTATTATTTTATTATTTCACGAATTTTTACGAATTTTTAAACGGCAGTTTTAAAATTCGTTAAAATTCGTGAATTTTTAAAATTCTTAAAATTCGTAAAATGCGAATTCTCGAACTATGGACTGGACGATGTCTGGGATTGGTTCAAGACCAATGTGCACTAGAGGTGTACCGATAGCCCTTTTTGCCGATTATGCCGATACCACGTATAGCCGATTATTGAAATAGCCGATACCACGTATGAGTCCGATTATTTTGTTATCGCACAAAAACTAGGCACACGACGTTGTATTAGGGTTATTAAGGAGTTTTCAGTCCTGTGTATAATAGGTCCTTGTTTTCTACGGTGTCTAGTAAGTAGTGCAATGCTAAATATTAAGCAATAATAAGAAACAAAATATGGATATTTGTGCTAATTTTTTGGTAACGATTATTGTGCAAAAAACGTTACTTATAAAGTAATTTGCATCGGCACCGATTATTTTTTGCCGATGCAAATTTTGCCGATACCTCTAATAATCGGCCCAATTACGAATGCTGCTGATGCATCGGTACAGCTCTAATGTGCACTAGTTGATCTTCTTGACCCTGGACAGAAGGAGATAGAGAAATATAGTGAGGTGTACCCTCGACACTGACAGGTGATGAGACCATGGACTAAAGAAGTTTGAGCTCAGTTACATCAGTTGATTTGGTCTGATAATTAGGGAAATAACTAATATTTTTCAACTGAGCATGAATATTCATGACAGGAGATGTATGTTAATTGCAGATGCCTGGGAGTGGGTGATGTTGTGGCTGGATATTATTCCACCAATCAGCATGGTCAAAATCCTAACGGAGAACTTCTTTCCCAAGTGGATGCGAACTCTATCGACGTGGCTTTCATCCAATCCGAATTTTGATGAAGTGACCAAATGGTACCTCGAGTGGAAGGCTAGGTTTCCAGAGCAACTGCTAAGTGATGTCTCCATAAAAAGTTTGTTTATTTACTTTTAAACTTCTGTGCTTTTGTTAAATCTAGTGATTTTAATCTTTGATATTATTATTATTATGCATTTATTAAGCATCACTATCTAAGAACCAAGAATTTATTAAGTGTCACTAACTAATAACCGAGCTTCACTCGACAGTGCTGAGAAATAGCGAGTAAAGGACTTGCTCAAGATCACAGCGCAGTAACCATCTCAGGTGAGTCTCGAACCCATACTCTCCGCATTGCAAGGTGAGCGCTGTAACTAATCAGCCGCTGTATTCCACAGCTGGCTATCATGTCCCACTTAACATGTGTCGGTCTTTCGTTTTATGCCTTTGGTCTCATAAACTGGATTCAAGGTATTATTACAAGTGTCGCTCTCTCATGGCAAACTCAGCTGTGTGTGTATGGCCATGTCCAGAGTATGATGCCACACTGTTCTGTATGAACTTTCCTCCAGGTCTGTATGATGAGCCATAATTTAGCTCTGCTAAGGCATGGACACATTGTTCACACTGCTACATGTGGACAATGTGTAAAGTACACACTTACTGGTGTGGACAACGTGAAGCACCATTTTGAAGCCACATAAGACACGTTAATAATTTCAGAGGTGTTTAACACTTAACGACGAGATTGTACTAAAGGCAAATGGGAAACCAAGCAGCTCATCGTTAGAGTGTTAAAGAGATTCAGGGTCAACAACCAGGTTGTCCAATTTACTGAGCACAATAACAGCCTGTAATGGAGCAGGGATGCATATTGTGTTACTGTGTCTGTGCTTTAGCCAATTTTTTATTTGTTATTATTATTATTCGTTAGCAACTTGTATGGCCCCATGTCCAACTGAAAGAATGCCCCAGCCAGGTCTGAACCTATGAGGACTGTTGTTACTAGAGGCATGCAGTGAGCAATCATTTACGCTGTTTGAATAATTTTATGACCAGAAATATTTCCTACAGGTTCCAAACTTCTCTGAGTTGTCTTTCTTGTTATGTAGACTAGAACAACAGTGCAACCTGAAATCTGGCTATAAATGTGTTTTTGTATGCATGCGTGTGTGCATGAGCGTGCAGTTTAGTTTTTAACAGTTTCTCACCGGCTAGTGTCTGATTGCTGACTATGGCTCACTAGATATTGGATTTTGAAATATCTTTCTGTCCTGATTATTGATCAAAGCTCTGACAACAGGACTAGAAGTCCTGCAATGCTTACGAGTAAACTGCCACACACAATAGTTCTGTAAAAACTTACAAGTCTGCATGTTGCTTTTATGACTGTTTGAATGAAATATTGTAGGTTGTTGGAATGAGGCCTTGGAACTGATGAACCATGCTGTCATGGATCACACTCAGCCGGGAGCACGGGAAAACATTGCGTACCTGACCCTTACCGAGCGCCGCCGAGACTTCGAACCAGATCGTAAAGAAATTCCTGAGGTCTGTACACTGGTCAGGGATTTGATAATTTTCTTGTTACTATTGGCAAGCCCACCTTGGCGACTGATATGTTATTTTTTCTCTGCCTCATGAAGTTTGGTGTACCATACTTCTGACAAAGTCTGAAAATGTCTTTCTGATGTTCTTGATGGCTGTGGCTGATTCAAAGCTTTGGAATTCACTGTCTAGTTTTCTGCATTGTGTCAGTTCTGATTCAGAACTAAACTAAACTTATCTGTTTTAGCATGCTTAGCATGCTTACTTTCCGTATTTTGACTTCTGGTTTTTCTGACATTTGGATGTTGTTGATCTGGCTTCTCTAGTGGTCTACACCTTTGACTGTTGTTTCACTTGAAGCAGTTGATAAAGGGTAAATATAATAATGATGATGACGATGATAATAATAAGGCATTTTGTACAGCACTGTATCACAGCCGAGGCTGAATGAGTTCAAAAGGTCAATGAGTCATATGATTGTTTAAAAATTGATGCATTGTACATTATAATGATGACACTATAGAAGTCATTAGATTAGATTAGATACCATGCCTCTGACTATGGAGTGCTTTATGGTATTTCTCTTATGACATTTATGCCTTTCTGGTATGTTGTGATTTGTTCATCAACTTGCACACGTTCATCAATCTAACAAGTACTGCCATGTGTATGTGTGAGTTGGCTTTGGACACAAGTGGAACAGAAATTTCTGCTCTGGCATGAATTAGAACCTTCAGCCTCTTGGTTGACAGTACAGGGCACTGACCGCTAGACTAAAACATGCTTCAGACAGGACAGTGCTTTCAAAAGGTCTCGGACAGGTGTTGCGTGAATTTCCTGGTGAAATGAATAATACATGTTGCATGTATTTTAAACCTCTTCCTGCCATGACTGTATTGTAATGTGTCTCTTTGTTGCACCTGGTTTTCTAGGCGGGCCAGTCACTGACGCTGGGCTTTACAAATATCCCAACGACAGTCAAGGAGTGCATTGAACAACGAGCAGAGGAGGCCGGAGTGCTTTTCATGCCGATTCCGAACAAGACGTACCAAGGTCGCCAGATCTACCGACTTGGAAGAATTCAGATTTCCATCGATCAAGCGGTGATTCACTATCTCGAAAACGGACAATGGAACATGACGAGCTCTGTCGACACAGTCATTGACAAAGCAGAATAAGTTCAAGTGCAGTATATGTTGAATTCTTTAACAATGAGTTTCTCTCAAGACGTGCCGCTGTACATAATTCTACAATTAAAAATACAAATCAGTTTCTCTTGCGTTAACACTTTACTGACGAGAGTGTACTAAAAGGCGACTTGGAAACCATTGCAGCTCGTCGTTATAGTCTTGTTCTTGGGCAGTGTGTCAAAATCTTTTTGGCTACGGAGGTCTTGATCTGAAAATTTTATGATGGAAGCCCAACTTAAACAAAACATATTCTGGTATGATGTTTTTAAACACTGATTGGGATATATACAGTTTTAATCGTTAAAAGTTAGATTATAAATTATTTTAAATGATATTTCCCCATGGAACCTCTCTGTCTTCACCTCGGAACCTGATTTCTAATGTAACAACACATCCAAACAACACTTTTATCGAATTTCCTCATGTAACTCTTGTCTTTCCTCATGGAATCCCAGGATTCCATGGAACACACTGGGAAACGCTGATTTCACCACCTATCATAGATCAACATTTTTACTTTTACAGCAAAACTTTGGTATGTCGAACCTCAAGGGACCATCATCAACAGTATATCTGAGGTTCGAAGTAGGCGAAATGTGACGTCAGGCTCGACGCATATAATGTAATGTAGAGCTCCCAAAATTCCAGCGCCGACAGAGACTAGCTTATTCACCATCACTGGCGTAAACTTGTCCAAAATATTGGAGAGGCATTTGGTTATTCATTCTACACTTGTTGCATTGGATGCATCTCAATTATTGGGGAGGCACGTGCCTGGCTGCCCCTCTGAGTGTACGCCTATGTCCACCGCGAACTGAAGCCGTCATAAACTTTTCATACAACTAGTAGAAAGATAATATGTATATGTGTGTAATATAATATGGTGCCAATTAGGTAGCACGAGGTCTGTGCGTTATATAAATTTGAACTGATTGGTAATTTCACCAACTTAATCCAAAGACTGCTGCCTAGCTGAAAATTACTCCTCTTGATGTCATTTGCATTTCTCCTCACACAATGACACAGCATTAGGGTGGTCCACAAAAATAAATTTCAAGCTAGAAGCCAGGACACCCTCTCAGTTTTTTAGACCTGTCAGTAGTATTATTGAGACAAAATTTCAGCTTCCTATTCCAACTAGAAGACGGTGCTCAATGACATATAAATATTACCATATAGTAGTATTTGCTGCAAATCTTGATGCCGTATAACTTGGTCAACATTTGTCATGGAGATGAGCTTGAAATAGTTTCTGCTGTGTTATCATACTTACTTACTTACTGGTACTTGGAATAAAAAAGTGTACAGTTGTTGTTGAAGGTCATGGTGCCCACTTCCTGTGTTTTTGGCGGACATGTTTTCAGAAGTGAATTTTTACATTACAATTGCTGCAGCGCTTGGCTGTGATCCTTCTGCCCTGCCACTTTGAACCATCCACAGAGTGCTTACGAAAGCCAGGACACAGCATGCTGAGGCTGTAAGATCTGAATTTGTACCAGATTAGCCACGGGTACTACACTGGGTTGGGATTGCCTAAGATCTTTGGAGCAGGAAATGTCGACCGCCTGCCAGTGCTGGTTTCAGGTGGTGGTGTTGATAAGCTCCTCTTTGTGCCCAAATTAGCCTTTGGGACAGGATACAATGAATTCATGGTCGTTCATATTCTTCTGAAGCTGTGAAAACTCACAGTTGACAAAGTTCAAGCCTTGAGCTTTGATAAAATTCTGTCAACACTGGGTATTTCAACGGAGTGTGTTCTGCTGGAAGACAAATAGGCTGAGAGCTCCTGTGGTTGGCCTGCCGTCATCATGAAAAGGAATTAATTTTAGCCAAAGTATTCACCTTGTGCTGCAGTCCATCTGTTCACCATAAATCCCAATCTTCAAGAGATTTAAGTCTGCTGGGAAGGTGTGACACGTGTCAACTTCCGAGGACTGGAAGTCATATCCGGCACTGAAGAAACTGATGAAACAGCATCAGTTTTCTCAAGGAGTTTGCTGAAAGAAAGTCCGATTCAGAGATCAGAGACAACTACCAAGAGCTCATTGAGCTGACAGTGGTTGTCCTTGGACGTCAGCCTTCGGTAATTCACTGGAGAGCCTCTGGGTCAATTGACCATGGACATTGGATGGCCAAGTTACTGTATGCAATCAAAATCTTACTTTTTTGCGATCAACCTGATGTATTCAAGAAGAAACTCAGATTAATTGATCTTTGAACTTTGGTGTCCTGTTTACGCAAAGGCATGGACAAAGGCCTCTTGCTGCTGAAGCTCCAGAACAGGTAAACGGACAGTTACCCCCCTGGACAGTTTCCCCGGACATATTCCCCGGACAGTTACCCCCCGGACACTTTCCCCCTCTACTAGGACATTTTCCCCCCTCAATGCAACATACAAAAAACTCTGTTTTAGTGATCAAAACCAAAGCTCGAGGGTACGTACCATACGTATTCTATTTTTTGAAAGGTACGTACGTTTTTTAACGTACCCTATTTTAGGGTACGTAAACAATACAAAAATACGTTCAATCAAATAATTGTTTTTCGCATTTTTCAACACTTTCACGTGCGTCCATTCCTTCCCACGTTCTCTGGGCATCGCTGAATCGCTGACTGATGCGTATAAAGATATACTACAACTTTCGAGTTACAGAAATTTGCAAACCAGTGACGTGTACTTAGCTCTCCTCAGAATGAAAGTACAATTTGTATTAAATTAATTATAACCGAAGAATTTATCGAATTAAATTTACTGCTACGCTACCGGAAGTACCGGTTTCAATGACGCATACTGTTGACGTCAGATTTATACGTAGGCTATGGGTCGCCCAGTAAACCATAAATACAATTCTCGTGTATGATACGTACCATACGCGTATTGTATTTTTTGAAAGGTACGTACGTATTTTAACGTATTCTATTTTAGGGTACGCGTACCCTCGAGCTTTGATCAAAACATACATACATACATACATACGTGCATATATGCATACATACTTACATACATACTTACATACATGCATACATACATACATATATACATACTTACATACATACATACATACATGCATGCATACATACATACATACATACATAACTGCATACATATATACATACATACTTACAAGTCTTACATACATACATGCATGCATACATACTTACATGCATACATACTTACATATATACTTACATACATGCATGCATACATGCATACATACATGCATACATACATACTTACATACATACATACATGCATACATACTTACACACATACTTACATACATACATGCATACATACTTACATACATACTTACATGCATGCATACATACCTACATACATACATACGTACATAACTCCACAGAGGGGGAATTTGTCCGGGGGGGAAATGACCTACCTAGATTCGGGGGGAAAGTGTCCGGGGGTAACTGTCCGGGGGGAAACTGTCCAGGGGGGTAACTGTCCGGCATTCCCAGAACAAGATCTGTCACTTTGGATTGGTCTAGGACAATATGAGTCTTTTGACTGTGAGATCAGCATTGCTGCCAGGAAGGTCCTAGAAAACCACTTGTGGTACCTTTCAGATGAGGCTGTAGGTCTGGGACTGTTCTCAGACCAACTTCCAATAACAGATAAAATGAAGATTGTCGACAGAATGACTGCAAAGCCTGATGAAAGGAGGTGAGAGCTGATGCTACGGTACTAAAGGAAGGGATTTTGGGTGATTTTACAAACCAGTAAGCATTGACACTACTGTCATACCTGAAGATGAGTGATTCCTTTGTTACACTTCCACTAGAGAAATGGATCCAGAATGAGGATTACAAGCAAGGTAGAGAGATAATTCAGCAGTTGAGAGTGGTGAATGACGCGGCTGAGAGGGTGTGAAGTTGTTCGATGAATTCTACCAATTCTGTTCGATGAATTCTACCAATGATGAAGAAGAAAAGCAGTTTCTTCTCCAAGGCAAATAGGAAAGCTGTTCTCACTCTTGTTGAGTCTGCTGTTGATGCAGTGCTTGCAAAGCCTTGCAGTTTCTAGAGTCGAAAACGGTAACGGGTGTTGAAATTATAAAACAAGCAAAATCGACATTCGATATTCATGGATTGGACGATGTTTTTTGACATTTTTGGACATTCCAATTCATTAAACCTACTGAAATTTTACGGTTCCATCTGGCTAACTGTTCTTGTGTCAAATATGTTGTCAAATTACAGTAATATTTTATCTATCTTGAAATAAAATTCATTTGTATGCTCGACAAATTCACTTCTGCAATTAATGTCTATTTATCGGTATATGACAAAGTAACACAGGCCGTGAGCATCGTCTTCCAGCTGGAATAAGAAGCTGAAATTTTGTCTCAATAATACTATTGATAGGTCTAAAAAACTGAGAGGGTGTCCTGGTTTCTAGCTTGAACTTAATTTTTTACCATGTATCTGTGAACCACCAACGTAAATTAGGCGCACGTAAATCCTATGCTACATGTACATGCTAAACTAACATACAAATGCATTGCTTTCCAATCGCCTAGATTACTGTAACGCCGCACGCCAGACTATTCCCACATATCACCAGCTGTCCCAATTTCAATCCTTTTCAATCTGGTTTCAGACCTGGTCATTCTACTGAGACAAGCCTCCTGAAAGTTACAAATGACATACTCTCGAACGTTGACAATGGCTCGGCAACCTTTCTTTTCTCCAGAGCCGTAGCAACAAAGGACGTGGCCCCCTCCGAACATACGTCCGGGGCCCCTTACAATGCGGAAACTGGAATTCGGTAATATACAATATACAGGGTTCAAATTATGTATACATAGGCCTACGCCTACAGTGAACATGTATTCCATTTCCGTATTTACAACTTGGGAATTTTCTCAAGTTCCTTCTCGGCATATATTGCTGCCTTTCGTTTACTAGCTCCGCTCTTAGGCCTAGGCTCTATATGTTCTCTTAGACATGACAAAGCACGTTTCTGCGTTGGAAACGAAACGTTTCAAACGATAATAAATGAAATAACTAAATTAATAACATTTATCCGCCGACCGCCGTACGATATCACGACAATTCGTCTACAGACTTTTCGTCTACCGACATTTCGTCTACTATGACGTCTCCTTGATCCCGCTTCTATAGTTTAATTTATATTTTAATCGTTGATCCCGCTTTTAGTTTAATTTATATTTTAATCGCTGATCCCGCTTCTAATTTTAGTTAGGCCTATACTTTAATCATTGATCCCGCTTCTAGTTAAATTTATATTTTAATCGTTCATCCCGCTACTCATGGGCGGCGATCATGGGGGGTCGAGGGGGACAAGTCCCCCCACCTTTAAGAGTGGGGGACACACCATACATTTGTTCCCCCCACTTTTTGAAGAAACCCCAAAAAAGGTCGTTAAATTTTTCCTAAAATGGTAAAAAAAAATTGACCTCGTTTTTGGAGCAGATCAGTTCAAAATTCTTTTCACCAGATCAGTTCAACAGTGCCCCCCCCCCACCTGTGAAACAAGATCGCCGCGAGTGCCGCTACTAGTTTTAGTTATATTTTAATCTTTCATCCAGGTTCTATCGTTAGTTATATTTTAAACGTTGACCTGTACACCAAACGTCATAGTATAGACGAAATGTCGGTAGTCTGTATACGAAGTGTCGTAGACGAAAAGTCTGTAGACGAATAGTCGTGGAACCGTAGAGCCTAATTATTACGAACGATAGGCCTATAGGCCTACACATTCTTTGAATGGGTCCAACTAAATTCGAAAGACCGACAGACAACTGATGACGTAGCTAATAGCATTACGTGATGTATTAGATCGTTATCATAATGACTTCACGCCGCTCACGATTATTTTTGCCACTTTTAGGGGCCCCCTCCGGTCGGAGGGTACGGAGGGCGGTCGCTACGCCTCTGCTTTTCTCACTTGATATCTCGGCCGCTTTCGATGCTATGGACCACAGGCTGCTGGTCGCCCGTGCACAAGAAGCTTTTGGCGTTACCGGTACCGCTCTAAACTGGCTGCAGGGAGGCACTTCTTCATTGCCCTAGACTCTGCCAAATCTGAAACTTTGCCTTCCACCACCGGAGTTTCACAGGGTAGCGTTCTTGGTCCTTTTCTTTTCTCCATGTTCATCTCACCAGTTAGTTTTCTCATCCAATCTTTCTGGATCCAACACCGCCAATATGCTGATGACATGCAACTCTATGCCTGGGGACAATAGCTGTGACAACATCACTCGCTGTGCAGATGCCGTAAACCGTTGGTTCCTGGAAAACGGTCTCCTTCTAAACCCTTCCAAGACAGAAGCCATAGTTTTTGGAACCAGATCACAAATTACCAAACATCATCCTCTGAATCCGACTTTCTCAAACACAGCCATAAACATGTCAACCAGTGTAAAAATTCTCGGCATGAAACTTGACTCGACAATGTCAATGGATTTCCAAGTTTCTGAAATCATCCGCTCCACCAGCTTTCATATCCGGGCTCTCAGGCACATCTGACCTTTTCTCACCGAAAACCGTGGAAACACCATCGCTTTTGGGATAGTCAACTCTCGCCTTGACTATTGCAACAGCCTTCTCTACGGGACATCATCAAAAATCTGACCTCTCTCCAACGCATCCAAACAACCTCGTTCGTGTCGTATGCAACTCCCCATATCGTGCCAGCAGTAGGCCTAAGCCACTTCCCAAATCCCTCCGCTGGCTACCCGTCAAGGAAAGGATCATATACAAAATCTCCGTCATCACCTATAACTGCGTCACAACAAATACTCCGTCATATCTCTCCGACCTTCTTCACAACCACATGCCCTCGAGAAACATGCGGTCATCTGGAACCCGAACCCTTGTCCTTCTTCGGTGTCGCACTACAACCGCACGGGCCTAACTAGGATAAGAACTTTTCTTACTTTTAAACAATGATCAATTTATGATCGAATGAATGATCGATTGAACATTATAGGCCTAAGCATTCAGTTATAGACGTCTCGAGACTGGCTCTAGAAAGCTACAGTTCGCACAAACAGCCCTCATTTCTTGGCAGTTGTTATAAGAAAGGTATTAGGCCTATATGGGAGTAGGCCTCTACAAGGCTTTGTTTATATGTGACTACAATTAAGCCTTGCACCACTATGTATAGAAATCACTTGAAGATTATGTATATACCCTGGTTTTTTCAGGGAATGTATACATTCTCTGAGTGAATCAGGGAATATACATATACCCTGAATTTTATTCTTAGCATTGAACACCTATAATCCTTGATCGAACGTGGGGATGTGCCGCAGCCAATCATATTGCAGTTTGTAGGCCTACTCGACACGGCGAAGTGATTGCAGTCATTTCTAGGCGATCGTCCGAGAAAGGCATTAACAGTGGTCTTGGTCTCGAGTGCACTGGAGTTCGTTTTAAAAAGTCTTGGTCTTGAGACCAAAAGTCTTGGTCTTGGTATTCAAAGTCTTGGTCTTGGTCTTGAGGTTCAAAGTCTTGGTCTTCCGGTCTCTCAAGACCAGGACTCGGCTGTCAATATGAACAGTCATTTAAAAAACTCAAGAATTAAAAAATTTAAAAAATTATCAAGCATGTTTGCGTCATAAAAATATCTACGGACGGATGTATACAATCTTGTTTTGCTGGTCAGGAAAACCCATCGGCAGCAGCAACTGTTACAGTTATGGTGTATCTGGAAGCTCCGCCGAGACTTGTTTCTGAAGCCAGATAAACTATGGGAGGATTTCAAAAAGACTCATGATATGTGCATTTACATGAATTACATCCAGTGCTTGAAAAGCTACTAGCTAGTCACACTGACGAAGCCAGGTCGACTCTGAGTCAGGTTTAGTCCACGGCTGATGTCGGGTTCAGATCGAGTCCTTCAGGTGTAAGCAGAGCTGAAAACAAAGTATGATGACAGCTGAACGAAAGCAACCGTGTCAGTGTTCAGTAGTAAGTGGCCAAACCTGGAATTGTTCGTTTTGAATGGAAAGCCTGAGAGTGATAGAGGTGCTTGAGATGATATTGGTACATTGGATGGCGAATTGGTCCGTCTTGCAAGCAGGCTTATTTTTGATCGATGAATGCTCGAAAATTACTATTAATATTACTTTTTATTATTAATACTATTATTATTATTATTATTATTATTATTATTATTATTATTATTATTATTATTATTATTATTATTATTATTATTATTATTATTATTGTCTCGAATTTGCAACGTTTTCTTCAAGATTGTATAGTTAGATCCAGCTTGGATGGGCCCGCTGGTCCTCGATCCCGGGTAGTCCTGACAAGGTGCCCTGGAATGCAACGGCATTATTATTATTATTATTATTATTATTATTATTATTATTATTATTATTATTATTATTATTATTATTATTATTATTATTATTATTATTATCGTTATTATTGTATTTAACAATAATGATTTAATTATCTGAAGCGCCATCTTAGCGTCACTCAGACAGAGGTGGCAGCGTCTTGGAAAGGCAGATGGCATTTCCACGTTGCAGGGCCACTGAAATCCGTTGGAACAAATACGATGTCTCCAGTGGATCGTGCGTTGAGTCCGATATCCGGCTTCCTAGCTCCACGACGAACTGTAGGCCTTCACCGCTCCAAGATCCGCCCGTCTCCAAGGCGATCGCCACAAAGGTATGGGTGTCAGTGATGGTTGCGTATTTCGCCCTCTTGATCAGAACTGCATGTTCCGCGGCTTCGCCAGCTCCGATGGATGTGTGGGCAAGGTGGGAGGTGGCGTAGGTATCGGGCACTGTCACGTCCCATGTCAGGCATCGTCCGCGTGACCAAGGAATTAGCGTGACACCGTCTGGTCGTTTTCCATTTCCTCTTGAGAGGCCGAGAGGCTCTTTCTGAGCAGGGATTTTCGCTCTGCTCAGCGCTCTCCAGATCACATCGTTGATCATAGCGTGCCGCTGTTGTTTCCCTCCTCCTCCTCTACACACCAGACCATGAAGCCCTCTTGCGTCGACATTTTCTCGGCATTGGTGGCACAAGTGCGGCTCACAGAGTGCCGTGCCTAGCCTCACCCCGACTGCGATCCGTATCTCCTCGTCTGAGAGGCGAAGGCCCAAAGCAGTCACCGGAGGAGCTAGCATCCAGTCACCAGAATGAGGTGCTTGTGAAGCTAGCAGGCGAGCACGATCGCGAGGACAGCTGGTGGACTCGAGCAGGCCTGTCCGCGCCTTGTCTGTGTGTCGGATATCCCACTCCTTTTGGCGATGAGTTGCTGTTCCTGTTGGTGGTTCTGCATCTGTCAGGGTCTTCCACGCGGTGAGTGCTGAATTGACCAGTTCGTATGGTATCTCAGCCGACTCTGTTGGTAAGATGCATGTCTGCAGTTCGGTTGTTCTAGCAGCAGAAGCCAGAAAGGCGGAAAGTGCCAGCGTAGATGCACAACGAACTCCCAGACCACCGTCTCTCACCGGCAAAGAAGCCTGAAGCCACCGATCATCGTCAAGGTTTACATTCAGGATGGTCGATAGACCTTCTCTCAACAATTTGTCGAACCGAGCCAAGCCCGGGCAATCAGCACAGACGGCTGTGCGCATACTGTATAACAGCTTCGGTATACTTAAACTGTTTCTCAGCAGAACCAGAGCATCATGTGTATGAAGTAAGGATAGTCTTGCGATTGCTCTCTCAAGATCGTTAGCTTTCGTTTCTAAAACCTTATCCACAGCTGGACCTTGTATCAGGGGTGCACCCAACAAGGTCATCTGTTCGAAGGCCATTTTTGTAAAGTCTTGAAACGCCGGGTCATCGATCGGCGTTTGGATGTTCTGGCAGGCGATCTCACATTTGCTGCGGTTTAATAGCAAACCCAGCTTCTTTGATTCTTGCGCAATAAGGTGAACATCGGCGGCCACAGACTCCTTGCTACCACCCAATGTGAGGTCATCCAAGTATCCAATGCGCAGATCCGAACTCAGCTTTATCAGAACCGGTTGTAAGACAAGGCAGAACTCCAGAGGGCCCAGTGGATCGCCTTGCTGGGTCCCTTCTTCAGATCGTATGATATTCGAGCCATAACGCAACAGTGGACGGTTGGAGTAGGCGGCGTGAGCAAAACGATAGAGCTCTGGGATGTCTCTAGCCACTGCCTCTAGAAGCGAATCTCTGCGCAGAGTGTTGAAAGCGTTAGTGAAGTCAAGCTTCACTAGGACGCTGTCTTCAGGCATCGTGGTAACCCAACGACGTGTTGCATGAACAGCTGCCTCAGCACCTCCTGGAATGCCTACCCCAAGCTGAATGGGGGCGAGCAGCTGAGACAGTCTTGTCACCGCGTATGAATTGGCGCACTTTGCCGCCAGGCGGCGCCAGGTGTAGCCCACCGCGATTGGTCTGATGCCTCCGTCCTTCTTGCTTAGGGCTAAAAGGTTTGCTCCATAAATGACCTCATTCGCCTCTTCAGGTAAACCTCCTTTTAAAAGCATATTGACAAGGTCGGATAGATGTTGGCAGATGTTGTCATCCACTCCAAATGCCACGAGATCCTTAAGGTGCTGTGGGGTGATGCCGTCGGGGCCGCCTGCAGAACCCGATGGGAAAGAGGAGATTGCCCTAGTGACTTCTTCTTTGGAAACCTGCAATGCGATGAAGCGCTCTGAGCTGTTTGGATCACAAGGTGTTCTCCTGTCCACTGGTGCGAGCGGGTGTTTATGCTTAAGTGCGGCCAGAGTTTCCGGTGTTTCCAGCGTCGGCTTATCCTCACTGCAGACGAGACGTATGGCTGCTTTGAAGTTGCCTTCTTCAAGCTTCCTGGCAACTATATTATTATTATTATTATTATTATTATTATTATTATTATTATTATTATTATAATCCGAGAATTCATGTCTAGGTTCTGTTCACTCTCAAAACGAGTTTCCCGCCGCTACCTCCGTTAAGAAGGCGATGTATAAAGACGGGTTTGTTGTTCTTTGGCTCCGGGCAGCTTTGACATAGCGCCTTGGAAGGCCACTGCGTTGAAGCGCTGCACCATCACTGAAAGACTCTTGAATAGGAAGTTTGATTCGCGGGAGTCATCGGTGGTTTTCGACAGCCGGCGACCAAGTTCAGATAGAAAGGCAAGGCCTTCTCTGTTGAGGGGACCGAAGGTTTCCACCGCTACAGGTATGAAAATGTATCTCCTCTGTAGTTCAGAGTAGGCCTACTTGATGTTCTTTCTCGTAGCAGCCACCTCCGCCGCCCCTCCTGCCGCGGCCGCCGTTTCCGTGATATAAGAGGCAGCCACCGTGTCTACCACCGTCGCGTCCCACAATAAGGACAGCCCGCCGCTCCACGGTATTAGGGTCTGGCCATCCGGTCTCTTTCCATCCGACCTGGATAGGCCGGACGGCTCCTTGACTGCCGGGATGCCGGCTCTGTTGAGGCTGCGGTGGATGAGGTCGTTGATGTTGCTGTGCCGAGCTTGTCGGCCGAACCCCAGTGAGCATGACAGCCCATGCGCGCCTCTGGACGAGACGTTGGCACCGCATGCGCATTTGTGCGGTTCGCAGATTGCCAGACCCAATCGTAGGCCGACCGCCACCCTCATTGTCTCATTATTATTATTATTATTATTATTATTATTATTATTATTATTAGGGCCTATTATTATTTTATTAAGATTTATAAAGCGAAAGTTTCAATATAACTAAATACACCGCATATACGCAATTACTATACGTTACGACAACTTACGAGGCAGTTTATGTTCAACTACAACTCTGGAAATAGAAGAAATACGAGTAGGCCCAAAAGTGCCATGAACGCTAAATTACTTACGCACTTTCCGAATAAACACAAATACTAATAACGCATAATTTATGTAAGACGTCATTGTTCATCCGATGACGTAATATCTTCGGAGCGATTGTTCGCGTCGATCGAGGTTGATTTGGGAAATGACTTAGACGGTATGAAACGAATTTACAGAAAATCGTTTAAATTGTCGATTATCTGAAGTAAAAATTTGAAATTCGATAAAAATAACTGTTTATTTTGAAAGAACAAATCTACCAGTCATCGAACGATCGAACGAATTTATCTTTTCGTAAAGAAAAACATCAAAAATATCGATCACACGAAGTGAACATTGAAATTCGATGGAAGCATTGTTTCTTTCGATGAATAAAATCGAATAAGATCAGAGGATCATCGAAAATCATCGATCACCAAAAAGCAGAAATCCGAAATCAAGTGAAAAAGAATTGCCAAACCCAAGTATTACAATTTCGATCAGGAACTGACTGATCGACGCGGAAATCGATCATCTGAGAGAAGATCGAAGCTAAACGTAAGAATTAATTGTTTCGCTTTATGACACAGATTGATAAATGAATGTTTATAGGCCTATAGACCTAAAGCTCGTCTGATCGATTGATGGATGAAAAGGTCTAACCTAGTCTGGAGACTTTTCCTCGTTATCATAATTCACAACGTTATCATAATGTCATATCATAACGGGGAGGGGGTCCGTAGAGTAATGTATAACACACTGGCGTGAATAGCTGAAGGTACCAAGATCGAACCCAGTAGACCCCGTAAGGTTTATTCAGCCTTCCACTCGCTAGGTGGCAGCGGTGGTTAAATGAATAGTAGGCCTTGATTGGCGCCGTGTGGCTGCCGTTAAAAACCGTTGTATTCGACTCCTGTAAAACTGTTATCATGTGCTTACATAACATAACATAACATAACATAACAAGGGTTTTAAGTGGTTCAGAAGACGTGTAGTCTGTGTTAGAACCACTGCAAATTTACCTCGAACGCTTAATAGCCCAATTTTCCTAGCTTCTTCTTAAAAGCTGTTATAGTGTCCACTGAGACAGTACTATCGTCCAAACCATTCCACAGGTCTACAACTCTTGCACTAAAGAATTTCTGCCCTAATGTTCCCTTCGGCCTCTTAAATAATTTATACCTGTGTCCCCGAGTTGCCTTGTTCGGTGCTAATTCAAAGAACCTCTCCCACTGCAGTGCTTCCTTTCCAGTGATAATCTTATAAGCTTCAATCAGATCTCCTCTGCTCCTCCTTTTCTCCAATGTTGTTAGTCCACACCTTTTCAACCTTTCTGTATACTGTATACATGTATGCGTAGGTGAGGGTGTGTGTGGTGTGTGTAGGTGTTTGTGTGTGTGTAGGTGTGGGTGTGTGTGGTGTGTAGGTGTGGGTGTGTGGTGAGTGTGTAGGTGTGGGTGTGTGTGGTGTGTGTGGGTGCGTGTGGTGTGTGTGTGTGGATGTGTGTGGTATGTGTGTGCGTAGGAGTGTGTGCGTAGGTGTGAGTGTGTGTGGTGTGTAGGTGCGGGTGTGTAGGTGCGGGTGTGGGTGTGTGTGGTGTGTAGGTGTGTGTGTGTGTGGTGTGTGTGTAGGTGTGGGTGTGATGTGTGTGTGTAGGTGCGGGTGTGGGTGTGTGTGGTGTGTAGGTGTGTGTGTGTGTGGTGTGTGTGTAGGTGTGGGTGTGTGGTGAGTGTGTAGGTGTGTGTGTGGGTGTGTGTGGTGTGGGTGTGTGGTGAGTGTGTAGGTGTGGGTGTGTGTGGTGTGTGTGTGGGTGCGTGTGGTGTAAGTGTGGGTGTGTGGTGTGTGTAGGTGTTTGTGTGTGCGTAGGTGTGGGTTTGGTGTGTGTGTGTGTGTGTGTGGTGTGTGTGTAGGTGAGAGTGTGGGTGTGTGTAGGTGTGTGTGTGGTGTGTGTTGATGTGGGTGTGGGTGTGTGGTGTATGTGTGTGGGTGTGGGTGTGGGTGCGTGTGATGTGTGTATGTGTGTGTTAGTCGTAGTACCCCATGGCGCCCCTGGCGTGGCGTAAAACCCCGTAAGCTCCATGGGATACTACCACTAACACACTAGGACTTGGTTTACGGGGTTTTACGCTGCCCCAGTGACCCAACACACCCATGGAGCCCCTGGCGTGGCGTGAAACCCCGTAAGCTCCATGGTCTGTTGGGTCACTGGCGCAGCGTAAAACCCCGTAAACCAAGTCCTAGTGTGTATGTGTGTGTGTGTGTGTGTGTGTGTGTGTTTGTGTGTGGTATGTGTGGGTGTGTGGTGAGTGTGTAGGTGTGGGTGGGTGTGATGTGTGTGTGGGTGCGTGTGGTGTGTGTGTGTGGGTGTGTGGTATGTGTGTGCGTAGGAGTGTGTGCGTAGGTGTGGGTGTGTGGTGTGTGTGATGTGTGTGTGTAGGTGCGGGTGTGGGTGTGTGTGGTGTGTAGGTGTGTGTGTGTGGTGTGTGTGTCTGTGTAGGTGTGGGTGTGGGTGCGTGTGGTGTGTGTGGTGTGTGTGTGTGTGTGTGTGTGTGTGTGTTAGTGTTAGTCGTAGTACCCCATGGAGCCACTGGCGTGGCGTAAAACCCCGTAAGCTCCACGGGATACTACGACTAACACACACTAGGACTTCGTTTACGGGGTTTTACGCTGCGCCAGTAACTCAACACACCCACGGAGCCCCTGGCGTGGCGTAAAACCCCGTAAGCTCCATGGTCTGTTGGGTCACTGGCGCAGCGTAAAACCCTGTAAACCAAGTCCTAGTGTGTGCGTGTGTGAGTGTGTGTTTGTGTGTGAGTGTGTGTTTGTGTGTGGTGTGTGTAGGTGTGTGGTGAGTGTGTAGGTGTGTGTGGGTGTGTGGTGTGGGTGTGTGGTGAGTGTGTAGGTGTGGGTGTGGGTGTGTGTGGTGTGTGTGTGTGGGTGCGTGTGGTGTGTGGGTGTGTGTGGTGTGTGTAGGTGTTTGTGTGTGCGTAGGTGTGTGTGTGGTGTGTGTGTGTGTGTGTGTGTGGTGTGTGTGTAGGTGCTGGTGTGGGTGTGTGTAGGTGTGTGTGTGTGTGTGCGTAGGTGTGGTTGTGGGTGTGTGGTGTGTGTGTGTATGTGTGGGTGTGGGTGCGTGTGGTGTGTGTGTGTGTGTGCTAGTCGTAGTACCCCATGGAGCCCCTGGCGTGGCGTAAAACCCCGTAAGCTCCACGGGATACTACGACTAACACACACTAGGACTTGGTTTACGGGGTTTTACGCTGCGCCAGTGACCCAACACACCCATGGAGCCTCTGGCGTGGCCTAAAACCCCGTAAGCTCCATGGTCTGTTGGGTCACTGGCGCAGCGTAAAACCCCGTAAACCAAGTCCTAGTGTGTGCGTGTGTGTGTGTGTTTGTGTGTGTTGTGTGTAGGCGTGGGTGTGTGGTGAGTGTGTAGGTGTGGGTGTGTGTGGTGTGTGTGGGTGCGTGTGGTGTTTGTGTGGTATGTGTGTGCGTAGGAGTGTGTGCGTAGGTGTGGTGTGTGTAGGTGTTTGTGCGTGCGTAGGTGTGGGTGTGTGGTGTGTGTTTTGTGTGTAGGTGTGGGTGTGTGTGGTGTGGGTGTGTGGTGAGTGTGTAGGTGTGGGTGTGTGTGGTGTGTGTGTGTGGGTGCGTGTGGTGTAAGTGTGGGTGTGTGGTGTGTGTAGGTGTTTGTGTGTGCGTATGTGTGGGTTTGGTGTGTGTGTGTGTGTGTGGTGTGTGTGTAGGTGAGAGTGTGGGTGTGTGTAGGTGTGTGTGTGGTGTGTGTTGATGTGGGTGTGGGTGTGTGGTGTATGTGTGTGGGTGTGGGTGCGTGTGATGTGTGTATGTGTGTGTTAGTCGTAGTACCCCATGGAGCCCCTGGCGTGGCGTGAAACCCCGTAAGCTCCATGGGATACTACGACTAACACACACTAGGACTTGGTTTATGGGGTTTTACGCTGCGCCAGTGACCCAACACACCCATGGAGCTCCTGGCGTGGCGTAAAACCCCGTAAGCTCCATGGTCTGTTGGGTCACTGGCACAGCGTAAAACCCCGTAAACCAAGTCCTAGTGTGTGTGTGTGTGTGTGTGTGTGTGTGTGTGTGTGTGTGTGTGTGTGTGTGTGTGTGTGTGTGTGTGTGTGTGTGTGTGTGTGTGTGATTGTGTGATTGTGTGTGTGAGTGAGTGTGTGTTTGTGTGTGAGTGTGTGTTTGTGTGTGGTGTGTGTAGGTGTGGGTGTGTGTGTGGGTGCGTGTGGTGTGTGTGTGTGTGTGTGTGGTGTGTGTGCGTAGAAGTGTGTGCGTAGGTGTGGGTGTGTGGTGTGTGTAGGTGTTTGTGTGTGCGTAGGTGTGGGTGTGTGGTGTGTGTGTGGTGTGTGTGTAGGTGCGGGTGTGGGTGTGTGTAGGTGTGTGTGTGTGTGTGTGGTGTGTGTGTGTGTAGGTGTGGGTGTGGGTGTGTGGTGTGTGTGTGGGTGTGGGTGTGGGTGCGTGTGATGTGTGTATGTGTGTGTTAGTCGTAGTACCCCATGGAGCCCCTGGCGTGGCGGAAAACCCCGTAAGCTCCATGGGATACTGCGACTAACACACACTAGGACTTGGTTTACGGGGTTTTACGCTGCGCCAGTGACCCAACACACCCATGGAGCCTCTGGCGTGGCGTAAACCCCGTAAGCTCCATG